>JAGDQO010000706.1:0-210989 GCA_018342035.1 Solanum appendiculatum | reverse complement strand
ATAAACATGAACCAATAGTGTAAATTCATCGTAAAACATGTTTCTAAGCCAATGAAATCGTTGGATTTCAAAAAAAAGATTGGTATGACCGAAATACCTCCTCGGAACCCATTTAGGCCAAAAATTCAACTTTTTTTTACCTAAATACCCAAATCACAACCTAAGGTCTTGGGACTCTAACCGACCACCCTAGTAGACTAAACTCGACGTTCCGAACTCAATGGAAGTGACAAAATCACCATCTAATGCTCATATCTCATAATATTGACCAAAATCAACTCTTCCAATATAATTCAACTTAAAAGGTTCAAATCCACCAATATCTCACTCAAAATGCATGGGGACCACACTAACCATTCCCGCAACATATAGTAAGCATAAAAATACTGAGGGGAAGGACAAAATGGTCAATTCACACATAAAGGTAATCATATCATATATATATATATATATATATATATATATATATATATATATATATATATATATATACTAGTCTCTCAGAATGTGTGTTGCACGTTTGTCCATTACCACTTTATAAAATTTGTACATTATTGACTTTATGTTGGAAGCTATTTATCGCATATTATCTTTGTAAATACGATAGATCTTATATATTGACTAATGTGTTTATATATAGAGCTTAATTATATTTGCGTTCAAAAAAATAATAATGAAAAAGATGATTTCAAATCTAATTTGTTAGTCTAAAATATATTATACTAAATATATATTTATCTATATATATACACACAACCATATGTCAATATAGCAACCACTGGTATGTCAATAATGTGTAACATAAAAATTTTAAAAAATTTACAAACTCAAAATAATCATACAAAGAATAATAAAGGTATGGCATGTCAAGTTAAGGTTAATAGATAGAAAGACAAACATGTCTTATAAAATAAGAATGAGTGAGTTATATTTTTATTTTAAAAAATATTTAGTTAAAAATTTGACGATTTTAGTTATTACAAGGAGGAACCAACAGTACCGTCAAGCTCAACTATATTTGATTGAGGCATGAGGTGTCTCTCTAATACACACTTCTTATTAATTTAATTCAAATAGAAAAGAAACAAATAAAGAAAGGACATAAATTACATTGTGATTGACAATTTAAAAAGATGATTAATAAGTATTTTATCCAGTGTTTGTTTTCTTAATAATCTAAGATAAGTTAGTAGATCCGAGGATTCCATTTTTCTAGTGATATTCAAGATACTACAATATTAATATCAGAAAACAAATTCTAGATACTATAATATTGGCAGGAAAATAGGTCAAGTAACATATCAAATAATGAAATCCTCCTTTATGCATGCATCTAAAAGCCTATATATAGCCTGATGGAAAACCATTAGAATATAAAATTTTCATTTGCTCTTGACAAATATTTTGTCTAAGCTTCTTGCATCTGCAGAAAATTGGCTCAGCATTACAACTTTTCCTCCATCTTCTTGCTTGCATTTATCTACTTTATGCATGACCACATAATAACTTTTACAAGTGCACGTCGCATTCTACATACCCCTAGTTTTTGAAAGCCAGAGACGCCTAGTTTCTCAAAGCCTGCGACCCCTAGTTTCTCAAAGCCAGAGACCCCTAGTTTCTCAAGGCCCCAAGCCCCTTCTTTCTCAAAGCCCCAGACCCCTAGTTTCTTGAAACCCCGAAACTTCTAGTTTCTCAAAGCCCGAGACCCCTAGTTTCTCATAGCCCGAGACCCCTAGTTTCTCAGAGCCCGAGACCCCTACTTTCTAAAAGCCCCAAACTCCATGTTTCTCAAAGCCGGACACCCCTTCTTTCTAAAAACCTGAGACCCCTTCTTTCTCAATGCCCATGACCCCTAGTTTCTCAAAGCCCGTGACCCCTTCTTTCTCAAAACTCGAGACCCGGAGTTTCTCGAAGCTCGAGACCCCAAGTTTCTCAAAGCCCAAAATCTCTAGTTTCTCAAAGCCCGAGACCCTGAGTTTCTCAAAGCCCGAGACCCCTTCTTTCAGCTCAAAGCCTGAAACTCCTAGTTTCTCAAAGCCTGAGACCCCTTCTTTCTAAAAACCTGAGACCCTTGCTTTCTCAAAGCCCCAGCCCCCTTCTTTCTCAAAACCCGAGAGCTCTTCTTTCTCAAAACCCGAGACCCCTTCTTTCTCAAAGCCCGATACCCCTAGTTTCTCAAAGCCTGAGACCCCTTCTTTCTCAAACCCGATACCCCTTCTTTCTCAAAACCCGAGACCCCTTCTTTCTTAAAGCCCCTGACCCTTCTTTCTCAATGCCCAAGACCTCTAGTTTCTCAAAGCCCGAGACTCCTAGTTTTTAAAGCCCAAAACCCCTTCTTTCTCAAAGCCCGAGACCCCTAGTTTCTTAAAGACCTAGTCCCCTAGCTTTTAAGAGCCCCAAACCCCTTCTATCTCAAATCCCTAGGGCCCTTCTTTCTTAAACCCTGATATCCCTAGTGTGTCAAAGTCAAAAATTCCCAAACTTTCTATTTCAATATTGTAAATTTCTTCCTAAGTAACTATGGTATTATTCATGTGCCATGACTAGTGCTGGCTAACGGACAGGTTATATTGCTTATGGGTGAATCGAAAATATATTAAATGTGAATGGATAAAATATTCGACTCGCCGTTATTTCATGTGAATCAAAAAATGGGTTGAATGATGGATAATATTAAAATCCACATATTATCTACTCATATATTGTACAAGATTGAAATATGCTATCAAATAAATGAGTCACTTTCTTTTTCGGCCTTTATTTTGATAACTTAGCTTACGTTGATTTTCCTCAAGACTATCTTTGATGTTTGCTTCTTTCTTTTTAGTCATGTCCAGATGCGATAGTTTCTAATTTTGGTACGAAGTCTTTTGATAATAAAATTGTAGATGCTAAAATTGAATCAAACCAGAAAATAATTTGCATTATATATACTCTAATAATTTGGTATTTAGTTACTTTGAAACAAAATAATATGCGCGAACAATACAAAAAAAACAAGAGGAATTTTGAGTTTTATATATTTTTCTTTGCGAATTTGAATGTAGAAATGAGAAAAAGGAAATACGTGAAATCCTGTAAGAATTTGCTTTACTTTTACTATAATGTGCAAAAGAATTTTTTGTTTGAAAGAAGAATAACTCATATATATAATCTACTAAACAAAATATCTTGTTCCACTATGCACATTTCGAGTTAGTTCACAAGCAATAACAAGGACTTTTGGGCTTTTATTTGATTAATGAATTATTGACATGTTTTTTTTACCATTGATTGATCCTTTTTTTTTAATCCAAATTGGTTCTCAACCCACTTTTAAATGAACAAAAAATTTATCCAATTTTCCAGCATTAACAATGACACGTTTTTTGTTGGCACAAAATATATCAAATATTCTCTGCTAGGACAAAATAATTTATTTTCAGTATTTGATCTCGAATATCCTATGTTTCTCGATTTAATAAGTCTTACCTATATGTAAATTTTTTATGGTGCATTAAAGTTATTATCCATGTGCCTTTTTGGAATTACTTTGTGAAGAATAAACTCAAACACATAGTTTGCAGATCCTTGAAATTTGTTTTACTCGTAAAACAGTGTAATCACATTCAAAGACGAACTACACCATATAAAGCCACAGTATAAAATCGTAGTTTGTCACAGAGTTGTTCCAATACTTTTCAGAGAAGAAATCTTCACAAGAATCTTCATTGAAACTTTAAAAAAATTAGAGAAGGTAGAAGAAAAAATATAGTTTTGTCATTATCATTAGTTTTTATCAAATGCAAGAGTTCCTGCTTACTTAACAAACACAAGACACCGGTTTCGGCTGAGCCCTGACCCTTGTGTCTTTTTATTATTTAATAAATTAAATATATAATAATTATATATTTATATTTTTTTAATATGAACTCAAGTTGACCCATATAGGTGATTTGAATCTAAGTACTTCATCTCCCACTCACATGTAGTGGGTCTATTCTCATTCCTATTTTGTAAGTTCCTTACTTGATGACTAAATAATATGACTAGTGTTAAAGTTGTACAGCATCAGCCCTATTTTGTAGTTTGAATAAGTCAGTTTTGCTATATTTTAGCTTTTAGTAGGTACTTTGTTATTTTTAGTTCGTGATAGTTTTTCCCTGTTTTGTAGAATTGCAGATTGGTGTTCCTAAAGTTTAGGAGAACTTGTTTAGTGGAATTCCAGTAGTGTTCTAGTTGGAATATGATTGCACAATATGTAAGCCTACTTAAGGCTACAAAGCGTATTGAATAAAACATTCAGCCACTTCTCCGCAAGAAAACACGTTTCTCTTCTGTTCTTTTTATTTTTCGTTTCAACTATTGACTTCTCTGTTCAGTTGAGTTCATCATTTGGTATCAGAGGGAGGTTTAAAGGAGAGAAAGAGAAGCCACACATAACCTATACTAGTTGTTAGTGGCAATGCTTCCGGAGCTTGATGGAAATAGCCTTCTACCTTCAAATTTTTTCAAAAGCATTTGCTACCCATCTTCTTGAACAAAGAAAATTATTTCACAGAACAAAAAAAAAGAGTAATTTTCAAGCCATAGGTGGAGTTAAGAAACTCAACTATCGGAATTACTAAACATGGATGACATGTATGACTTCCTACATGGAAGGTCAAGATCTTTGGGAGGTCCTTCATGGAAGCGAAGTCAAACTAAGGGATGAAGAACTAAATGGTGCATTGATAAAATGGAAGATTAAAGCAGGAAAAACATTATTTGCCCTCAGGACCAACATAGAAGAAGATGTGTGGGAACATATATGAGATGCTAGAACACCAAAGGAAGCTTTGGACACGCTGGTTGCACTCTTTTCAAAGAAGAATGACACATGACTACAACTTTTAGAAAGTGAGTTGTTGTCAATAGCTCAAAATGATATGAGCATTGTGTAATACTTTCACAAAGCGAAATCGATATGTCTTGAAATTTCAGAATTAGAACCAACAACTCCAATCGAGGAAACCAGGATGAAAAGAATAATCATTCATGGTTTGAGATCTAAGTATAGAAACTTTGTTACTGCTGTACAAGGATCGCAAATTCAACCATCACTTGTTGAGTTTGAGAATATGCATGCTGGCCAAGAAGCCATGGCTAAAAAAATGGGTGGAGTTTCACAAAAAGGCGAGGAGTAAGCATTTTATGTCAACAAAAGTAGAGGGAACTCCAAGCAGTACAATGTAGGTGAGTCGAAATGAAATGATGACAAGGTTAAAAGTCATCCAGGAAAGGAAGCTATTGTCCAAGGGGAGCTTCAAAGAACTATTGGGCCAAAAACAAGAGGTTTGAAGAGAAGTGCTACCATTGCGGAAAGAAGGGCGATAAAGCCAAGGTTTGCTGGTTCAATAAAAGGTCCGTTGAGAGCAAATTTTTCCTATCATATGAACTCTAGCTTGGATTGTCTACTAGATTGTGCCTTTCCTTGGATAATAAGATGGATATGATTAAAGACTATTCCGTGGGATTTATGCTCAGCACCGAGTGGACTAGCGGCGATTACCCATGTCCTATAAACTATGTGCCACCATAGGGTGATTGTCTTAGATAGACATTAGCTAGTGGATCCACTTTAGCTCAAAGTTCATGGTCCTTACCTTGGCAAGTAGGACAATCTCTTTTCGGTGTGGGATGGACACCGAATTCCATGTTATAGCTCACATGGTCTATGTCGGTTAGGGATAAACTTCCCACAATAATGAACTAAGGTTACTTTCTAAAAGTATCTCAAATGTGTATTATTTTAAGATGATTAGCTTGCATTGACCATGGTTGTGACTTACGTTTTTTAACATGTTATCTTATGATTTAGCTTGGTCATTGCATGTCACGTAAATTCCCTTTTTGCATGATTTCGTAATTCTTATGCATTGCTATCATACTTGGTACATTCCATGTACTAGCGCATACTTCTACCTGCATTGTCTCACTAATGTAGGGCTTGACGACTCTTCTCCTTCCGTTCGTGGCTAGTTACTTGCCTTAGAAGATTGAACACTTAGTGAGTCCTCATACTTCGAGGGCGATGTAACTTTTATAGCTTTATGTCATTTTATTTCGGATATTGTATGTGATGTATGGGTTACGTCCCAATCACTTTTCTTATCATGTATTAGATGGCTTTGAGACTTATTTTTAGACTTTCGCTTTTGTCGATTACTTTCATGAAATGCTACTTTTGAACTCTTCTATTCTATTATCTTGTATGATATATGCTAAGTGGCTTGTATAGGGCCTCTCGGGGTCCTATACGCCATGTCACATCTAGGGGTACTTTGGGTCGTGACATAAGCATTACTAATAAGCCTCCACATGGGCGAAATAATAAAGTCTACAATTTCCAAGATCTCAATTTCATGCTACGATCCCATCCCATAGTTTAGTAAGAAAGATTAATTACCCAACCCAGTATAGAAGAAGGATAAGACAAACTTACCTCGAAAGCTGAAACTTCACTCGAATCACTCTACCGGTACTTTCCTCTATCAAAAGTCTTAGAAAAATCCCTAACTATCCCAAACAGGAGATACACATCAAGAGGGTTCCAACGATACTCATATCGCTAAGGTCTAGAATCAGATCTAAGATCACCCACCCCAAAAACTCTTTAAAAATGAAAAAAGGGTGAGGTCAGAATTTTGTTGGAAATTCATGTTCATCAAGTGAAAAAGGAGTCTATGGGTGTAAGCCCAAGTGAAAACGAGTCCAAATCGATGATCAAATCGAGTAAAAACCATATTTTCAAATTTAAGGGAAAAACACAAAAACAATATCATTTGAAATCAGTTTAAAACGAGAAATTTGGAAATCCTCTTGCAAAATTAGTTCACCCACAATTAAAGGACCTTAAATCCCAAAAATCAATGAAAACTCATTTCAAATCGACCTACAAATCAATAATTTTTTATTTCTCTACTTTGAGGTATAAAATCTCCACTTTGTGTACAGAAATCATGAAATATGAAAGAGATATTCTTGGGAAACAAGTAAAATAAGGCTAAAAATACGTACCCAATGATTTTGAGAGAAAAACGCATCAAAAATCACTTCAAACGGATCTTTCTAGCTCCCAAAATGTCAAAAATACAAAATGGGTTCGAATAGATATATATATTTAACTCAGCGATTTTGTCGTTAAAACCTATTTTTCGGAGCTAAACTATTGCATCAGCTACCTTTAAAACATATTTTTGACCCTCGAAACTCATCCGGAACCCTATAAACATGAATTAATAGTGTAAATTCATCATAAAACATGTTTCTGAACCAATGAAATCGTCGGATTTCAAAGAAAAAGATTGTTATGATCGAAATACCCCCTCGGAACCCATTTAGGCCAAAAATTCAACATTTTTTAACCTAAATATCCAAATCACAACCTAAGGTATTGGGACTCTAACCGACCCCTTAATAGACTAAACTCGACGTTCCGAACTCAATGGAACTGACAGAATCACCATCTAATGCTCAGTTCTCATAATGTGGACCAAAATCAACTATTCCAATATAATTCAACTCAAAAGGCTCAAATCCACCAAAATCTCACCCAAAATGCATGGGGACCACACTAACCATTCCCGCAACATTTACTAAGCATAAAAATATTGAGGGGAAGGACAAAATGGCCAATTCGCACATAAAGGTAATCATATCATATATATATGCATATATATATATATATATATATTAGTCTCTGGGAACGTGCATTTCACGTTTGTCCCTTACCACTTTATAAAATTTCTACATTATTGACTTTATGTTGATAGCTATTTATCGCATATTATCTTTGTAAATACGATAGATCTTATATATTGACTAATGTGTTTACATATAGAGCTTAATTATATTTGCGTTCAAAAAAATAATAATGAAAAAGATGATTTCAAATATAATCTGTTAGTCTAAAATATATTATACTAAATATATGTTTATCTATATATATATACACAGCCATATGTCAATATAGCAACTAATGGTATGTCAATAATGTGTAACAGAAAAATTTAAAAAATTTACAAACTCAAACTAATCATACAAAGAATAATAAAGGTATGGCATGTCAAGTAAAGGTTAATAGATACAAAGGCAAACAAAAAAGACCTATCCATAGGATGGCTTTTGGGCGATGCAAGTGTGGGTTTAAGCTAATGAGGGATGTAGTAGAGCGAGTTGAAATCTTTACGGATTTTCCCGCAACTATACCTCCCGCACTGCTTTTCATCCCTACATATCCAATTAAAATCATCACCTTTAACAACACTTTAAAGACAAATAGTAAAGATTCACACAGAAATTAAAGTACAATTAATTTGGAGAAGGAAAGAATTAAAAGGAATTGTTGTTGTAGCAGAAAAAATCCGTAGGGAAAACTAAGAATATATATATATATGGTGAGAGAGAATACATATTTTAAAACGCAAAAGAAATAAATAAAGAGAGAACGCCATAGAACTTTCATGTAAATTTCAAACGTATTCTGCAAAAAGAAATGTTAGAAAAGAAAGGAAAGCAAAAAATAAAAACAAAGGAAAAAACTACGAAAATGAATTTTTTTTACCTTACTAAAGCATACTTGGGAAATGAAAACTATTCTCAACCTTTATATAGTTCATTTTTGATGATTTTTGGACTTCCTTTCCATAAATCTAATAATTATAAATTAGTCTTTATTTTACTATTTAATAAAACTTTTTAAATCGACAATCTTTTTGTATTAAAAAATATAAGTTGACTAAATTAATGATTAATGGAGAAATTAAATAAGTTTCAGTTATATGGAAGATGAAATGTGAGAAGTTTAATATTATAAATAATAGTTACATATATCTTTAGCATGTAATAAAGTTAGGACATGAAAAGGTTGTGTAAATAAATTCTACAATTCATCATTAATATAATTTCAATTCCCATCTAACCACATTCTTTATTGCAAATTAGATATTTAATTAGATTTTGATTTTGTTATATTAGTATTTTATTTAAAAATTAATTACATTTTAATTTACTATAAGGCTAAAATCGTAATCCAACTTTGAAGTTAGGAGCTTCCCACTTATAATAATATATGTTATGTAATGATGATATGATATATATAAATATAAAATAGAACCTTCAACCTAGTGACGTGGCGCATCGGGGACCACACTGACCATTCCCGCAACACAAAGGCTCAAATCCACCAAAATCTCACCCAAAACGCATCGGGGACAACACTAACCATTCCCGCAACACATACTAAGCACAAAAATATTGAGGGGAAGGATAAAATAGTCAATTCTCACATAAAGGTAATCATATATATATATATAATAGAACCCTCGACCCGGTGACGTGGCGCTACTACAAGCGAGGATTTCCTTTTTATTTATTTATTCCCACAACTACCCTTTTTCTCCCCTCCATAAATGCCACACTTAGTCGTCTCCCTTCATATAAGATGCACTTATTCATAATGGTTGCCATCGTCATACAAATTGAGCCTTCGCCAAATCTTCGTCTCTAGTCTTCCTCCTTTTTTTGCTGCAACTCTCCATCCCTGCACACCAACTCCCATTCCCTATCTGCCTTCAATCAAATCCCTCCGTTCCCCATGTCTACCTCCGAAATAGTGATCAACGCTGCACTAACCAGCTTTGCAATGTATTTAACGCCTCCCACACTTGCACACCATATCATCCACAACAAGCGAGGAATTCTTTTTAACTCAATTTAATTATTCTCACCATTTAACCTACCCATCAGACTCCAAACTCAAACGGTGTCTTCACCACTACTACAACCTCTATAGATGCCTCGCTTTATCAATTGTTTTTGAAAGTCCTGCAGCGTCTTTAAATCTGCATAAAACACCACTGCAAATTAGTAGGAACTATCCATTAGTTATGCTTTACCATCAACCGCTTTATCATTGCTTTTGAATGTTCTCGCGTCTTTGAATGGTAGAAAAATGTGGCTGTAAATTCCTCCGAACTATCTATGTATTATGATTTATCAACATCCACTTTATTGACTGCTTTTTCACATGAAAGTCACGGAAGGATGAATCATGGAGGAAACCTTTTTAGCGTTTTTTATTTTATTTGGGAGAATTTAATGGCTTCTCCATCATCTCATTTTTTTTGGCGTCTCTTCATAAGAAGTATAACTCATTATTTTCCCAACAAAAAAAAATAGTCGCATTTTTCTAAAAATGCTCCAATCTTTCAAAAAAAATTACTGTTGAATCTAGAGGACTACGCAAACCTGATTCTCACCTTAATAAGATATCCAGGCATGTTTCCTCTAGTTCGGTGATTTAGGTTCAAAAAATAAAAAAATATTAAATCCTTATTTTAGAAAATGAAAAAGTTTTTATCCTTATTAAAAAAAACAGTGTTTATCCTTATTAAAAAATTAAAAAATAAAGTTGTGTTACTCCACATTTCAAGCTTTATAAACTGCACACACCTCGTTCTCATCATAACGATGGGATACGTAGGTATCCCTTTTCAAGTTTGGTGATTTTTATTCAAAAATACAAAGTTTGTTTATTTATTTTACTACGCACACCTGATTCTCATCACCTCGGTGAGATACACAGACATCCCTTTCGGGTTGGTTATTCCTTAAAACAGTAAAATTTAAAAAATAAACAAAAAATCCATCTTTGAATTAGTAGTGATCTAATTCATGTTTAACATGATATTTACGCAACCTTTAATAGGTTCTATTTCTTTCAAAAGCATGAAAGAAAAAGGAAACACGAAAAACAATAGAGTAAGGAAAGTGTTAAAATGAATTCAACTAAAATACGAGATGAAACATGAAAGCATTCCATAATCCCAATACAAAACGATGAAATCCCACTAGTGAGATTTGAGGAGGGTAGAGTGTATGCAGACCCTACCACTACCTCATGGAGAACGAGAAGTTGTAATCGCAATTTACTAATAATAATATTATTTTGTAAAGCATTGATCACAATTTTTAAGTATTCAAATTTAAATTTAATATTTTCTCCAACAAATTAACTTATCAATAATTACTTTAATATTTTTAGAAATACAAATGTACTACTTAAATCAAGTTATCATTAAGACGCGGCATTCAGTCAAACATGCCTTATAAAATAAGAGTGAGTGAGCTATATTTTTATTTTTAAAAATATTTAGTTAAAAATTTAAGGTTTTTAGTTATTACAAGGAGGAAACAACATTACTTTCAAGCTCAACTATATTTGATTAAGGCATGAGGTGTCTCTCTAATACCCACTTCTTATTTAATTTGATTCAAATAGAAAAGAAACAAATAAAGAAAGGACATAAATTACATTGTGATTGACAATTTAAAAAGGTGATTAATAAGTATTTTATCAAATGTTTGTTTTCTTAATAATCTAAGATAAGTTAGTAGATCCGAGGATTCCTTTATTCTAGTGATATTCAAGATACTACAATATTATTATCATAAGACAAATTCTAGATACTATAATATTGGCAGGCAAATAGGTCATCTAACATATCAAATAGTGAAATCCTCCTTTATGCATGCATCTAAAAACCTATATATAGCCAGATGGAAAACCATTAGAATATAAAATTTTCATTTGCTCTTGACAAATATTTTGTCTAAGCTTCTTCCATCTGCAGAAAAATGGCTCATCATTACAACTTGTCCTCCATCTTATTGCTTGCATTTATCTACTTTATGCATGACCACATGATAACTACTACAGCTGCACGTCGCATTCTACAGACCCCTAGTTTTTCAAAGCCAGAGACACCTAGTTTCTCAAAGCCTGCGACCCCTAGTTTCTCAAAGCCTGAGACCCTTAGTTTCTCAAAGCCCCAAGCCCCTTCTTTCTCAAAGCCCCAGACCCCTAGTTTCTCGAAACCCGAAACTCCTAGTTTCTCGAAGCCCGAGACCCCTAGTTTCTCAAAGCCCGAGACCCCTTCTTTCTCAAAGCCCCAAATCCCTAGTTTCTCAAAGCCGGAGACCCCTTCTTTCTCAAAGCCTGAGACCCCTTCTTTCTCAAAGCCCGATACCCCTTCCTTCTCAAAGCCCCAAGCCCCTTCTTTCTCAAAGCCCCAGACCCCTAGTTTCTCGAAACCCAAAACTCCTAGTTTCTCGAAGCCCGAGACCCCTAGTTTCTCAAAGCCCGAGACCCCTTCTTTCTCAAAGCCCGAGACCCCTTCTTTCTCAAAGCCCGAAACCCCTTCTTTCTCAAAGTCCCGAACCCCTAGTTTCTCAAAGCCTGAGACCCCTTCTTTCTCAAAACCCGAGACCCCTTCTTTCTCTAAGCCCGAGACCCCGAGTTTCTCCAAGCCCGAGACCCCGAGTTTCTCAAAGCCCGAGACCCCTTCTTTCTCAAAGCCCGAGACCCCTTCTTTCTCAAAGCCCGAAACCCCGTCTTTCTCAAAGCCCCAAACCCCTAGTTTCTCAAAGCCTGAGACCCCTTCTTTCTCAAAACCCGAGACCCCTTCTTTCTCAAAGCCCGAGTCGCCGAGTTTCTCAAAGCTCGAGACCCCAAGTTTCTCAAAGCCCAAAATCCCTAGTTTCTCAAAGCCCGAGACCCCAAGTTTCTCAAAGCCCAAGATCCCTTCTTTCTCAAAGCCCGAAACCCTTAGTTTCTCAAAGCCTGAGACCCCTTCTTTCTCAAAACCTGAGACTCCTGCTTTCTCAAAGCCCGAAACCCCTTCTTTCTCAAAGCCCAAAACCCCTAGTTTCTCAAAGCCTGAGACCCCTTCTTTGTCAAAACTCGATACCCCTTCTTTCTCAAAACCCGAGACCCCTTCTTTCTCAAAGCCCCAGACCCCTTCTTTCTCAATGCCCGAGACCTCTAGTTTCTCAAATCCCTAGACTCCTAGTTTTTCAAAGCCCGAGACCCCTAGTTTCTCAAAGCCCTAGACCCCTAGATTTTCAAAGCCCCAAACCCCTAGCATTTCAAAGCCCCAAACCCCTTCTATCTGAAATTCCTAGACCCTTTCTTTCTTAAAGCCTGAGATCCCTTGTGTGTCAAAGTCAGAAATTCCAAAACTTTCTAAATCAATATTGTAAAATTCTTCGTGAGCAACTTTGGTATTTTTCATGTGCCATGACTAGTGCTGGCTTACGGAAGGGTTATATCGCATATGGGTGAATCGAAAATATATTAGATGTGAATGGATAAAATATTCGACTCGCCGTTATTTCATGTGAATAAAAAAATGGGTTGAATGATGGATAATATTAAAATCCACATATTATCTACTCATATATTGTAAAAGATTGAAATTTGCTATCAAATAAATGAATCACTTTCTTTTTCGTCTTTTATTTTGATAATTTAGTTTACGTTGATTTTCCTCAAGACTATCTTTGATGTTTGCTTCTTTATTTTTAGTCATGTCCAGATGCGATAGTTTCTAATTTTGGTACAAAGTCATTTGATAATAAAATTGTAGATGCTAAAATTGAATCAAACCAGAAAATAAGTTACTTTATATATACTCTAATAATTTGGTATATAGTTACTTTGAAACAAAATAATATGCGCGGACAATGGGAAAAAAACAAGAGGAATTTTAAGTTTTATATATTTTTCTTTGCGAATTTGAATGTAGAGATGAGAAAAAGGAAATTCGTGAAATCTTGTAAGAATTTGCTTTACTTTTACTATAATGTGCAAAAAATATTTTTTGAAAGAAGAATAACTCATTTATATAATCTACTAAACCAAAAATCTTGTCCCACTTTGCATATTTCGGGTTAGTTCACGAGCAATAACAAGGACTTTTGGGCTATCATTTGATTAATGAATTATTGACATGTTTTTTTACGATTGATTGATCCTTTTTTCTTTAATCCAAATTGGTTCTCCAACCCATTTTTAAATGAACAAAAAATTTATCTAATTTTCCAGCATTAACAATGACACGTTTTTTGTTGGCACAAAATATATCAAATACTCTCTGCTAGAACAAAATAATTTATTTTCAGTATTTGATCTCGAATGTCCTATGTTTCTCGATTTATTAAGTCTTACCTATATGTAAATTTTTTATGGTGTATTAAAGTTATTATCCATGTGCCTTTTTGGAATTACTTTGTGAACAATAAACTCAAACACATAGTTTGAAGATCATTGAATTTTGCTTTACTAGTAAAACAGTGTAATCACATTCAAAGATGAACTATACCTTATAAAGACACGGTATAAAATCGTAGCTTGTCACATAGTTGTTCCAATACTTTTCAGAGAAGAAATCTTCACAAGAAACTTCACTGAGACTTTAAAGAAATTGGAGAAAGTAGAAGAAAAAATATAGTTTTGTCGTTCTCGTTTATTTTTTCAAACGTAAGAGTTCCTACTTACTTAACAGAAACAAGACACAGGTTCTGGCTGAGTCCTAACCATTGTGTCTTTTTATTATCTAATAAATTAAATATATAATAATTATATATTTATTTATTTTAAATATGAACTCAAGTTGACCCACATAGGTGATCAGAATCTAATTACTTCATCCCCCACTCACACGTAGTGGGTCTATTCTCATTCCTATTATGTAATTTCCTTATTTGACAACTAAACAATATGACTAGTGCATATCTAGAGAGCTTTATTATTGTACATATGTTAGGAATATATAATATCTCTACCAATGAAACTGATAGTAGATTATTGAATGTTGTACCCAAGATCATTTATCACATTCATATTTCCCACAATAAATATCACCCAAACTACAACCTTAATAGAGATTAAAATGGTTAATGTCTATATATAGTAACCCAACTAGATTGGGGTCGAATCCCACATAGAGCGTGGAGATAGATCTTTATAATTTTCTATTGAAATTCAAATTATTAACTATTATTAGAGATGGGGCTTCAAATGGGGAATTGTTAACTACTTTAAACTACTTAGATTGTAATAAAAAATTAAAGACGAAGTAGGATTACAACTCTTAGATATCGAAACTAAACAAATAATTTACTATCAACTCATTCAGATGTGTTCATTGTGAAAAAATGGTGATTCTATGTCTCCTAAAGGAATATCACCGTCAGTCCTTGCCAGCACTTGGGTGCCCAATTAATTTTGTGCATTCATCAAATACCTTAGGTTAACTATCCTATCTCGATCGAGCCATTAGATGGAGGTTGGTAGCTCTGAATCCCTATTAATGTTTCTTTTTCCTAATCTTAACATATTTTGTCAAGCAAGTCAGAATACGAGTGAGTTCTTAATGTTTGCAACTATTAAAAACAATCTTTACAAAAGAATCTTAATACACAATGATCACCCCATTATGGTAGTGGTCCAACGCATAACAGGTACCTTCGTGTCGCAGACTCCATTTGTGCAGTCTATTTGGATGTGTTTTAGTCTAGGACACTTCACTTTGCGTTCCAATCCATCTTTTAGGTCTTTCCTTATTGTTTTGGTCGTTTTGGCATGAAATCAACCTATATATATTTATATAATAAATAGCTTATCACAATAATATTCAATGAATACATGGATATTAATAGGAGATAATACTCATAGCATAGCTAAATGATAGGTAAAATAAAGTGATTAGATGCGTAAATACACCTGAGATCACCACCACACACCTAGAGTTGTTGTTCGTCCTCGAAGAACTCATCATATCCTCTATAGACCAAATACTTTATCAGAGTTAATTAATTAGACAAGGTTACTCAGAAGTCTGATTTGCATATACACTTTAATCATGATTTAGAATTTACTCATTCAAGCAGACTCTATCTAACTCAAGACTTCTCATGTAAACATCATAACTTCTAGACAGACTCTATATCAAATTAATATATATATATATATAATTGAGCTATTCATTAAGTAACCAGTTCTAACTTCCAAGTAAGGGGTGCCCTTACTGTCAAAGAATTTTTCTTTTTCACTCATTATATATATAAAATCGAAAAGGGGCATGAGTAAATTATTAAATTCACCCGCTCTCCCAAGATAATTTAGGACATACCGAAGTCAAATATCTGAACTGTAGAAGTTCCAAAATAGAAAAACTTGCATAAAAACCAGACAAACGACTCGGTGACTGAACTAGCAGTCCCAACAAGTCATAAATGACTCGGGGCAGCTATAAGAAAGCTCAAAATGACAAAAACAGAAGAAAAAGGAGAAAATGACATGGAGGGTCATTACACACTCGCTCTCCCAAGATAATTCAGGACATACCAAACATACCATAGGCTTGTCTATAGTGTATTACCCAATCAATCAAAGCATTAAATTATAGGATCAAAAGGAATTTTTCGGATTGTAATATCAACTAAGGGTGAGTAGGAATTATTGGGTTAAAATAGTGACTATTCTTCCCTATATAAATTAAAGAAATCAAAAAAATCCATCAAGTTCCTTTTCTTCATTCTCCATACTTTCAACTTATTTGTCACTTCCCTTTTCACTTTCTTTTAACTTTTGCCTCCTTTTTCAACTACATAGTTGCTGACAAGGATATTTTCACTCTTTTTTTCTTTTCTCATACTTCTCAACTTTTTGTAATCAAGCCATATAAAAAAAAATTTGCTTTTTTGTCTCATCCTCTTTTACAACAAGCATAGATAATGTCACACTTGTGCAACATTTTCTACTTCTTCTTTACCATATACCATACTTCTCTAAATCTTTTTACCTCTTTTTTCTCATCTCCCTTTTCTTCTCTAATTCATTTAACTCAAAGTGCTTTAAGAACTTTTGGATCAAAATCTGAGGCTAATCAACAAAGGGGAATTATGCTACAAAATATGGTTATTCAAAGAAATAGCCTTGTCACGACCCAAACACTGAGGTCATGATGGCACACACTCCAAACCCAACCCGGTGTGTAAGCCGAAGAATCTAGCTCAAGAATTATCTCAAATGTTGCGGAAAATAAGGTAAATACATATATGAGACTTCTAGAATAAAGTTAGGTCATAATAGAAGAAAAACTGAGATGCAACAAAGAATTCCCAAAACCTCGTATCATAAGCATTAAAGAGCATTCAAATACAATATCTGAATTTAAAATTCAACACTTGTCTTTGAAATATAAATAAAGACAAAAATGAAAGATGAAGCTTGAATGATGACCCAAACGAAGATCTCACCACAACCTCAAAGCTCAAACATTGCATGATCAATTTAGACATCTAAATTATAACTCATACTAAGGGCTGCAACAAAAGGTTATAGAAGTAGGGGTGAGTACAATCCACGTGTACTCAGTAGGCTTGGCCGACTGAGTATAAAGTAATTAATACAACTTACGAAATAAATTACGAAACGCTTCCACCTACATACAAAAAAGTCCCATTCCGACATTGGTGCCATCATTTTATATAACAATAACGCGAGTAAAGTAAACATGTAAGATTACAAACAATTTCTCATATCAGCAGGCAAATTACACAATAAACACAGTTGGCCAATACAATGCAATGCAATGATGAAATGATGTGGTGGAACCAAGGTTGTCGCACAACCTGTCGTATGTACCTTGCCTAGCTTTAGCTTCTAGACAAGGACCCATGAGGGATCATAGTCCATATACCAATCTCATAATCTCACTTTCTCATCAACTTGCCACCTAGCTCGTGGTCAAGGATAAAAGTAAGGTGTCTCATTTTCTTTCTCAAAATAGTACTTCTCCAGTTTCTTAGATTCCCATGATCAATGTTATGATGAATGAGGGTGAATGCAACACAAGACATACAACATGGAGGCATAATCAATTCAACATAGGTCTAAAAGAGTTCAAAGTCCCCAAACTCAATAAATTATGATATAGATACCCAAAATCTAAAATCTAACACTCGAAGTCTAACCAACTAATTCCTCCCTTCTTCCGTCTGATGCTCCATATCCTCTTACTCATAATTGGGCTCGGGTGGGGCCTCCCTTAATCGTTCTTGAGCAAGAGCTGCCCTCTCAATCCCGGCCTTCACCTCTAACACAAAAAGAATCGATTAGAGGTTTACTACACTTGATATGAATAACTCACACGATAAGGAATCAATGAAAGAAATTTCCCTATGGAGAATCTCATAGCCTCTTGAAGATAGGTACAGACGTCTACATACCGATCCGCAAGACTTTTCTAGACACCCCGCTTTTTAACTTATGAAATCAGTGAACCTGACTCTCTGAAACCAATTTGTCATGTTCCAAAAACCAAGGTCATGATGGCATACACCCCAAACCAAACCCGGCGTCTAAGCCGTAAAATCTAACTCAAGAATTATCTCAAATGTTATGGAAAAGTAGGTAAATACACATATGAGACATCTAAAATGAAGTTAGGTCATAAAAGAAGAAAATTTGAGCTACAACAAAGAATTCTCAAAACTTGGTATCATAAGCATTAAAGAGCATTCTAATACAATATCTGAATTTAAAATTCAACAAGTGTCTTTGAAATATACATAAAGACAAAAATGAAAGATGATGCTTGAATGATGACCCGAACGAAGATCTCACCACAACCTCGAAGCTCAAACATTGCATGATCAATTCATCCGTCTATATTACAACTCATACTAACCTACAATAAGAGGTTACAGAAGTAGGGACAAGTACAATCCACAAATACTCAGTAGGCTTGGCCGACTAAGTATAAAGTAATTAATCAAACTTATGAAATAAACTACGAAACACTTCCACCTGCATACAGAAAAGTCCCATTTCGGCATTGGTGTCACCAGTTTATATAAGAACGGCGCGAGTAAAGTAAACATGTAAGGTTACAAACAATTTCTCATTTCAATAGGCAAATTACACAACAAACAAAGCTGGCCAATGCAATGCAATGATGAAATGATGTGATGGAACCAAGATTGTGGCACAACCTATCGTTTACACCTTGCCGAGCTTTAGCTTCCAGAAAAGGACCCACGGGGGACTCGTAGTCCATATACCAATCTCATAATCTCAATATCTCATCAACTTGCCGCCTAACTCGTGGGCAAGGATAAAAGTAAGGTGTCTCATTTTCTTTATCAAAATAGTACTTCTCCGTTTTCTCAGATCAATGGTATGATGAATGAGGATGAATGCATCACAACACATACAACACAAAGGCATAGTCAATTCAACATAGGTCTAAAAGAGTCCAAAGTCCCCAAACTCAAAAAATCATGATATACACCCTCACATGGCAAAATAGTGGAAGAATTCATTTGAAATAAGCTTTTACCATTCAGAAACATTCCTTTCATTTAAAAATGTGATAAAAAACCAGTCAAGCCCCTAACTTGGGCATTTCAAGTTAAAAATGCTAGAATAAACAACTCAACCCCTCTCTCAGCCAAATCTCATGCATCACATGCTCTTAAAGAAATTAATAGTATCATATAAGGCTCCCACACGAGCTAAGTTCTAACACCTCAGACTTGGAAAAAAAAGGAAAATGTAGATTTTGGGTTGTAGGCATGAACTACGGCTCCAACCTGTGGTTGGTAGAAGCATCAATGGACCGTAGGTGGCATCCGTAAGAGGTGGGGAATTAATTTTCCCAAATCAAGTTTAAGAACCCTTTTTACGATTCTACAGGACGATCCGTCATTCCTTTTACGAGTCGTAGATAGATCTCATAGCTGACCCTCAAACTTAGTGAAATTTTAAAACTTAAAGTTGGGATCTACGGTTGGCATGTAAGGTCCGTAGGTAGAACTACAAACTGCACATGGGTCCCGTCATTTGATGGTCCAAAATCAGGTTTTCGAATCCCACCTACGGACCGTAGGTAGGCTCGGCAGTTAATTTTAAGGGCTTTTTGCTCTTTTTCGTAATTGATAATTGCCTAAACTAGGTTGTTTTAATCCTGATCCTAGACCCTATATAAGTCTTTTAAGCCTAAAATCTAACTATCCTAAATCATTCTTCAAACTTCCCCAAACCCTCCAAGTTCATTCCCCAAAATTCTCTCTCTAAAGCTTGAAGAAGAAGATTAGGGTTTCAAGGGCAAGTCTCCAAATTCACCATTGATTGTGGGCTTTTGACACCAAGGTATGATAGAATTCACCTATGGAGTCCTTTCTTCCATAGGGTTCCTAAATTCTCTAATTTTTACAAGTTAGAATCTCCAATTGAAGTTAGGGTTTATTCATTCTCATGGTTCTTTTCAATGATGATCCAATTGACTGTTTTATGTCTTTTTATGCATGAATTGAGAAAATTGCATATTTAAAAGTTAAATTCACATGAACCCATGCATGGTCCATGATTTCTAGACTATGATCACATGATGAAGCTTATGAAGTTTCAAAGATGAATTTATGAAGATAAGCATGTTTCTCATGAAATTGATATAAATGATTTGAGGTTGCTTTGAGAGTGAAGCATCGAAGTTATTGTTGATGTGAAAGGTATTTCTCACCTAAAGGATTCATAAGTTTGAAAGGTTTTCTCACCTAAGTTTTATCAACACTAAGGAGCTATCCTATGAACTATAGCTTGGATTGTCTACTAGATTGTGCCTTTCCATGGATAATAAGATGAATATGATTAAAGACTATTCCGTGGGATTTATGCTTAGCACCGAGTGGACTAGAGGCGATTACCCATGTCCTATAAACTATGTGCCATCATAGGATGATTGTCATAGATAGACTTTAGCTAGTGGATCCACTTTAGCTCAAAGTTCATGGTCCTTACCTTGGCAAGTAGGACAATATCTTTTCGGTGTGGGATAGACACCGAATTCCATGTTATAGCTCAAATGGTCTATGTTGGTTAGGGATAAACTTCCCACAATAATGAACTAAGGTTACTTTCTAAAAGTATATCAAATGTGTTTAATTTTAAGATGATTAGCTTGCATTGACCATGGTTTTGACTTACGATTTTTAACATGTTATTTATGATTTAGCTTGGTCATTGCATGTCACGTAAAGTCCCTTTTTTCATGATTTCATAATTCTTATGCATTGCTAACTTACTTGGTACATTCCATGTACTAACGCATACTTCTACGTACATTGTCTCACTAATGTAGGGCATGACGACTCTTCTCCTTCTGTTCGTTGCTAGTTACTTGCCTTAGAAGTTTGAAGACTTGGTGATTCCTCATACTTCGAGGACGATGTCACTTTTATAGCTTTATGTCATTTTCTTTCGGATGTTGTAGGTGATGTATGGGTTACGTCCCAATCACTTTTCTTATCATGTATTAGATGGCTTTGAGAATTATGTTTAGAATTCCGCTTTTGTCGATTACTTTCATGAAATGCTACTTTTGAACTCTTCTATTCTGATTTCTTGTATGATATATGCTAAGTGTCTTGTATAGGGCCTCTCGGGGTCCTAACGCCATGTCATGTGTAGGGGGTACTTTGGGTCGTGAAATAAGCATTACAAATAAGCCCCCACACGGGCGAAATAATAAAGTCTACAATTTCCAAGATCTCAATTTCATGCTACAATCCCATCCCATAGTTTAGTTCATAAGAAAGATTAATTACCTAACCCAGTACAGAAGAAGGATAAGCCAAACCTACCTCGAAAGCCGAAACTTCACTCGAATCACTCTACCGGTACTTTTCCACTATCAAAAGTCTCAGAAAAATCCCTAACTACCCCAAACGGGAGATATACATCAAGAGGGTTCCAACGATACTAATATCGCTAAGGTCTAGAGTCAGATCTAATATCACCCCAAAAACTCTTTAAAAATGAAAAAAGGGAAAAGTTAGAATTTTGGTGGAAATCCATGTTCATCAAGTGAAAAAGGAGTCTATGGGTGAAAGCCCAAGTGAAAACGAGTCCAAATTGATGATCAAATCGAGTAAAAACCATCTTTTCAACTTTAAGGGAAAAACTCAAAAAAAATATCATTAGAAACGTAGTTTAAAATGAGAAATTTGGAAACCCTTTGTAAAAATTAGTTTACCCACAATGAAAGGATCTGAAATCCCAAAAATCAATGAAAACTCATTCCAAATCGACCTTCAAATCAACAATTTTTTATTTCTCTACTTTGAGGTTTAAAATCTCCACTTTGTGGATAGAAATCATGAAATATGAAAGAGATATTCTTGGGAAACAAGTAAAATAAGGCTAAAAATACGTACCCAATGAGACCTTTCTAGCTCTCAAAATGTCAAAAATACGAAATGGGTTCAAATAGATATATATTTAACTCAGCGATTTCATCGTTAAAACCTATTTTCCGGAGCTAAAAGTGTGCATCAGCAACCTTTAAAACATCTTTTTGACCTTTGAAACTCATTCGGAACCTTATAAACATGTACCAATAGTGTATATTCATCATAAAACATGTTTCTGAGCCAATGAAATCGTTGGATTTCAAAAAAAAGATTGTCATGACCGAAATACCTCCTCGGAACCCATTTAGGCCAAAAATTCAACTTTTATTTACCTAAATATCCAAATCACAACCTAAGGTCTTGGCACTCTAACCGACCACCCTAATAGACTAAACTCGACGTTCCAAACTCAATGGAACTGACAGAATCACCATCCAATGCTCAGATCTCATAATGTTGACCAAAATCAACTATTCCAATATAATTCAAGTCAAAAGGTTCAAATCCACAAAAATCTCACCCAAAATGCATGGGGACTACACTAGCGATTCCTGCAACATATACTAAGAATAAAAATACTGAGGGGAAGGACAAAATGGTCAATTCGCACATAAAGCTAATCATATCTTATATATATACACACTAGTCTCTGGGAACGTGCATTGCACGTTTGTCCCTTACCACTTTATAAAATTTGTACATTATTCACTTTATGTTGATAGCTATTTATCGCATATTATCTTTGTAAATATGATAGATCTTTTATATTGACTAATGTGTTTATATATAGATCTTAATTATATTTGTGTTCAAAAAAAAAATAATGAAAAAGATGATTTCATATATAATTTGTTAGTCTAAAATATATTATACTAAATATATGTTTAGCTTTATATATATACACAACCATATGTCAATATAGCAACTAATGGTATGTCAATAATGTCTAACATAAATTTTTTTAAAAATTTACATACTCAAACTAATCATACAAAGAATAATAAAGGTATGGCATGTCAAGTAAAGGTTAATAGATTGAAAGACAAACAAAAAAGACCAATCCATAGGATGGCTATTGGGGGATGCAAGTGTGGGTTTAAGCTAATGCGGGATGGAGTAGAGCGAGTTGAAATCTTTACGAATTTTCCCACAACTATACCTCCCGCACTGCTTTTCATCCCTACATATCCAATTAAAATCATCACCTTTAACAACACATTAAAAACAAATAGTAAAGATTCACACAGAAATTAAAGAACAATTAATTTGTAGAAGGAAAGAATTAAAAGGAATTGTTGTTGTAGCAGAAAAAATCCGTAGGGATATATATTTATGGTGAGAGAGAATACATATTTTAAAACACAAAAGAAATAAATAAAGAGAAAACGACATAGAACTTTCATGTAAATTTCAAACGTATTCTGCAAAAAGAAATGTTAGAAAAGAAAGGAAAGCAAAAAATAATAACAAAGGAAAGAACTACGAAAATGAAATTTTTTTACCTTACTAAAGCATTCTTGGGAAATGAAAAACCATTCTCAACCTTTATATAGTTCATTTTTGATGATTTTTGGACTTCCTTTCCATTAATCTAATAATTATAAATTAGTCTTTATTTTACTATATAATACAACTTTTTAAAATCTACAATCTTTTTGTATTAAAAAATATAAGGTGACTAAATTAATGGTTAATGGAGAAATTAAATAAATTTAAGTTATATGGAAGATGAAATGCGAGAAGTTTAATATTTTAAATAATAGTTACATATATCTTTAGCATGTAATAAAGTTAGGACATGAAAAGGTTGTGTAAATAAATTCTACAATTCATCATTAATATAGTTTCAATTCCCATCTAACCACATTCTTTATTGCAAATTAGACATTTAATTAGATTTTGATTTTGTTATATTAGTATTTTATTCAAAATTTAATTACATTTTAATTTACTATTAGGCCAAAATCGTAATCCAACTTTGAAGTTAGGAGCTTCCCACTTATAATAATATATGTTATGTTATGATGATATGATATATATATATATATATAATAGAACCGTCAACCCGGTGACGTGGCGCATCAGGGACTACACTAACCATTCCCGCATCACAAAGGCTCAAATCCACCAAAATCTCACCCAAAATGCATCGGGGACCACACTAACCATTCCCGCAACACATACTAAGCATAAAAATACTAAGGGGAAGGACAAAATGGTCAATTCGCACATAAAGGTAATCATATATATATATATATATATATAAGAGAACCCTCAACCCGGTGACGTGGTGCTACTACAAGCGAGGATTTCCTTTTTATTTATTTATTCCCACAACTACCCTTTCTATCCCCTCCAGAAACGCCACACTCAGTCGTCTCCCTTCATATAAGACGCACTTATTCATAACGGTTGCCATTGTTATACAAATTGAGCCTCCACCAAATCTCCTTCTCCAGTCTTCCTCCTTTTTTGCTGCAACTCTCCATCCCTGCACACCAACTCCCATTCCCTATCTGCCTTCAATCAAATCCCACCATTCTCCATGGCTGCCTCCGAAATAGTGATCAACGCTGCACTAACCAGCTTTGCTACGTATTCAACGCCTCCCACACTTGCACACTATATCATCCACAACAAGCGAGGAATTCTTTTTAACTCAATTTAATTATTCTCACCATTTAACCTACCCATCAGATTCCAAACTCAAACGGTGTCTTCACCACTACTAAAACCTCTACAGATGCCTCGCTTTATCGATTGTTTTTGAAAGTCCTGCAGCGTCTTTAAATTTGCATAAAACACCACTACAAATTAGTAGGAACTATCCATTAGTTATGCTTTACCATCAACCACTTTATCATTGCTTTTGAACGTTCTCGCGTCTTTGAATGGTAGAAAAATGCGGCTGTAAATTCCTCCGAACTATCCATGTATAAGTATTTATCAACATCCGCTTTATTGACTGCTTTTTCACATGAAAGCCACGGAAGGATGAATCATGGAGGAAACCTTTTTAGCGTTTTTTATTTTATTTGGGAGAATTTAATGGCTTCTCCATTATCTCATTTTTTTGGCGTCTCTTCATAAACAGTACAACTCCTTTTTTTTCCCAACAAAAAAAAATAGTCGCATTTTTCTAACAATGCTCCAATCTTTAAAAAAAAATTTACTGTTGATTTTGGAGGACTACGCAAACCTGATTCTCACCTTAATTAGATATCTAGGCTTGTTTCCTCTGGTTCGGTGATTTAAGTTTAAAAAAAAATAATGTTAAATCCTTATTCTAGAAAATGAAAAAGGTTTTATCCTTATTAAAAAAACAGTGTTTATCCTTATTCAAAAATCAAAAAATAAAGTTTTGTTACTTCACATTTCAAGCTTTGTAAACTGCACACACCTCGTTCACATCATAACGATGGGATACGTATCCCTTTACAAGTTTGGTGATTTTTATTCAAAAATACAAAGTTTGTTTATTTATTTTACTACGCACACCTGATTTTCATCACCTCGGTGAGATACACAGACATCCCTTTCGGGTTGGTTATTTCTTAAAACAATAAAATTAAAAAAATAAATAAAAACTCCATCTTTGATTTAGTAGTGATCTAATTCATGTTTAACATGATATTTACGCAACCTTTAATAGGTTCTATTTCTTTCAAAAGCATGAAAGAAAAAGGAAACACGAAAAACAATAGAGTAAGGAAAGTGTTAAAATGAATTCAACTAAAATACGAGATGAAACATGAAAGCATTCCATAATCCCAATACAAAACGATGAAATCCCACTAGTGAGATTTGAGGAGGGTAGAGTGTATGCAGACCCTACCACTACCTCATGGAGAACGAGAAGTTGTAATCGCAATTTACTAATAATAATATTATTTTGTAAAGCGTTGATCACAATTTTTAAGTATTCAAATTTAAATTTAATATTTTCTCCAACAAATTAACTTATCAATAATTACTTTAATATTTTTAGAAATAAAAATGTACTACTTAAATCAAGTTATCATTAAGACGCGGCATTCAGTCAAACTTGCCTTATAAAATAAGAGCGAGTGAGCTATATTTTTATTTTTAAAAATATTTAGTTAAAAATTTAAGGTTTTTAGTTATTACAAGGAGGAAACAACATTACTTTCAAGCTCAACTATATTTGGTTAAGGCATGAGGTGTCTCTCTAATACCCACTTCTTATTTAATTTGATTCAAATAGAAAAGAAACAAATAAAGAAAGGACATAAATTACATGGTGATTGACAATTTAAAAAGGTGATTAATAAGTATTTTATCAAATGTTTGTTTTCTTAATAATCTAAGATAAGTTAGTAGATCCGAGGATTCCTTTATTCTAGTGATATTCAAGATACTACAATATTATTATCATAAGACAAATTCTAGATACTATAATATTGGCAGGCAAATAGGTCAACTAACATATCAAATAGTGAAATCCTCCTTTATGCATGCATCTAAAAATCTATATATAGCCAGATGGAAAACCATTAGAATATAAAATTTTACTTTGCTCTTGACAAATATTTTGTCTAAGCTTCTTCCATCTGCAGAAAAATGGCTCATCATTACAACTTGTCCTCCATCTTATTGCTTGCATTTATCTACTTTATGCATGACCACATGATAACTACTACAGCTGCACGTCGCATTCTACAGACCCCTAGTTTTTCAAAGCCAGAGACACCTAGTTTCTCAAAGCCTGCGACCCCTAGTTTCTCAAAGCCCGAGACCCTTAGTTTCTCAAAGCCCCAAGCCCCTTCTTTCTCAAAGCCCCAGACCCCTAGTTTCTCGAAACCCGAAACTCCTAGTTTCTCGAAGCCCGAGACCCCTAGTTTCTCAAAGCCAGAGACCCCTTCTTTCTCAAAGCCCCAAATCCCTAGTTTCTCAAAGCCGGAGACCCCTTCTTTCTCAAAGCCTGAGACCCCTTCTTTCTCAAAGCCCGATACCCCTTCCTTCTCAAAGCCCCAAGCCCCTTCTTTCTCAAAGCCCCAGACCCCTAGTTTCTCGAAACCCAAAACTCCTAGTTTCTCGAAGCCCGAGACCCCTAGTTTCTCAAAGCCCGAGACCCCTTCTTTCTCAAAGCCCGAGACCCCTTCTTTCTCAAAGCCCGAAACCCCTTCTTTCTCAAAGTCCCGAACCCCTAGTTTCTCAAAGCCTGAGACCCCTTCTTTCTCAAAACCCGAGACCCCTTCTTTCTCTAAGCCCGAGACCCCGAGTTTCTCCAAGCCCGAGACCCCGAGTTTCTCAAAGCCCGAGACCCCTTCTTTCTCAAAGCCCGAGACCCCTTCTTTCTCAAAGCCCGAAACCCCGTCTTTCTCAAAGCCCCAAACCCCTAGTTTCTCAAAGCCTGAGACCCCTTCTTTCTCAAAACCCGAGACCCCTTCTTTCTCAAAGCCCGAGTCGCCGAGTTTCTCAAAGCTCGAGACCCCAAGTTTCTCAAAGCCCAAAATCCCTAGTTTCTCAAAGCCCGAGACCCCAAGTTTCTCAAAGCCCAAGATCCCTTCTTTCTCAAAGCACGAAACCCCTAGTTTCTCAAAGCCCTAGTCCCCTATCTTTTCAAAGCCCCAAACCCCTTCTATCTCAAATCCCTAGACCCCTTCTTTCTTAAAGCCTGAGATCTCTAGTGTGTCAGTCAGAAATTCCAAAATTTTCTAAATCAATATTGTAAACTTCTTCGTGAGTAACTATGGTATTTTTCATGTGCCATGACTAGTGCTGGCTAACAGACGGGTTATATCGCATATGGGTGAATCGAAAATATATTAGATGTGAATGGATAAAATATTCGACTCGCCGTTACTTCACATGAATAAATAAAATGGGTTGAATGATGGATAATATTAAAATCCACATATTATCTACTCATATATTGTACAAGATTGAAATTTTCTATCAAATAAATGAGTCACTTTCTTTTTCGATTTTTATTTTGATAACTTACCTTACATTGATTTTCCTCATGACTATCTTTGATGTTTCCTTCTTTCTTTTTTTTCATGTCCAGATGCGATAGTTTCTAATTTTGGTACGAAGTCTTTTGAAACAAAATAATATGCGCGAACAATACAAAAAAACAAGAGGAATTTTGAGTTTTATATATTTTTCTTTGCGAATTTGAATGTAGAAATGAGAAAAAGGAAATACGTGAAATCATGTAAGAATTTGCTTTACTTTTACTATAATGTGCAAAAGAATTTTTTGTTTGAAAGAAGAATAACTCATATATATAATCTACTAAACAAAATATCTTGTTCCACTATGCACATTTCGGGTTAGTTCACAAGCAATAACAAGGACTTTTGGGCTTTTATTTGATTAATGAATTATTGACATGTTTTTTTTACCATTGATTGATCCTTTTTAAAAAAAAATTCAAATTGGTTCTCCAACCCATTTTTAAATGAACAAAAAATTTATCCAATTTTCCAGCATTAACAATGACACGTTTTATGTTGGCACAAAATATATCAAATACTCTCTGCTAGGACAAAATAATTTATTTTCAGTATTTGATCTCGAATATCCTATGTTTCTCAATTTAATAAGTCTTACCTATATGTAAATTTTTTATGGTGCATTAAAGTTATTATCAATGAGCCTTTTTGGAATTACTTTGTGAAGAATAAACTCAAACACATAGTTTGCAGATCCTTGAAATTTGTTTTACTCGTAAAACATTGTAATCACATTCAAAGACGAACTACACCATATAAAGCCACAGTATAAAATCATAGTTTGTCAAAGACTTGTTCAAATACTTTTCAGAGAAGAAATCTTCACAAGAATATTCGTTGAAACTTTAAAGAAATTAGAGAAGGTAGAAGAAAAAATATGCAAGAGTTCCTGCTTACTTAACAGACACAAGAGACCAGTTCAAGCTGAGCCCTAACCATTCTATTTTTTTTTATTTAATAAATTAAATATATAATAATTATATATTTATTTATTTTTAATATGAACTCAAGTTGACCCACATAGGTGATCCGAATCTAATTACTTCATCTCCCACTCACACGTAGTGGGTCTATTCTCATTCCTATTTTGTAATTTCCTTACTTGACGACTTAACAATATGGCTAGTGTTAAAGTTGTACAACATGAGCCCTATTTTCTAGTTTGAATAAGTCAGTTGTATAGCTATATTTTAACTTTTAGTAGGTACTTTGTTATTTTTAGTTCGTGATAGTTTTTCCCTGTTTTGTAGAATTGCAGATTGATGTTCCTAAAGTTTAGGAGAACTTGTTTAGTGGAATTCCAGTAGTGTTCTAGCTGGAATATGATTCCACAATATGTAAGCCTACTTAAGGCTACAAAGCGTATTGAATAAAACATTCAGCCACTTCTCTGCAAGCAAACACGTTTCTCTTTTGTTCTTCTTTTTATTTTTCGTTTCAATAGGCTTCTCTGTTCAGTTGAGTTCATCGTTTGGTATCAAAGGGAGGTTTAAAGGAGAGAAAGAGAAGCCACACATAACATATACTAGTTGTTAGTTGCAATGCTTCTAGAGCTAGACGGAAACAACCTTCTACCTTCAATTTTTTTTAAAAGTATTCATTACCCATCTTTTTGAACAAAGAAAATTGTTTCACAGACCAAAAAAAATAACTGATTTTCAAGCCATAGATGGATTTAAGAAACTCAACTATTAGAATTACAAAATATGGATGACATATATGACTTCCTGCATGGAAGGTCAAGATCTTTGGGAGGTCCTTCATGGAAGCGAAGTCAAACCGGGGGAAGAAGAACTGAATGGTGCATTGATAAAATGGAAGATTAAAGAAGGAAAAACATTATTTGCCCTCAAGACCACCGTAGAAGAAGATGTGTGGGAACATATACGAGATTCTAGAACACCAAAGGAAGCTTGGGACACACTGGTTGCGCTCTTTTCAAAGAAGAATGACACATGACTACAACTTTTAGAAAGTGAGTTGTCAATAGCTCAAAATGATATGAGCATTGTGCAATACTTTCACAGAGTGAAATCGATATGTCCTAAAATTTCAGAATTAGAACCAACAACTCCAATCGATGAAACCAGGATGAAAAGAATAATCATTCATGGTTTGGGATCTGAGTATACAAACTTTGTTACTGTTGTACAAGGACAGCAAATTCAACCATCATTTGTTGAGTTTGAGAATATGCTTGCTGGCCAAGAAGCCATGGCTAAGCAAATGGGTGGAGTTTCACAAAAAGGCGAGGAGGAAGTACTTTATGTCAACAAAAGTAGAGGGAACTCCAAGCAGTACAATGTAGGTGAGTCGAAATGAAATGATGACAAGGTTCAAAGTGATTCAGGAAAGGAAGCTATCTGTAATGACACTGAAGGTCATATTTGGTAATTTATGTAAAATGACCTCTTTACACCCTCCCGAGAGTTATCCCGAGTCATGTTTGATTAATATCCAAAGTTAGTTTTGTGAAATTCTTGTTAAGCTTTGGTTTTTGGAAAGTTTTGAATTCTAAAGGCTTAAGTTGTAAAAATGTAATTTTTGAGGTCATTCGAAGTTTACGGTCTCAGATGGGGATTCCATCGATTCTATCAGCTGCGGAATGTGGAATTTGGTCTAAGAGAGTTGACGGAATCAAATTTGGGGTTGTATCGTGGATTTGAGGCCTTGAGTTGGAAAATTGTGAAATTTTGATTATAGAGTTGACTTTAATCAACATTCAGAGATCAGTTGCTCGGAATTTAATTCCGACAACTCCGTTGGATTCGGGGGATGATTTTAGGCCTAGGAGTGGCCTTGGTTGAATTTTCAGAGGTCCCGACCTTGATTTGAGTTTTTGCAGCTTAAGTTAGTTTTGTTGCGCTTTATCGGGTTCTAGGTGAAGGAGACATCGAATTTGAATTTCGGCGGTTCCATTGAGACCGGAACGTCGAATTTAGTAGGGAAGCATATATGGTTTGTGTGCACAGGGTTCCGAACGAATCTCAAGGGTCCATTCGGAGACTTAGTGCATTGCTGATTTTGCTGATGTCTGGTGCCTGTGTTTTGGCCTCCGCATTCACGGAGGGTAAAGGGGCGCGTTCACAGAGCTTTGCTGACTTTGGCCTCCGCGTTCAAGGAGGGTTGTGCTCCGCATTCACGGAGAGAATTTTGGACATGAAACAATGTTTAATCGGGAAATTGCTCATTTTCACCATTTTCAAACTTTTGGAGCTCGAGAAGGCGTTTTGAAAAGAGAATTTTCATGGGAATCGATTGGGTAAGTGATTTTGACCCTCAACATTCATTACCCATTGATTATAACTCGATTTTAACTTGAATTTGAGGTTTTTAAAGGAGGAAATTTGGAGTTTTTCAAGAATTTCGAAGTTTTGATAAAATGGTGATGGTGGTTTGATTTGAGCTCCGTTTTTGAATTGGTTTTCACCAATGGATTTCTAATGCTTTGAGGATCATTTTCATGTAAAAATTTCTGAATTTAAACCCCGTTTTCGGAATCGGATTTTTGAGCCATTTTGACTCGTTTGCCCGAATTTCGTGTTCTTGGTGTTGTTAGTTCCAAAATTTGATTGTGATTCATAATTTGAATAGATTCCGTTGGTTTGGATTGCTTTCGAAAGGAAACAACTCTGGTTGTTGATTAATTGCGATTCGGTTAAGGCAAGTGAACTTCTAAAACTTTGCGAATCTTGTAGGATTTCGAATTTCTCTTTCTCGATTGTGTTGGGGAGCAATGGGATTGAGGTATGGGTTGAATTCTTGTATCAAATAAATTTAAATTAATTGGCGGGGCAATAAATTTGCTATGTGTGCTAAAGTGTTAGGCCAAAGTGTGACGGGTCGTGATCTTGATATTGATGTGTAATTGATGAAATGCTATGATAGCCTCGATGTGATTGTTAAATTGATGAATATATCTTTTGCTCATTGTAGATTATGGGACTAGACTTGAAAATCTTTCTTAGTGATTAATCCTACTTGTGATGATAGGAGTAGTGAATCAGAGACTAGGTAATTGATCTTGTTGTAAATGATGTAATTGTTGATGTTGATATATTGTTGATAGTGAGACGTGATTTGCATTTATATGAATTGTGTTGTGATTGTGAACACTATCATTTTCTCATTATTTGTGTGAACATGCTTATGTGCATTGGTTCTGAAACACTATGATGAGACACTTTGATAATTATGCCGACGAGAAATGGTTCCGGCAAGTGATGATTATGCTGATGGGAAATGTTTTCGGCAAGTGATGATTATTCTGATGGGAAATAGTTCCGGCGAGTTATGATTATGCCGATGGGAAATGGCTCCGGTGATTGATGATTATTCCGATAGGAAATGGTTCCAGCGGATACATGGTCCATGTGTGGCCCCCATGGGTTCCGATCTGAGATTCAGCGGATGTGTATCGTAGGAAAGACATGCATCACTCTCTACATGACATTGCATTGCATTACATTGTCTCATTCTTGTCATTGTGGAGTTGTGTTTATGCCTTATGACTCTGGGATTGATATACTTGATACTGACGTGAGTTATTTCGGTGATGCTGTTGAACTGTTATTGACCTATATGTTATATGAACTGTGAATTGGAATCTGTTATGTTGGGCTGATTTTCTGTGCAGGTTGTAGTTATTGGAGGTTCGGTTGGAAGTAAGGGAGTTCATGATTTTTATTAGATTTGCTTTGTTTTATTAGTTGATTTGCTGGGTACCGTGTTGTTTGGTACTCACCCTTGCTTCTACACTTGTGTATGTTCCGAGCCCGGACCATGATCTTATTCTCTCTTCTTCTTACTACGAGGCTTTGAGAAATCTTGAGAGGTAGCTGTTTGATGTTGGTGATCTCTCTCGATTCTTTTTATGTTATGCTTTGTTCAATTTGAGATACAAAGACATTGAGACTTGTAGTTTTATTTCAAAATTCTGTATTAGTGGCTTTTACATGTGACAACCAGTTCTAGGAAGGGTTTTGTTTAAGTTTTGAAGTCTTCCGCTTATTGTTATTCTCCTTGAATTGCTTATTTCTATTTTTATTTCCGCTTGTTGGGTTTAGGCTGACTTGTCCTGGTGGGATAGGACAAGTGTCATCACACCCGGTTTTTGGGTCGTGAAAAATGGTATCAGAGCCAAGTTCTTAGGTCTCACGTGTATAAGTAGAGTCTAAGTAGAGTCTCGAGGATCGATACGGAGACGTTTGTACTTATCTTCGAGAGGCTATGAAAACTATTAGGAAACTTCCTTCATTTCATTCCTTTTTATCGTGTATGGGTTCTATCGCTAGTGCTTGGTGTCGCGTGTTGTTTTGGTTGATGTCAAGAACCAAAGCTTCTTTTTCGGTCGATGGAGGGGAGGCAGTCCCCGAGGTAGCTGTTGAGGCCCTGATCAGAGGTAGGTGTAGGGCCCGAGTTGGGGGTCGTCCTCGTGGGGCAGCACATGGTAGAGGCCGTGGTAGAGAGGTATCCCTAGAGCCACAGGTTGAGGTTGGTGAGGACCATGTTCATCCAGGGTTCTCAACACCTTTCTTTTAGGAGACCTTATTGAGGATGTTGGGCGTTATGGAGAGCTTTACTCAGGGTGCTATAGGCACGCCTCAGGGTTCACAAACTAGAGTGGGGGCACAGACCCAAGAGCAGCATCAGGGTCTGGTTGTTTAGGATCAGGTGGGTCAGCCACCATTGGTTTCCATGCCAACTGTCAATGCGCAGGTTATTCCAGATGTGGTTCTGACAGTGGAGGACCAGAAATGTTATGAGAGGTTTTAGAGGATGAAACCACCCCAGTTTTAGGGTCGTAAGAGCGAGGATGATCATGAGTTTCTAACCTTGTGCCATGAGATGCTTAAGGTGGTGAGGATTGTGGATGCGAAGGGTGTCCATTTTTGTTTCTCTCAAGCTCCGTGGGCCAGCCAGGGAGTGGTGGAGGTTTTGTGTAGAGTCCATGCCAGTGAGATCTCCTTCGGTTGAGTAGGATGTTTTCTCTAGTCCTTTTTTGGGATCGCTTCATTCCTTGGAGCATGCGTGAGGAGAGCAGGTTGAGGTTTGAGGGTTTGACTCAAGGTGGCATGTCTGTTGCTGAGTATGAGGCACGTATCTGTCAGTTGTCTCGTCATGCCACGTCTTTGGTTCCAGATGAGGCGGAGTGGGTCCGTAGATTTGTGAGGGGGTCGACTTTCTCCGTCAGATCATATGTGTTCAGATCATCCCGTAAGGGTGCTTCCTTCCAGTCCATTGTGAGCATCGCCAGAGAGGCGGAGTTGTTGGTTCGAGAGGAGTTTGGGGATTCCAAGAGGGCCCGTTCTAGTGGCCAGTTTTCTGGTGCCTCTTCTGGAGGTAGAGGTTTTCAGAGAGGTGGTACTTCATTTCAGCATATAAGGCCTGTTCATGCTTCTATGCCAGCAGTTGAGAGTGAGTAGTTGTCCCGAGGGTCTTACGGGTCTGGTCGAGGTGGCCATATTATCTTACCAGCTTTGTCGCAGCAACTCTTTGTTCCTAGGTCTTGTTATAGTTGTGAGGATACGGTTCATTTGATGTGATAGTGCCTTCTACAGACTCATTCATGGCTCCATCGTACATACTCAGCAGCTCTAGAGAGAGATCCAGTGCCTCCGGCTAGAAGTCGAGGTAGGGGACAGACAGCAGGTAGAGGCGGCAGAGCTTCGGGTAGTGGTGTTGTGGCTCAATGTGGAGGTAGAGGTGTGGCTCAAATAGGAGGTGGCAGAGGTGCCTAGTGTTATGATTTTTCAGGGAGACCCGAGGCTGAGTCTTCTGATGTAGTCATCACAGGTAGCGTCCCAGTCTGCCATCGATCTGCATCTGTGTTATTTGATCCAGGGCCTTCTTTCTCCTAATATGTCTACCTACTTTACATCTGAGTTTGATTTGGTATGTGATCATATGCCTGTGCATATTTCTACACCCGTGGGTGAGTCCTTAGTGGTGGATTGAGTGTATCGATCATGTCCTATTTCTTTGGCTGGGTAAGGCACTTGGGTAGACTTGATTGTTCCAGGGATGGTAGATTTTGATGTGATATTGGATATGGATTGGCTTTCTTCCTATCATGGAATCCTTGATTGTCATGCTAAGACTGTCACTTTAGGGATGCCTGGTGTTTCGAGGGTAGAGTGGAAGTGTAACACCCCAAGCTTCCAACGGATTTTTAAATGCAGAACTTACCTGAAAACAGTGATCTACGAAGGCCACCTACGGGCCGTAGATGGATTGACGGGCCATAGGTGGGGACCGTCAATGGCACTGTGAAATTTTAGGTTTTCCAAGTTTTTGAACTTTGACCTACAGAATAGCAGGACGGTTCGTAGTTCAGTTGACGGGCCATAGATGGGTTCCGTAGATCCTTCCAGACTTAGCCAAATTTTTAGCCCAAAATGAACTTTCTGAATCAATTGACGGAAGAACATGACGGTCCATCAATTGATGTACGGACCGTAGATCCTGTCCGTCAATTGGCCCCGACAGTTTTTAATTAAGGGTTTTTTGGTCTTTTCCCTAATTGTTTACCTATTAAGCTAAGTCGGTTATACCCTTAATCTAAGACCTATAAATACTTTATAAGACTAATTCATTTCATTCTAATTCATTCCAGAACTCTCCTCTCTCAACTCTCAAGGAAGAAGAAGAAGCTAGAATCCTCCATTGAAGACCTCCAATCTTCTCCAATTTCTTGTGGATTGCTTTGAGGTATGATAGTATTCACCATTAGGAGTCTTTTCCTCCGATGGGCCTTTCCTCTTCTTCATGATTTTCAAAGCTTTACTCTAACCCAATCATTGTGGGTTCTTCAATTATGATTCCAATTATTGATTTTATAATTCCTAGTGCACGATTTAGCATGATAAAGTAACTTAGTGCACGAATTAGCGTGAATTACATGATTTGATGTAAAGATTGCATGAATCCCCATGATCCCAAGCTAATTCTCCCCAATTTAATAATCTATGCTTTGATTGTTGGGTTGAGTTATGATTTGATGAAGTTTATGAATTCTCTATGAAATCGAGCATGAATTATGAATGAATTGAGGATAATCTTATGAATTTAGAATGATCAAGTCAAAAGCATGATTTTCCTCTAGTATGTGAGTTCCTTCAAGTATGGGTAAATTGTCTTAATTATGGCTTTCTTAGCATGAGCTTGGATTGAATTGCATGATATGAGTTGAACTTGCATGAATCCATATGAACTCTATGAACTATGAAATATGAGCATGATGAATTAAGGGTGCTTTGAGAATAAAGTACCAAAGTTATGATATGATGATGCTATGGTTGAGTAGTAAAAGGTTTTCTTATGTAATTCTCTCATTATGATTAAAGAAGAACAAAGAGGCGATTACCCATGTTCTTAAGGAGCTATTCTAATGATGTAAGCTTGGACAAGGTCCATGAAAGATGAATATCTATAAGCATGATTTTAGCTTGAATTGGTAACCCTAGTTGTACCTTTTCATATTTAATGATATAAATATGTTAATGACTAATCCGTGGGAATTATGCTTAGCACCGAGTGGATATTGAGATGGAAGCCCTCCCGTTAGTAGAGGCTGGGTCTTCTAGTGAAAGCTCTCCTGTTAGTAGAGGCCGAGTTTTCTAGATAGAGTTCTCCCGTTAGTTGAAGCAGAGTCTCCTAAAGCAATCTCTATCCCATAAACTATGTTGCCACCATAGGATGTTGTCTTTAAGTAACCATTACCTAGTGGATCCACCTAAGCTAAGAAGTTCATGGTCTTACCTTGGCAAGTAGGACACCCCTTTTTGGTGTGGGGTAGACACCGGATTCCGTGTTGATAGCTCACATGGTCTTACATGTCGGTTAAAGCTTTTCCCCACAAGTTAATGAACAAGTGTTTTCATGATGAAGTAAAGAAAAGAAGGAAATATGATTTAGCTTGCTTTGGCCTTGATATATGCTTTATGTTTCATGTTTGTCATGTTTATCATGTTTTTAGCTTGGCCATCGCGTGTCATGATTATGTCTCTCTCTCTAGCATGACTTATGTGTTTATGTGCATTGCTATCATACTTAGTACTTAATTGTGCTAACGCATACTCTTGCCTACATTAACTTCTTTGGTGTAGGACGTGGTGATTCACCTTCTACTCGTGGCTAGAGCATTGACTTTGAGTTGAGAAGAAGACTTGGTGAGTCCTCATCCATCCGAGGACATAGCCTTGTTGGATTTTACATTTTATGTCTTTCCTTATGTTGGATATTGTATTGGGCTGCGTCCCTATCACTTTTATTCGTATTCTACGATATTAGAAGGTTTTGAGACATGAGTTGTAGACTTTCGTTGTTTTGAGTAAAGCTTTGATATAAAATGCTCTTTTGAAATCTTATTTCTCTATTATCTTGTGTGTTATGTATGCCAAGGGCTTGTATGAGGCCTCTCAGGGTCTTGTACGCCGTGTTACATCTAGGGGCTACCCTGGGTTGTGACAAACTTGGTATTCAGAGCGCAAAGTTTTAGAAAGATCTTAGTATGTCTCATAAGCCGCGTCAAGTAGAGTCTTGTTCATGAGTGTGAAGCGCGCCACATTTATAAATAAGAGGCTATAAGGCGTTTAAGAAATTCGACTTCCTTCATTACTCTTAAGTCGTGCCATAGAGTTTAACTCTATATATCTCTCTCCTAATCCCTATCCTACACGTTTTAGGATATGGCGACCCAAAGAGCTTACGCTAGAAGAAACATGGGAGAGAATGTGGAACAAGAAGCTCCTCCACAAGATCCCCAAGTTCTGGCCGACCCTTTGGCGGAACAAGTGACTAATGTGGAGTTTAGGGCTGCTTTCCAAGTGTTAACTCAATCCGTGACGACTCAAGACAATAGAGAGATGGTGGCTCCTGTGAACCCAAATATGGGTACGGCAGCATCAAGAGTGAGGGACTTTAAGAGGATGAATCCTCCGAAATTCCATGGCTCTAAGGTTGAGGAATATCCTCAAGAATTCATTGATGAAGTGTACAAGGTGTTGATGATCATGGGTGTGACGCTGGAAGAAAAGGTGGAGTTGGCCGCTAATCAACTCAAGGGTGTTGCCCAAATTTGGTTCAATCAATGGACGAGTGAGAGGGCGGTTAATGAGGGTCCTCTTGATTGAGAGAAATTCAAGGTTGCTTTCTTTGATAGGTTCTTCCCTCTTGAGAAGAGAGAGGCTAAGATGCTTGAATTTATCAACCTTCGACAAGGAAATATGAGTGTGAAAGAGTATGCATTGAAGTTCACACAATTGACTAGATATGCTCCGTTCATAGTTGCCGACCCAAGGGCAAGAATGAGCAAATTTGTGTCGTGAGTGTTCGATATGTTTAGTGAAAGAGTGTCGCACCGCCATGCTTGGGCATGACATGGATATTTCTCGACTCATGGTTTATGGCGAACAAATTGAAGAAGAAAAACTTAAGGAAAGGTCTAGGGAGACCAAGAGGGCCAGGACCGGAGATGGTAACTCTTCACATGCAAGGTCCGATGCACATGGTCGTCCTAGATTTCAGCAAAGGTTCTCCGGCCAAGGCTCATCCAATGCTCCTCCAAAGTTCAACAATGATGGGGTGTCTAACCCCAAGTCTCAAGGAGGGAATAATGGTGGTTCTTTATTGGCTCCTTGTGCCAAGTGTGGGAAAAAGCATGAGGGTAGATGTCTAGCCGGTATGGATGGTTGTTATAATTATGGAGAGAGTGGTCACAAGATGAGGGATTGTCCATCTCTCACGGCCAAGGGAGGAGAGAATAAGCAAGCTCCACCTAGAGGATGACTTCGGTATTGACCTTCTCCCAGATACGCAACCTATTTCTATTCCTCCTTATAGAATGGCAACTTAAGGAACTAAAAGAGCAGTTGAAAGACTTGTTGGATAAGGGTTTCATCCGGCCAAGTATTTCTCCATAGGGTGCTTCGGTCTTGTTTGTAAGGAACAAAGATGGTTCACTCCGTATGTGTATCGACTATCGCCAATTGAACAAGGTTACCATTAAGAATAAGTATCATCTACCAAGGATAGATGACTTGTTTGATCAACTTCACGGGGCTAGTTATTTCTATAAGATCGACCTTCGTTCGAGCTATCACCAATTAAGGGTGAAAGATGATGATATTCCAAAAATGGCTTTCCAAACTAGGTATGGTCACTACGAGTTCTTGGTACTGTCGTTTGCATTGACAAATGCTTCGGCCACATTTATGGACTTGATAAATAGAGTGTTTAAGCAATACCTTGACATGTTTGTGATTGTGTTTATTGAATACATTTTGATCTACTCAAAGAATGAGGGTGGACATCTTAATCATTTGAGGATTGTGTTGCAAGTCCTTAAGGACCAACAACTCTCTGCGAAGTTTAGTAAATGTGAGTTTTGGTTAAGGTAAGTGGCTTTTCTTGGTCAAATTGTTTCCGGTAAGGGCATTGAGGTAGATCCTAAGAAAACAGAAGCGGTTAAGAATTGGCCTAGACCTCTATCACCTTCGGATATCCGTAGTTTCTTGGGCTTAGCCGGTTATTATAGGAGGTTTGTTGAAGGGTTTTCATCCATTGCTTCTCCATTGACGACTTTGACTCAAAAGAAGGTTAAATTAGCATGGTCTGAGGCATGTGAGAAGAGTTTTCAAGAATTGAAGGATTGACTTACTTCGGCTCCGATATTGACTCTACTGGAAGGATCTGATGGTTTTGTGGTTTATTGTGATGCCTCGAGAATTGGGCTAGGATGTGTTCTTATGCAAAATGGGAAAGTCATTGCTTATGCTTCAAGACAACTTAAGGTGCACGAAAAGAACTATCCTACTCATGACTTGGAATTAGCGGCAGTTGTGTTTGCTTTGAAAATATGGCAACATTATTTGTATGGGGTACATGTAGATGTGTTCACCGACCATAAGAGTTTGCAATATGTGTTTAAACAGAAAGATTTGAATCTCCGCCAAAGAAGGTGGCTTGAGTTGTTAAAAGACTATGATATGAGTGTTCTCTATCACCCCAGTAAGGCTAACGTGGTGGAGGATGCCCTTAGTCGATTATCTATGGGTAGTGTTACTCATGTTGAGGATGGTAAGAAAGAGTTGGTTTGCGATATCCATAGATTGGCTCAATTGGGTGTTAGATTGGTCGATTCTACTAAAGGTGGTGTTACGGTTCACCAGGGTTCTGAATCCTCTTTTGTGCATGATGTGAAAGCTAAGCAAGGTCTTGATCCTAACTTGGTTGAACTAAAGGAAGCGGTACTCAAGAAGTCCATAGAGGTTTTCTCCCGGGGGGGGAGATGGTGTGCTTCGATATCAAGGTCGTTTGTGTATTCCCAATGTAGAGAGCTTAAGAGAGCAAATTTTATCAAAAGCCCATAGTTCTCGATATTCCATCCACCCAGGAGCTACCAAAATGTACCGTGATTTGTGGGAAATTTATTAGTGGAACAGAATGAGGAAAGATATTGCGGAATTTGTGGCTAAGTGTCCTAATTGCCAACAAGTGAAAGTTGAGCATCAAAGGCCGGGAGGTTTGACCCAAGATATTAGTATTCCTACTTGTAAGTGGGAGGATGTGAATATGGATTTTATTGTGGGTTTGCCTCACACGAAACGACAATATGATTCGATTTGGGTTGTTGTGGATAGAATGAAAAAGTCAGGCCATTTCATTTCGGTCAAGACTTCTTATTCGACGGAGGATTATGCTAAGTTGTATTTGAGGGAGATGGTTAGGCTGCATAGAGTGACTTTATCCATTATGTCCGATCGTGGTGCACAATTTACTTCTCAATTTTGGAAGTCATTCTAAAAAGGTCTTGGTACTCGTGTTAAGCTTAGTACGGCCTTTCATCCCCAAACCAATGGGCAAGCGAAGCGTACTATTTAAACTTTGGAAGATATGTTGAGAGCTTGTGCAATTGATTTCAAGGGTACTTGGGATGATCACTTGCCTTTGATTGAGTTTGCTTATAATAATAGCTACCATTCTAGTATTTGTATGGCTCCATTTGAGGCTCTCTATGGTAGGAGGTGTAGATCTCCTATAGGTTGGTTTGAAGTTGGTGAAGTTGCTTTGATAGGCCCGGAGTTGGTGCATTAGGCTATGGAGAAAGTTCGACTTATTAGGGAGAGGTTGAAAATGGGTCAAAGTCGACAAAAGTCCTATGCCGATGTTAGGAGAAGAGAATTAGAATTCGATGTGGATGATTGGGTTTACTTGAAAATCTCACCCATGAAGGGTGTAATGAGATTTGGGAAGAAAGGGAAGCTTAGTAGCCGTTATGTAGGCCCATATCAGATTTTAAGACGTGTTGGTAAGGTTGCTTATGAGCTTGACTTGCCTAATGATTTGGCATTAGTGCATCCGGTTTTCCATGTCTCATTATTGAAGAAGTGTGTTGGTGATCCGACCTCTATAGTGCAACTAGAGAATCTTGGCATAAAGGATAGTCTTTCTTATGAAGAGGTTCCGGTTGAGATTTTAGACCGGCAAGTCCGAAAGTTAAGGAATAAGGAAGTTGCTTCCGTGAAAGTTCTATGGAGGAATCAATTGGTTGAAGGTGCTACTTGGGAGGCCGAGGCCGATATGATGTCCCGATATCCTCATCTCTTTTCTTCCGATCCTACTCTAGCTCAAGGTATCTTGATCCTCATGGTTCATTCTTTTTGTCTCATGTGTCATAGTTGATTTCCATGATTCCTTGATTGTGCATGTTCATGAAGAGTCTTATATAATTATGTGCATTGAGTATGAGTTGCTTAAAGTCTTCATGATATGACGTGTTGATCATGCTTTAGCTTGGAGTTGATGTTTCCTCCTCGGATATGTGCATTTATGTGATTGCATGCTAGGTTGGGTTGTTAGTCCATGTCTATTACCCTTCTCAAGATGTCTTGATTCTCATTCGAGGACGAATGTTCCCAAGGGGGAGATACTGTAACACCCCAAGCTTCCAAGGGATTTTTAAATGCATAACTTACCTGAAGACAGTGATCTACGGAGGCCACCTACGCGCCGTAGATGGATTGACAGGCCGTAGGTGGAGACCGTCAATGGCACTGTGAAATTTCAGGTTTTCCAAGTTTCTGAACTTTGAACTACGGAATAGCAGGACGGTTCGTAGTTCAGTTGACGGGCCGTAGATGGGTTCCGTAGATCCTTCCAGACTTAGCCAAATTTTCAGCCCAAAATGAACTTTCTGAATCAATTGACGAAAGAACAGGACGGTCCACCAATTGATGTATGGACCGTAGATCCTGTCCGTCGATTGGCCCCGACAATTTTTAATTAAGGGCTTTTTGGTCTTTTCCCTAATAGTTTACCTATTAAGCTAAGCCGGTTATACCCTGAATCTAAGACCTATAAATACTTTCTAAGCCTAATTTATTTCATTCTAATTCATTCCAAAACTCTCCTCTCTCAAATATTTCTCTCAACTCTCAAGGAAGAAGAAGAAGCTTGAATCCTCCATTGAAGACATTCAATCTTCTCCAATTTCTTATGGATTGCTTTGAGATATGATAGTGTTCACCATTAGGAGTCTTTTCCTCCAATGGCCCCTTCCTTTTCTTCATGATTTTCAAAGGTTTACTCTAACCCAATTGAATTAGGGTTTGTGATCAATCATTGTGGGTTCTTAAATTATGATTCCAATTGTTGATTTTATGATTCCTAGTGCACGATTTAGCGTGATAAAGTAACTTAGTGCATGAATTAGCGTGAATTACATGATTTGATGTAAAGATTGCATGATCCCCCTTGATCCCAAGCTAATTCTCCTAAATCTTCACAAAGTATAATATAATAACTCAAAGAAAATTGTATGTGAAAATACAATGAAAGTACTCTTTACTCTATTAGGTTTGATAATCTATGCTTTGATTGTTGGGTTGAGTTATGATTTGATGAAGTTTATGAATTCTCTATGAAATCAAGCATGAATTATGAATGAATTGAGGATAATCTTATGAATTTAGCATGATCAAGTCAAAAGCATGATTTTCCTCTAGTATGTGAGTTCCTTCAAGTATGGGTAAATTGTATTAATTATGGCTTTCTAAGCATAAGCTTGCATTGAATTGCATGATATGAGTTGAACTTGCATGAACCCATATGAACTCTATGAACTATGAAATATGAGCATGATGAATTAAGGGTGCTTTGAGAGTAAAGTACCAAAGTTATTATATGATGATGTTATGGTTGAGTAGTGAAAGGTTTTCTCACGTAATTCTCCCATTATGATTAAAGAAGAACAAAGAGGCGATTACCCATGTTCTTAAGGAGCTATTCTAATGATGTAAGCTTGGACAAGGTCCATGAAAGATGAATATCTACAAGCATGATTTTAGCTTGAATTGGTAACCCTAGTTGTACCTTTTCATGTTTAATGATATAAATATGTTAATGACTAATCCGTGGGAATTATGCTTAGCACCGAATGGATATTGAGATGGAAGCCCTCCCGTTAGTAGAGGCCGAGTCTTCTAGTGAAAGAACTCCCGTTAGTAGAGGCTGGGTTTTCTAGATGGAGCTCTCCCGTTAGTTGAGGCCGAGTCTCCTAAAGAAATCTCTATCCCATAAACTATGTTGCCACCATAGGATGTTGTCTTTAAGTAACCATTACCTAGTGGATCCACCTAAGCTAAGAAGTTCATGGTCTTACCTTGGCAAGTAGGACACCCCTTTTTGGTGTGGGGTAGACACCGGATTCCGTGTTGATAGCTCACATGGTCTTACATGTCGGTTAAAGCTTTTCCCCACAAGTTAATGAACAAGTGTTTTCATGATGAAGTAAAGAAAAGAAGGAAATATGATTTAGCGTGCTTTGGCCTTGATATATGCTTTATGTTTCATGTTTGTCATGTTTATCCTATTTTTAGCTTGGCCATCGCGTGTCATGATTATGTCTCTCTCTCTAGCATGACTTATGTGTTTATGTGCATTGCTATCATACTTAGTACTTAATTGTGCTAACGCATACTCTTCCCTACATTAACTTCTTTGGTGTAGGACGTGGTGATTCACCTTCCACTCGTGGCTAGAGCATTGACTTTGAGTTGAGAAGAAGACTTGGTGAGTCCTCATCCATCCGAGGACATAGCCTTGTTGGATTTTACATTTTATGTCTTTCCTTATGTTGGATATTGTATTGGGTTGCGTCCCTATCACTTTTATTTGTATTATATTATATTATAAGGCTTTGAGACATGAGTTGTAGACTTCCGCTGTTTTGAGTAAAGCTTTGATATAAAATGCTCTTTCGAAATTTTATTTCTCTATTATCTTGTATGTTATGTATGCTAAGGGATTGTAAAAGGCCTCTCGGGGTCTTGTACACCGTGTTACATCTAGGGGCTACCCTGGGTCGTGACAGGAAGCGTACCAGTTGTTCTTACCCTAGTAAGAATATCTTCTACATCCGAGCCCAGAGATTGATTGATAGAGGATATTTGTCCTATTTTGCTTTTATTCAAGATACTAGTGTTGAGTCGCCTTCCATGGAGTCCAATCCCGTGGTTCAGGAGTTTGCTGATGTGTTTCCTACTGATCTTCCTGGTGTTCCTCCTGATCGGAACATTGATTTTGCTATTGACTTGGAGCCGGGCACTAAGCCCATCTCTATTGCTCCGTATCGTATGGCTCCACCTGAGTTAAAGGAGTTGAAGGATCAGTTGCAAGACTTGTTGAGCAAAGGGTTTATTCTCCCTAGTGTGTCACCTTGGGGAGCACCGATTTTGTTTGTAAAGAAGAAAGATGGCTCTATGAGGATGTGTATTGATTATAGATAGTTGAACAAGGTGACTGTTAAGAATAAGTATCCTCTTCCTCGCATTGATGATTTGTTTGATCAGCTTCAGGGTGCGGCATTGTTTTCTAAGATTGACTTGAGGTCCAGTTATCATCAGTTGAAGATTAGGCCATTGGATATTCCTAAGACAGCTTTCCAGACTCGTTATGGCCACTATGAGTTCTTAGTGATGTCTTTTAGGCTGACTAACTCCCCTGCGGTATTTATGGAGTTGATGAATAGAGTGTTCCATCCGTACTTGGATTCTTTTGCAATTGTGTTCATTGATGACATTTTGATATATTCCAGGACCGAGGAGGATCATGTCTGTCACTTGAGGTTGGTGCTTCAGAGATTGAGAGAGTGGAAGTTGTATGCCAAGATCTCAAAGTGTGAGTTTTTTCTTGATTTTGTGGCATTCTTGGGACATGTGGTGTCCAAGGAGGGTATTAGGGTTGATTCAGCCAAGATTGAGGCAGTTAAGGGCTGGACGAGGCCTACTTCTCCTACCGAGATTCTGAGTTTTTTGGGGTTGGCAGGCTACTACAAAAGGTTTGTGCAGAGTTTCTCTACTATTGCAACATCGATGACTAGATTAACTCAGAAGACCATGGATTTTCATTGGTCCGATGAGTGTGAGGCGAGCTTTCAAAAGCTCAAGGCTTTGTTGACTTCTACTCCTGTGTTGACTTTGCCCGAGGAGGGTGTGGGTTTTACCGTGCATTGTGATGCCTCTGGAGTTAGTTTGGGAGGTGTGTTGACGCAAAACGGGAAGGTTATTTCCTATGCTTCTAGACAGTTGAAGGCTCATGAGAAGAACTATCCTACCCATGAATTAGAGCTTGCGGCGGTGGCATTTTTACTTAAGTTGTTGAGGCACTACTTGTATGGGGTTTATTGTGAGGTTTTCACCGATCATCAGAGTCTTCAGTATATTTTAAGTAGGAGGGATCTGAACTTGAGACAGCGCAGATGGCTCGAGTTGCTGAAAGACTACGATATGACCATTTTGTACCATCCTGGGAAGGCCAATGTGTTGACCGATGCTTTGAGTAGGAAGACTCCTAGTATGGGGAGTCTCGCTGCGATCAGTGTTGATATGAGTTAATTGGCTAGGGATATTCATAGGTTAGCTAATAGCTTTGTCATATTGCAGGTTTCTGAAAAGATCGCTGGATTGATTACATTCATTGAGGCCCGCTCTTCCTTAGTTAAGTAGATTTGTGAGCGCCAGTTTTAGGATGAGATGATATGTCTCATTCGAGACAAGGTGATGAGAGGTGAAGCCAAGGAGGCTGCACTTTATTCGGATGGAGTTTTGAGGAGTGGGGGTCGGATTTGTGTGCCCAAGGCAAAGATGTACCATGATCTGAGTCAGCATTACTGGTGGTGTGGTATGGAGAGGGATATTGCAGACTTCATATCTAGATGTTTGACATGTCAACAGGTCAAGTGTGAGCACCAGCAGCCCGGAGGTGTGTCTCAGAGGATGCTCATTCCTACTTGGAAGTGGGAGCGGATCACTATGGACTTCCGCTCATTTCATTCCACTTCGGGTGAAGTATACAACGGAGAAGTTAGCCCAGCTCTACATCAGTTAGATTATTAGACTTCATGGGGTGCCGATATCTATTGTCTCAGATCGATGTTCATTGTTCACTTTGCACTTCTAGAGGGCTTTACTGCATAGTTTGGACACTCGATTAGATGTGAGTGCAGCCTTTCACTCTCAGACAGATGGTCAGTCTGAGCGGATGATTCAGGTTCTTTAGGATATGCTCCGTGCTTGTGTGATTGATTTTGGTGCTAGGTGGGATCAGCATCAGCCCCTAGCGGAGTTCTCCTACAACAACAGCTATAATTCCAGTATTCAGATGGCTACATTTGAGGCGTTGTTTGGCAGACAGTTTAGATCACCTATTGGATGGTTTGATTCGACGGAGATAGATTCCTTAGACACTGACTTGCTTAGAGATGCCATGGATCAGGTTCGTTTGATTCAGAGTAGGCTGTTGACTGGTCAGAGTCGGCAATATAGTTATGCCGATCGGAGAGTCCGAGACCTAGTATTCACGGAGTGAGATCATGTTTGGCTCCGAGTGTCACCCATGAAAGGTGTTATGCAGTTCGGAAAGAAAGGCAAGCTTAGTCCTAGATTCATTGGTCCTTTTGTGATTTTGGACTGAATGGGAGAGATGGCCTATAAGTTGGCCTTACCACCTAGCTTGTCAGTTGTGCATCATGTGTTTCATGTTTCTATGCTTTGGAAGTACATCCTGAATGAGTCTCATGTGATTACACTCGATTATGTGGAGTTGGGTCCTGATTTGACTTATGAGGAGGATCCTACAGCCATTCTAGATAAACATGTCCGTAAGCTTAGGACCAAGGAGATTGCTTTAGTGAAGGTGCAGTGGGGTCACCATTCAGTTGGAGAGACTACTTGGGAGTCTGAGTCTGACATGCATACCAGATATCCTCAGCTTTTCGAGGCTTCAGGTACTTTCTTTTGCTTTATGTTCGAGGACGAACATGGTTTTTAATGCTGGATGATGTAATGACCCTGAAGGTCCTTTTTGGTAATTTTGTAAAATGACTATTTTATCCCTTCCGAGAGGTTCCCCGAGTCATGTTTGGTTGATATCCGAAGTTAGTTTTGTAAATTTCGTGTTAGGTTATGATTTTTGGTAAGATTTGAATTCTAAAGGATTAAGTTGTAAAAATGTGGTTTTTTGGGTCAGTCAGAGATTCGGGTCTCGAATGGGGATTCCATTGATTCCATGAGCTCCACAATGTAGAATTTGGTCTAGAAGAGTTGACGGAATCAAATTTGGGGCTGTATCGTTGAATTAGGCCTTGAGTTGGAAAATTGTAAAAATTTTGATCATAGAGTTGACTGGTCAACATTTGGAGATCGGATGCTCGGAATTTGATTTCGACAACTCCGTTGGATTCGGGGGATGATTTTAGGCTTAAGAGTGGCCTTGGTTGAATTTTTAGAGGTCCTGAGCTTGATTTGAGTTTTTGAGGCTTAAGTTAGTTTAGTTGCGTTTTATCGGGTTCCAGGTCAAGGAGACCTCGAATTCAAATTTCGACGATTCCATTGAGTCTGGAACATCGAATTTAGTAGAGTGGCCTATTTGGTTTGTGTGCACGGGGTTCTGAAAGAATCCCGAGGGTCCATTCGGAGACTTGTTGGATTGCTGATTTTTGTTGTGTCTGGTGTCTGAACTTTTGGCCTCTGCGTTCGCGGAGGGATCTGGCGCGTTTGCGGTTGGCACTGTGTGTTGGTCTTCGCATTCACGGAGCCTGGGCATTCGCGAAGGGTGACCTGTTTAGTCTCTGCGTTCGCGGGCTTAGTGGTCCGCATTCGCTGAGGTCATTTTTTACCTAAAACAGTGTAAATTCGGGAAATGTCCCATTTTGAAGCTTGGAAAGGCGATTTGAAAGAGAGAATTTCGTGAAAACCTATTGAGTAGCTGATTTTAACTCTAAACCTTGATTACCCATTGATTTTATCATGATTTCAACTTGGAATTTGGGTTTTTAAAGTGAGATTTTGGGGGTTTTACATGAACTCCGAATTTTTGATCAAATGGTGTTTGTGGACTGGTTTGAATTCCTTTTTCAAAATGGTTTTCACTAATCGATTCCTAATGCTTTGAGGATCATTTTCATGTGAGAATTTTTGAATTCAAACCTTGTTTTTGAAATTGGATTTTTGAGCCATTTGATCCCCGTTGCTCGATTTTCGTGTTCTTGGTGCTGTTGGTTCCGAAATTTGATTGTGATTCATTATTTGAATATATTTTGTTGCTTTGGATTGCTCTCGGAAGGGAAAAGCCCCGGTTGTTGATTGATTGCGATTCGGTTAAGGCAAGTGAAATTCTAAAACTTTGCGAATCTGGTAGAATTCCAGATTTCTCTTTCTCGATTGTGTTGGGGAGTAATGGGATTGAGATATGGGTTGAATTATTGTATGAATCAATCATATTTAACCGGCGGGGTAATAAAAATGTCGTTGTGTGCTAAAGTATTAGGCCAAAGTGTGATGGGCCGTGATCTTGATATGGATGTGTAATTGATGAAATGTTATGATAGCCTCGATGTGATTGTGAAATTGATGAATATGTCTTTTGCTCATTGTGGATTATGGGACTAAACTTGAAACTCTTTCGTAGTGATTAATCCTACTTGTGATGAAAGAAGTAGTGAATCAGAGACTAGACAATTGATCTTGTTGTAAATGATGTAATTGTTAATGTTGATATATTGTTAATAGTGTGACGTGATTTGTATTGATATGAATTGCGTTGTGATTGTGAACACTATCGTTCTCTCATTATTTGTGTGAACATGCTTATGTGCATTGGTTCGGAAACACTATGATGATACACTTTGATGGTTCTGCCGATGGGAAATGGTTCCGACGAGTGATGATTATGCTGATGGGAAATGGTTCCAGCGATGCCGATGGGAAATGGTTCCAGCGATTGATGATTATGCCGATGAGAAATGGTTCCGGCGGATACATGGTCCATGTGTGGCCCCCATGGGTTTCGGTTTGAGATTCAGTAGATGTGTATCGTAGGACAGAAATGCATCACTCTCTACATGACATTGCATTGCATTACATTGTCTTATTCTTGACATTGTGGAGTTGTTTATGTCTTGTGACTTTGGGATTAATGTACTTGATACTGTTGTGAGTTATTTCGGTGATGTTGTTGAGCTGTTATTGACCTATGTGTTATATGATTGTGAATGGGAATCTGTTAGGTTGGGTTGATTTTCTGTGCAGGTTGTAGTTATTGGAGGTTCGGTTGGAAGTAAGGGAGTTCGTGGATTTTTTTAGATTTGCCTTGTTTTATTTGTTGATTTGCTGGATACCGTGTTGTTTGGTACTCACCCTTGCTTCTACACTTGTGTAGGTTTCGAGCCGGGACCGTGATCTAGTTCTCTCTTCTTCTTACTCTGAGACTATTAAGAAATTTTGAGAGGTAGTTGTTCGATGTTGGTGATCTCTCTCGATTCTTTTTATGTTATGCTTTGTCCTATTTGAGATACAAAGTCATTGAGACTTGTAATTTCATTTCAAAATTCTGTATTAGTGGCTTGTACATGTGACAACCAGTTCTACGAAGTGTTTGTTTAATGTTTTGAAAGTCTTCATCTTATTGTTATTCTCCTTGAATTGCTAATTTCTATTTTTATTTCTGCTTGTTGGGTTTAGACTGACTTGTCCTTGTGGGATAGGACAAGTGTCATCAAGCCCGGTTTTTGGGTCGTGACAGTTTAGGACACTTCACTTTTCGTTCCAATCCATCTTTTGGGTCTTTCCTTATTGTTTTGGTCGTTTTGGCCTAAAATCAACCTATATATATATATATATATAATAAATAGCTCATCACAATAAATATTCATTGAATACATGGATATTCATAAGAGATAATACTCAGAACATAGTTAAATGATAGGTAAAATAAAGTGATTAGATGCGTAAATACACCTCAGATCACCACCACACACCTAGAGTTGTTGTTCGTCCTCGAAGAACTCATCATATCCTCTATAGACCAAATACTCTATCAGAGTGAATTAATTAGACAAGGTTATTCACAAGTCTGATTTGCATATACAGTTTAATCATGATTTAGAATTTACTCATTCAAGCAGACTCTATCAAATTCAAGACTTCTCATGCAAATATCATAACTTCTAACTTCCAAGTAAGGGGTGCCCTTACTCTCAAAGAATTGTTCTTTTTCACTCATTATATATATAAAATCGAACAGGGGCATGAGTAAATTATTAAAATTCACCCACTCTCCCAAGATAATTTAGGACATACCGAAGTCAAATATCTGAACTGTAGAAGTTCCAAAATAGAAAAACTTGCATAAAAAGCAGACAAACGACTCGGTGACTGAACTATCAGTCCCAACAAGTCATAAATGACTCGGGGCAGCTATAAGAAAGCTCAAAATGCAAAAAATACAAGAAAATGGAGAAAATGACATGGAGGGTCATTACACACTCACTCTCCCAAGATAATCCAGGACATACCAAACATTCCATAGGCTTGTCTATAGTGTATTACCCAATCAATCAAAGCATTAAATTGTAGGATCAAAGGGAATTTTTCGGATTTTAATATCGACTAAGGGTGAGTAGGAATTATTGGGTTAAAATAGTGACTATTCTTCCCTATACAATTTAAGAAAATAACAAAATCCATCAAGCTCATTTTCTTCATTCTCCATACTTTCAACTTATTTGTCACTTCCCTTTTCGCTTTCTTTTAACTTTTGCATCCTTTTTCAACTACGTAGTTGTTGACAAGGATATTTTCACTCTTTTTTTCTTTTCTCATAGTTCTCAACTTTTTGTAATCAAGCCATATAGAATTTTTTTTTTCTTTTTTCTCTCATCCTCTTTTACAACAAGCATAGATAATGTCACACTTGGACAGCATTTTCTACTTCTTCTTTACCACAAAACCATACTTCTCTAAATCTTTTTACCTATTTTTTCTCATCTCCCTTTTCTTCTCTAATTCATTTAACTCAAAGTGCTTTAAGAACTTTTGGATCAAAATTTGAGGCTAATCAACAAAGGGGAATTATGCTAAAAAATATGGTTATTTAAAGAAATAGCCTTGTCACGACTCAAAAACTGAGGTCATGATGGCACACACTCCAAACCCAACCCGATGTGTAAGCCAAAGAATCTAACTCAAGAATTATCTCAAATGTTGCGGAAAATAAGGTAAATACATATATGAGACTTCTAGAATAAAGTCAGGTCATAATAGAAGAAAAACTGAGATGCAACAAAGAATTCCCAAAACCTCGTAACATAAGCATTAAAGAGTATTCTGATACAATATCTGAATTAAAAAATCAATACTTTTCTTTGAAATATAAATAAAGACAAAAATGAAAGATGAAGCTTGAATGATAACCCGAACGAAGATCTCACCACAACCTCGACGCTCAAACATTGTATGATCAATTCAGACGTCTAAATTATAACTCATACAAAGGGCTGCAACAAAAGGTTATAGAAGTAGGGGTGAGTACAATCCACGTGTACTTAATAGGTTTGGCCGACTGAGTATAAAGTAATTAATCAAACTTACGAAATAAACTACGAATCGCTTCTACCTGCATACAGAAAAGTCTCATTCCGACATTGGTGCGGACAGTTTATATAACAACAGTGTGAGTAAAGTAAACACATAAGGTTACAAATAATTTCTCATATCATCATGTAAATTACACAATAAACAAAGTTCGCCAATATAATGCAATGCAATGATGAAATGATGTGATGGAACCAAGGTTGTTACACAACCTGTCGTATGTACCTTGCCGAGCTTTAGCTTCTAGAAAAGGACCCATGAGGGAACATAGTCCATATACCAATCTCATAATCTCAATATCTCATCAACTTGCCACCTAGCTCGTGGTCTAGGATAAAAGTAAGGTGTCTCATTTTCTTTCTCAAAATAGTACTTCTCCAGTTTCTCAGATTCCCATGATCAATGGTATGATGAATGAGGATAAATGCATCACAAGACATATAACATGGAGGCATAATCAATTCAACATAGGTCTAAAAGAGTTCAAAGTCCCCAAACTCAATAAATTATGATATAGATACCAAAAATCTAAAATCTAACACTCGTAGTCTAACCAACCAATTCCTCTTCTTCCATCAGATGCTCCACATCCTCTTACTCATAATTGGGCACAGGTGGAGCCTCCCTAAATCATTCTTGAGCAGGAGCTACCCTCTCAAACCCGGCCTTCACCTCTAACACAGAAAGAATAGATTAGAGGTTTACAACACTTGATATGAATAACTCACACGATAAGGAATTAATGAAAGAAACTTCCCTATGGAGAATCTCATAGCCTCTTGAAGATAAGTACGGACGTCTACATACCGATCCGTAAGACTCTTCTAGACACCCTGCTCTTTAACTTATGATATCGGTAAACCTGACTCTCTGAAACCAGTTTGTCATGACCCAAAAACCAAGGTCATGATGACATACACCCCAAACTTAACCCGGTGTCTAAGCCGAAAAATCTAACTCAAGAATTATCTCAAATGTTGTGGAAAAGAAGGTAAATACACATATGAGACTTCTAAAATGAAGTTAGGTCATAAAAGAAGAAAAATTGAGCTACAACAAAGAATTCCCAAAACCTGTTATCATAAGCATTAAAGAGAATTCTAATACAATATCTGAATTTAAAATTCAACACTTGTCTTTGAAATATACATAAAGACAAAAATGAAAGATGATGCTTGAAAGATGACCCGAACGAAGATCTCACCACAACCTCGAAGCTCAAACATTACATGATCAATTTATCCGTCTAAATTACAACTCATACTAACGCTACAATAAAAGGTTACAGAAGTAGGGGTGAGTACAATCCACATATACTCAGTAGGCTTGACCGACTGAGTATAAAGTAATTAATCAAACTTATGAAATAAACTACGAAACACTTCCACCTGCATACAGAAAAGTCATATTTCGGCATTGGTGTCTCCAGTTTATATAAGAATGGCGAGAGTAAAGTAAACATGTAAGGTTACAAACAATTTCTCATATCAATAGGCAAATTACACAACAAACAAAGCTGGCCAATGCAATGTAATGCAATGATTAAATGATGTGACCTGCATACAGAAAAGTCCCATTTCGGCATTGGTGTCTCCAGTTTATATAAGAATGGCGAGAGTAAAGTAAACATGTAAGGTTACAAACAATTTATCATATCAATAGGCAAATTACACAACAAACAAAGCTGGCCAATGCAATGCAATGCAATGATTAAATGATGTGATGGAACCAAGGTTGTCGCACAACCTGTCGTATACACCTTGCCGAGCTTTAGCTTCCAGAAAAGGACTCACGGGGGACTCATAGTCCATATACCAATCTCATAATCTCAATATCTCATCAACTTGCCACCTAATTCTTGGGCAAGGATAAAAGTAACGTGTCTCATTTTCTTTATCAAAATAGTACTTCTCCAGTTTCTCAGATCAATGGTATGATGAATGAGGATGAATGCATCACAACACATACAACACAGATGCATAATCAATTCAACATAGGTCTAAAAGATTCCAAAGTCCCCAAACTCAAAAAATCATGATATACACCCTTACATGGCAAAATAGTGGAAGAATTCATTTGAAAAAAGCTTTTACCATTCAAAAACATTCCTTCCATTTTAAAATGTGATCAAAAACCAGTCAAGCCCCTAACTTGGGCATTTCAAGTCAAAAATACTAGAATAAACAACTCAACCCCTCTCTCGGGCAAATCTCATGTATCACATGCTCTCAAAGAAATTAATAGTATCACATAAGGCTCCCACACGAGCTAAGTTATAACACCTCAGACTAGGAAAAAAAGGAAAATGCAGATTTTGGGTTACAGGCATGACCTACGGCTCCAACCTATGGCTGGTAGAAGCATCTACGGACCGTAAGTGGCATCCATAAGAGGTGGGGAATTAATTTTCCAAAATCAAGTTTAACGACCTTTTTACGGTCCAACAGGACAGTTCATCATTCCATTTATGAGTCGTAGATAGATCTCGTAGTTGACCCTCAGACTTAGTGAAAATTTAAAGCTTAAAGTTGGGTTCTACGGTTGGCATTTATGATCCGTAGGTAAACCTACGAACCGTACATGGGTCTCATCATTTGATGGTCCAAAATCAGGTTTTTGAATCCCACCTACGGACCGTAGGTAGGCTCGATAGTTAATTTTAAGGGCTTTTTGGTTTTTTTTTCCTAATTGAGTAATGACTAAACTAGGTTGTTTTAATCCTAACCCTCGACCCTATATAAGTCTTTTAAGCCTAAAATCTAACTATTCTAAATCATTCTTCACACTTCCCCAAACCCTCCAAGTTCTTTCCCCAAAATTCTCTCTCTAAAGCTTGAAGAAGAAGATTAGGGTTTCAAGGGCAAGTCTCCAAATTCACCATTGATTGTGGACTTTTGATACCAAGGGATGATAGTCTTCACCTATCGAGTCCTTTCTTCCATAGGGTTCCCAAATTCTCTAATTTTTACAAGTTAGAATCTCCAATTGAAGTTAGGGTTTTATTCATTCTCATGGGTTCTTTTCAATTATGATCCAATTCACTGTTTTATGTCTTTTTATGCATGAATTGAGATAATTGCATGTTTTTAAGTTAAATTCACATGAACACATGCATGATCCTTGATTTCTAGACTATAATCACATGATGAAGCTTATGAAGTTTCAAAGATGAATTTAAGTAGATATGCATGTTTCTCAATTGATATAAATGATTTGAGGTTGCTTTGAGACTGAAGCATCGAAGGTATTGTTGATGTGAAAAGTATTTCTCACCTAAAGGATTCTTAAGGTTGAAAGGTTTTCTCACCTAAGTTGAATCAAGACTAAGGAGCTATCCTATGAACTCTAGCTTGGATTGTCTACTAGACTGTGCCTTTCCATGGATAATAAGATGAATATGATTAAAGACTATTCCGTGGGATTTATGCTTAGCACCGAGTGGACTAGCGGCGATTACCCATGTCCTATAAACTATGTTCCACCATAGGATGATTGTCTTAGATAGACATTATCTAGTGGATCCACTTTAGCTCAAAGTTCATGGTCCTTACCTTGGCAAGTAGGACAATCTCTTTTCGGTGTGGGATAGACACCGGATTCCATGTTATAGCTCATATGGTCTATGTCGGTTAGGGATAAACTTCCCACAATAAGGAACTAAGGTTACTTTCTAAAAGTATCTCAAATGTGTTTTATTTTAAGATGATTAGCTTTCATTGACCATGGTTGTGACTTACGTTTTTTAACATCTTATCTTATTATTTAGCTTGGTCATTGCATGTCACGTAAAGTCCCTCTTTGCATGATTTCATAATTCTTATGCATTGCTATCATACTTGGTACATTCCATGTACTAAAGCATACTTGTACCTACATTGTCTCACTAACGTAGGGCTTGACGACTCTTCTCCTTCCATTCGTGGCTAGTTACTTGACTTAGAAGATTGAAGACTTGGTGAGTCCTCATACTTCGAGGACGATGTCACTTTTATAGCTTTATGTCATTTTCTTTCGAATGTTGTATGTGGTGTATGGGTTACGTCCCAATCACTTTTCTTATCATGTATTAGATGGCTTTGAGACTTATGTTTAGACTTCCGCTTTTGTCGATTACTTTCATGAATACTTTTGAACTCTTCTATTCTATTATCTAGTATGATGTATGCTAAGTGGCTTGTATAGGGCATCTCGGGGTCCTATACACCATGTCACGTCTAGGGGGTACTTTGGGTCGTGACATAAGCATTACAAATAAGCCCCCACACGAGCGAAATAATAAAGTCTGCAATTTCAAAGATCTCAATCTCATGCTACGATCCCATCCCATCATTTAGTTCATAAGAAAGATTAATTACCCAACCCAGTATATATAGAAGAAGGATAAGCCTAACCTACCTCGAAAGCCGAAACTTCACTCGAATCACTCTACCGGTACTTCTCCTCTATCAAAAGTCTCAGAAAAATCCCTAACTATCCCAAATGGGGGATACACATCAAGAGGGTTCAAACGATACTCATATCGCTAAGGTCTAGAATAAGATCTAAGATCACCCCAAAAACTCTTTAAAAATGAAAAAAGGGTAAATTAGAATTTTGTTGGAAATTCATGTTGATCAAGTGAAAAAGGAGTCTATGGGTGAAAGCCTAAGTGAAAATGAGTCCAAATCAATGATCAAATCGAGTAAAAATCATCTTTTCAACTTTTAGGGAAAAACTCAAAAAATGTCATTTGAAACGCAGTTTAAAATGAGAAATTTGGAAACCCTCTATCAAAATTAGTTTACCCACAATAGAAGGACCTTAAATCCCAAAAATCAATGAAAACTCATTCCAAATCGACCTTCAAATCAACAATTTTTTATTTCTCTACTTAGAGGTTTAAAATCTCCACTTTGTGGATAAAAATCATAAAATATGAAAGAGATATTCTTGGGAAACAAGTCAAATAAGGCTAAAAATACGTACTCAATGATTATGAGAGAAAAACGCATCAAAAATCACTTCAAACGGACCTTTCTAGCTCTCAAAATGTCAAAAATACGAAATGGGTTCGAATAGATATATATTTAACTTAGTGATTTCGTCGTTAAAACCTATTTTACGGACCTAAAAGTGTGCATCATCAACCTTTAAAACATCTTTTTGACCCTCGAAACTCATCCGGAACCCTATAAACATGAACCAATAGTGTAAGTTCATCATAAAACATGTTTCTGAACCAATGAAATCGTCGGATTTCAAAAAAAAGATTGTTATGACCGAAATACCCCCTCAAAACCCATTTAAGCCAAAAATTCAACTTTTTTTTACCTAAATACCAAAATCACAACCTAAGGTCTTGGGACTCTAACCGACCACCCTAATAGACTAAACTCGACGTTTCGAACTCAAGTGAACTGACAGAATCACCATCCAATGCTCAGATCTCATTATGTTGACCAAAATCAACTATTCCAATATAATTCAACTCAAAAGGCTCAAATCCACCAAAATCTCACCCAAAATGCATGGGGACCACACTAACCATTCCTGCAACATATACTAAACATAAAAATACTGAGGGGAAGGACAAAATGGTCAATTCTCACATAAAGCCAATCATTATATTTATATATATATATATATATATATATATATACACACATACACTAGTCTCTGGGAACGTGCGTTGCACGTTTGTCCCTTACCACTTTATAAAATTTGTACATTATTGACTTTATGTTGATAGCTATTTACGCATATTATCTTTGTAAATACGATAGATCTTATATATTGACTAATGTGTTTATATATAGAGATTAATTATATTTGCGATCAAAAAAATAATAATGAAAAAGATGATTTCAAATATAATCTGTTAGTCTAAAATATATTTTACTAAATATATGTTTATCTATATATACACAACCATATGTCAATATAGCAACTAATGGTATGTCAATATTGTGTAACATAAAAATTTTAAAAAATTTACAAACTCAAACTAATCATACAAAGAATAATAAAGGTATGGCATGTCAAGTAAAGGTTAATAGATAGAAAGACAAACAAAAAGGACCTATCCATAGGATGGGTATTGGGCGATGCAAGTGTGGGTTTAAGCTAATGCGGGATGGAGTAGAGCGAGTTGAAATCTTTACGGATTTTCCCACAACTATACCTCCCGCACTGCTTTTCATCCCTACATATTCAATTAAAATCATCACCTTTAACAACACGTTAAAGATAAATAGTAAAGATTCACACAGAAATTAAAGAATAATTAATTTGGAGAAGGAAAGAATTAAAAGGAATTGTTGTTGTAGCAGAAAAAATCCGTAGGGAAAACTAAGAATATATATATATATATGGTGAGAGAGAATACATATTTTAAAACACAAAAGAAACAAATAAAGAGAAAACGCCATAGAACTTTCACGTAAATTTCAAACGTATTCTGCAAAAAGAAATGTTAGGAAAGAAAGGAAAGCAAAAAATAAAAACAAAGGAAAAACCTACGAAAATGAAATTTTTTTACCTTACTAAAGCATTCTTGGGAAATGAAAACCATTCTCAACCTTTATATAGTTCATTTTTGATGATTTTTGGACTTCCTTTCCATAAATCTAATAACTATAAATTAGTGTTTATTTTACTATTTAATACAACCTTTTAAAATCTACAATATTTTTGTATTAAAAAATATAAGTTGACTAAATTAATGGTTAATGGAGAAATTAAATAAGTTTCAGTTATATAGAAGATGAAATGTGAGAAGTTTAATATTATAAATAATAGTTACATATATCTTTAGTATGTAATAAAGTTAGGACATGAAAAGGTTGTGTAAATAAATTCTACAATTCATCATTAATATAATTTCAATTCGCATCTAACCACATTCTTTATTGAAAATTACACATTTAAATAGATTTTGATTTTGTTATATTAGTATTTTATTTAAAAATTAATTACATTTTAATTTATAATAAGGCCAAAACCATAATCCAACTTTGAAGTTAGGAGCTTCCCACTTATAATAATATATGTTATGTTATGATGATAGGATATATATATATATAAATAGGACCCTCAACCCGGTGACCTGGCGCATCGGGGACCACTCTAACCATTCCCGCAACACAAAGGCTCAAATCCACCAAAATCTCACCCAAAATGCATCGGGGACCACACTAACCATTCCTGCAACACATACTAAGCATAAAAATATTGAGGGGAAGTACAAAATGGTCAATTCGCACATAAAGGTAATCATATATATATATATATATATATATATATAATAGAACCCTGACCCCGGTGACGTGGTGCTACTACAAGCGAGGATTTCGTTTTTATTTATTTATTCCCACAACTACCCTTTCTCTCCCCTCCAGAAACGCCACACTCAGTCGTCTCCCTTCATATAAGACGCACATGTTCATAACGGTTGCCATCGTCATACAAATTGAGCCTCCACCAAATCTCCTTCTCTTGTCTTCCTCCTTTTTTTTTGCTGCAACTCTCCATCCCTGCACACCAACTCCCACTCCCTGCCTGCCTTCAATCAAATCCCATCGTTCTTCATGGCTGCCCCCGAAATAGTGATCAATGCTGCACTAACCAGCTTTGCTACGTATTCAATGCCTCCCACACTTGCACACCATATCATCCACAACAAGCGAGGAATTCTTTTTAACTCAATTTAATTATTCTCACCATTTAACCTACCCATCAGACTCCAAACTCAAATGGTGTCTTCACCACAACTACAACCTCAACAGATGCCTCGCTTTATCGATTTTTTTTTAAAGTCCTACAGCGTCTTTAAATCTGCATAAAACACCACTGCAAATTAGTAGGAACTATCCATTAGTTATGATTTACCATCAACCACTTTATCATTTCTTTTGAACGTTCTCGCGCTTTGAATGGTAGAAAAATGCGGCTGTAAATTCCTCCGAACTATCCATGTATTATGATTTATCAACATCCGCTTTATTGACTGCTTTTTCACATGAAAGCCACGGAAGGATGAATCATGGAGGAAAACTTTTTAGCATTTTTTTATTTTATTAGGGAGAATTTAATGGCTTCTCGATAATCTCATTTTTTTGGCGTCTCTTCATAAGCAGTATAACTCATTATCCTTATTCAAAAATCAAAAAATAAAGTTTTGTTACTTACTTCACATTTCAAGCTTTGTAAACTGCACACACCTCGTTCTCATCATAACGATGGGATACGTAGGTATCCCTTTTCAAGTTTGGTGATTTTTATTCAAAAAAACAAAGTTTGTTTATTTATTTTACTACGCACACCTGATTCTCATCACCTCGGTGAGATACACGGACATCCATTTCGGGTTGGTTATTCCTTAAAACAATAAAATTTAAAAAATAAACAAAAATTCCATCTTTGAATTAGTAGTGATCTAATTCATGTTTAACATGATATTTACGCAACCTTTAATAGGTTCTATTTCTTCCAAAAACATGAAAGAGAACGGAAACACGAAAAACAATAGAGTAAGGACAGTGTTAAAATGAATTCAACTAAAATACGAGATGAAACGTGAAAGCATTCTAAAATCCCAATACATACCGATGAAATCCCACTAGTGAGATTTGAGGTGGGTAGAGTGTATGCAGGCCCTACCATTACCTCGTGGAGACCGAGAAGTTGTAATCGTAATTTACTAATAATAATATTATTTTGTAAAGCGTTGATCACAATTTTTAAGTATTCTAATTAAAATTAAATTTAAATTTAATACCCGAATTACAATACATGGATGACATGTATGACTTCCTACATGGAAGGTCAAGATCTTTGGGAGGTCCTTCATGGAAGCGAAGTCAAACCAGGGGAAAAAGAACTTAATTGTGCATTGATAAAATGGAAGATTGTAGCAGGAAAACAGTATTTGCCCTCAAGATGTATGGAAACATATACGAGATGCTAGAACACCAAAGGAAGCTTGGGACACACTGGTTGAGCTCTTTTCAAAGAAGAATGACACATGACTACAACTTTTAGAAAGTGAGTTGTTGTCAATAGCTCAAAATGATATGAACATTGTGCAATACTTTCACAAAGTGAAATCGATATGTCCTGAAAGTTCAGAATTAGATCCAACAGCTCCAATTGAGGAAACCAGGATGACAGGAATAATCATTCATGGTTTGAGATCTGAGTATAGAAACTTTGTTACTGCTCTACAAGGATAGCAAATTCAACCCTCATTTGTTAAGTTTGAGAATATGCTTGTTGGCCAAGAAGCCATGACTAAGCAAATGGGTGGAGTTTCACAAAAAGGCGAGGAGGAAGCACTTTATGTCAACAAAAGTAGAGGGAACTCCAAGTAGTAAAATGTAGGTGAGTTGAAATAAAATGATGACAAGGTTAAAAGTCATCCAAGAAAGGAAGCTATCGTCCAAGGGGAGCTTCAAAGAACTAATGGGGCAAAAACAAGAGGTTTTAAGAGAAGTGCTACCATTGCGAAAAGAAGGGTGATAAAGACAAGGTTTGCTGGTTCAATAAAAGGTCTGTTGAGAGAAAATTCTTTCCTATATCCTTTTGTGTTGGGTTTTCCTTGTTGTGGAATCTTTGTTAGATTATGGATCCTAATTTTATGCTAGAAGAGCTTGTTGAATCTTGGGGGATACACCTATATCTGATGAAATATCCTTAAGGACAGAGTCTGACATGCCTCAAGCTTTGTTGAATTCCATACATGTATTTGTGGTGAAATATTTTCTGTAAGGTTTCCAACAGATTTTCACCTTAATCAGATATATAGGCACGTTTCCTCAAGTTCGGTGATTTAAGTTTTAAAAAAAAATTAAATCCCTATTCAGGAAAATGAAAAAGTTTTTATCCTTATTAAAAAAATAGTGTTTATCCATATTCAAGAATCTAAAAATAACGTTTTGTTACTTCACATTTCAAGCTTTGTAAGCTGCACACACCTCGTTCTCATCATAACGATGAGATACATAGGCAGCCCTTTTCAAGTTTGATGATTCTTATTCAAAATACAAAAATTGTTTATTTACTTTACTATGCACACCTGATTCTCATCACCTCAGTGAGATACACGGGCAGCCCTTTCGAGTTGGAAATTCCTTAAAACAATAAAATTTAAAAATAAACAAAAAATCTATTTTTGAATTTGTAGTGATCTAATTCATGGTTAACATGATATGTAGGCAACCTTTAATAGGTTCGATTGATTTCTTTCAAAAACACGAAAGAGAAATGAAACAAGAAAAACAATAGATTAAGGAAATTGTTTAAATGAATTCAACTAAAATACGAGATTTAAACATGAAAGCATTCTAAAATTCCAATACATACCCAGTCAAATCCCACTAGTGAGATTTGAGGAGGGTAGATTGTATGCATATCCTAGCACTACCTCTTGGAGAACGAGAAGTTGTATTCGCAATTTCCTAATAATAATATTATTTGGTAAATCGTTGATCACAATTTTTAAGTATTCAAATTAAAATTTAATATTTTCTCCAACAAATTAACTTATCAATAATTACTTTAATATTTTTAGAAATAAAAATGTACTACTTAAATCTAGTAATCATTATGACGCGACATTCAGTCAAACATGCCTTATAAAATAAGAGTGAGTGAGTTATATTTTTATTTTTAAAAATATTTAGTTAAAAATTTAACGATTTTAGTTATTACAAGGACGAACCAACATTACTGTCAAGCTCAACTGTATTTAATTAAGGCATGAGGTGTCTCTCTAATACCCACATCTTATTTAATTTGATTCAAATAGAAAAGAAACAAATAAAGAAAGGACATAAATGACATTGAGATTGACAATTTTAAAAGGTGATTAATAAGTATTTTATCAAATGTTTGTTTTCTTAATAATCTAAGATAAGTTAATAGATCCAAGGATTCCTATATTCTAGTGATATTCAAGATACTACAATATTAATATCATAAGACAAATTCTAGATACTATAATATTGGTAGGCAAATAGGTCAACTAACATATCAAATAGTGAAATCCTCCTTTATGCATGCATCTAAAAACCTATATATAGCCATAGTTTCTCAAAGCCCGAGACCCCTAGTTTCTCAAAGCCCCAAGCCCCTTCTTTCTCAAAGCCCCAGACCCCTAATTTCTCGAAACTCGAAACTCCTAGTTTCTCAAAGCCCGAGACCCCTAGTTTCTCAAAGTTCGAGACCCCTTCTTTCTCAAAGCCCCAAACCCCTAGTTTCTCAAAGCCGGAGACCCCTTCTTTCTCAAAACCTGAGACCCCTTCTTTCTCAAAACCCGAGCCCCCTTCTTTCTCAAAGCCCCAAACCCCTAGTTTCTCAAAACCATAAACTGCTACTTTCTCAAAGCCCAAGACCCCAAGTTTCTCAAAACCCGAGACCCCTTCTGTCTCAAAGCCCGAAACCCCTAGTTTCTCAAAGCCAGAGACCCCAGGTTTCTCAAAGCCCAAGACCCCTTCTTTCTCAAAGACCGAAACCCCTAGTTTCTCAAAGCCTAAGACCCCTTCTTTCTCAAAACCTGAGACCCCTTCTTTCTCAAAACCAGAGACCCCTTCTTTCTCAAAGCCCGAAACCCCTAGTTTCTCAAAGCTTGAGACCCCTTCTTTCTCAAAACCCAAGACCCCTTCTTTCTCAAAACCTGAGACCCCTTCTTTCTCAAAGCCCCAGACCCCTTCTTTCTCAATGCCCGAGACCTCTAGTTTCTCTGCAATGGCCCTGAAGGTCATTTCAGGTAATTTTTGTAAAATTACCATTTTACCCCTTTCGAGAGTTGCCCCGAGTCATGTTTGGTTAACATCCGAAGTTAGTTTGTGAATTTCTTGTTAATTTATGGTTTTTGGAAAGTTTTGAATTTTAAAGGCTTAAGTTATCAAAGTGTGGTTTTTAGGGTCGTTCGGAGTTTTGGGCCTCGGATGGGGATTCCATCGATTCCATCAGCTCCGTAATGTGGAATTTGGTCTTGGAGAGTTGACGGAATCAGATTTGGGGCTGTATCAAGGATTTGAGGCCTTGAATTGGAAAATTGTGAAATTTTGATCATAGAGCTGACTTTGGTCAACATTCAAATATCGGATGCTCGGAATTTGATTTCGACAACACCGTTGGATTCAGGGGATGATTTTAGGCTTAGGAGTGGCCTTGGTTGAAATTTTAGAGGTCCCGAGCTTGTTGTGAGTTTTTGAGGCTTAAGTTAGTTTAGTTGCGCTTCATCGGGTTTCGGGTAAAGGAGACCTCAAATTCAAATTCCGACAGTTCCATTGAGTCTGGAACGTCGAATTTAGTAGGGTGACATATCTGGTTTGTGTGTACGGGGTTCCGAACGAATCCCGAGGGTTCATTCGGAGACTTGTTTGCATTGTGTGTTTTGCTGATGTCTGAGTTTTGGTGCCTGGTGCCAGGTGCCTTCGCCTCTGCGTTCACGGAGGGTTGTTGCCCGCTTGCGCATAGGGTTCCCTGTTGACTTGGCCTCCGGGTTTGCGGAGAGTGGTTGCCCGCGTTCGCTGAGGGCCCTTGTTTTGATCTCCGCATTCCCGGAGGCTGTGGCATGCTCGCGGAGAGTAGTCCCCTTGAACTCCGCATTTGCGGGCTAAGTGAGCCGCGTTCGTGGAGGGTTAATTTTCCCTTAACATTGTAAATTCAGGAAATTTCCCATTTTCACTATTTTTGACATTTTGAAGCTCGGGAAGGCAATTTGAAAGAGAGATTTTTGATGAAACCTATTGGGTACTGATTTTAACGCTAAAACCTTGATTACCCATTGATTTTATCATGATTTCAATGTGAAATTTTTGTTTTTAAAGTTAGATTTTGGGGGTTTTGCATGAACTCCGAATTTTTGATCAAATGGTGATTGTGGACTGGTTTGAACTCATTTTTCAAAATGGTTTTCACTAATGGATTTCTAATGCTTTGAGGATCATTTTCATGTGAGAATTTCCGGATTCAAACCTTGTTTTCGAAATCGGATTTCTGAGCCATTTGGACCCCTTTGCCCGAATTCCGTGTTCTTGGTGTGGCTGGTTCTGAAATTTGATTGTGATTCAAAAATCTATTAGATTGTGTAGCTTTGGATTGCTTTCAGAAGAGAAAAGCTCCGGTTGTTGATTGATTGCAATTTCGGTTAAGGCAAATGGACTTCAAAAACTTTGCGAATCTTGTAGAATTTCATATATCTCTTTCTTGATAGTGTTGGGGAGTAATGGGAATGAGGTATGGATTGAATTCATATATAAATCAATCTAAATTGATCGGCAGGGTTAATAAAAATGGCTTTGTGTGCTAAAGTAGTAGGCCAAAATTTGATAGGTCATGATCTTGATGTTGTCGTGTAATTGAGAAAATGCTATGAAAGTTTCGATGTGATTGTGAAAATGATGAATATGTTTTTTCTCATTGTGGATTATGGGACTAGACTTGAAATTCTTGCTTAGCGATTGATCCTACTTGTGATGAAAGGAGCAGTGAATCGGAGATTAGGCAATTGATCTTGCTGCAATTGATGTAATTGTTGATGTTGATATATTGTTGATAGTGTGACGTGATTTGCATTGTGACTGTGAACACTATCAGTTTTCTCATTATCTGTGTGAACATGCTTATGTGCATTGGTTCTGAAACACTATGATGAGACACTTTGATGATTATGCTGATGGGAAATGGTTCTGGCGATGCCGATGGGAAATGGTTCCGGCGATTGATGATTATGCCGATGGGAAATGGTTCCGGCGATGCCGATGGGAAATGGTTCTAGCGGATATATATATGGTCCATGTGTGGCCCCCATAGGTTCCGGTCTGAGATTCATTGGATGTGTATCGTAGGACAGACATGCATCACTTTACTTTACATTGCATTGCATTCATTGTCTTATTGTGATGCCGAGGTTTTTGTCGGCGAGAGTGTGATGCCGAGGTTTTTGTCGGCGAGAGTGTGATGCCGAGGTTTCTGCCGGCGATTGTGATTCATGCATGAGCATTGCATGTTGTTTCTGCCGGTGATTGTGATTCATGCATGAGCATTGCATGTGCATCAACATTCATGCATATTATTGTGTGTTGAACATGATTCTTGTGATTGATTTTGTGATTGCTTGCGAGTTGTGACTTATGTTTCTGAATTGTGATTGTGGAGTTATGTTTATGCCTTGTGACTCTTGGATTGATATACTTGATACTAATGGGAGTTATTTCAGTGATGTTGTTGAGCTGTTGTTGACCTTTGTGTTATATGAACTGTGTAGTTTAGGTTGAGCTGATGTCTGTGCAGGTTGTAGTTATGGAGGTTCGGTTGGGAGTATGGGAGTTCATGGATTTTGTTAGATTTGTTTTGTTAGTTGATTTGCTGGGTACCGTGTTGTTTGGTACTCATCCTTGTTTCTACACTTGTGTAGGTTCTGAGCCCGAGCAGTGATATAGTTCTCTCTTCTTCTTACCCCGAGCCTTTTCGAGGAGACTTGAAAGGTTGTTGTTCGACGCTGGTGAACTCTCTCGTTCCTTATTTATTTATCTTTGTTCTATTTGAGATACAAAGACTTGAGACTTGTTCTTATCTTTCGAAATCCTGTATTGGTGGCTTGTACACGTGACAATCAATCTTAGGGAGGATTGCTTACGTTTGAAGTCTTCCACTTATATTGTTATGTTTATGTTGCTTATTTTCCGCTTGTTGGGTTTAGGCTGACTTTTCCTGGTGGGATAGGACAAGTTCCATCACACCCGGTTTTTAGGTCGTGACAAATTGTATCAGAGCCTCAGGTTTCATAAGTCACACGTGTACAAGCCAAGTCTAAGTAGAGTCTCGATGATCGGTACGGAGACGTCTTTACTTATCTTTGAGAGGCTATGAAGACTATTAGGAAACTTCTTTCATTTTATTCCGTCTTATCGTGCATGGGTTCTATCGCTAGTGCTTAGTGTCGCATGTTGTTTTGGCTGATGTCGAGAGCCAGAGTTTCTATTTTGGGCGATAGAGGGGAGGCAGTCCCCGTGGTAGTTTTTGAGGCCCCAGTCAGAGGTAGTGGTAGGACCCGACCGTGCCCGAGGAGCGGCACCGGCTAGAGGCCGTGCTAGAGAGGCTTCCCTAAAGCCACAGGTTGCAGTTGGTGAGGACCAGGTTCCTCTAGGGTTCACAGCACCATTGTTTCAGGAGACCTTATTGAGGATGCTGAAGTTATGGAGAGCTTTACTTAGGGTGATGCGGGCACTCCTCAGGGTTCACATACCATAGCAGGGGCACAGACCCCAGAGCAGTATCAGGGTTCGGGTATTCAGGATCCAATGGGTCAGCCACCGTTGGATCCCATGCCAGCTGTCGGAGCACAGGATGCCCCAGATGTAGTTCTGACAGTGGAGGACCAGAAGTGTTATGAGAGGTTTCAGAGGATGAAAAAACCCTAGTTTTAGGGTGGTAAGAACGAGGATGCTCATGAGTTTCTGACCTTGTGCCATGAGATGCTTGAGGCGGTGAGGATGGTGGATGCGAGGGGTGTCCGTTTTGTTGCTCTCCAGCTCCGTGGGCCATCCAGGGAGTGTAGAGGTCTTGTGTGGAGTCCATGCCAGTGGGATCTCCTCCGGTTGAGTGGGATGGTTTCTCTAGTGCTTTTCGGGATCACTTCATTCCTTGAAGTGTGCGTGAGGAGAGCAGGTTGAGGTTTCAGGGTTTGACTCAGGGTGGCTTGTCCGTTGTGGAATACGAGGAACATTTCTGTTAGATGTCTCGTCATTCCATTTCCTTGATTCCAGAGGAGGCGGAGAGGGTCCACAGATTTGTGAGAGGATTGACTTTCTCCTATGTGTCTACCTACTTTGCATCTGGATTTGATTTGGTATGTAATCGTATGCATGTTCCTGTGCATGTTTCTACACCCGTGGGTGAGCCTTTAGTGGTGGATCGAGTGTATTGATCCTGTCCTATTTTTTTGTCTGGGTACGACACTCGGGTAGACTTGATTATTCTAGGGGTGGTAGATTTCGATGTGATATTGGGTATGGATTGGCTTTCTCCCTACCATGTTATCCTTGATTGTCATGCTAAGACTGTTCCTTTAGTGATGCCTGGTGTTTCGAGGGTAGAGTGGAAGGGTACTAGTGGTTCTTACCCTAGTAAGGTTATCTCCTATATTCGAGCCCAGAGGTTGATTGATAGAGGGTGTTTGTCCTATTTGGCTTTTATTCGGGATAGTAGTGTTGAGTCGCCTTCCATGGAGTCCATTCCCGTGGTTCAGGAGCTTGCTGATATGTTCCCCACTGATCTTCCTGGAGTTCCTTCGGATAGGGACATTGATTTCGCTATTGACTTAGAGCTGGGCACTAAGCCCATCTATATTGCCCCGTATCGTATGGCTCCGGCTGAGTTGAAGGAGCTGAAGGACCAGTTGCAAGACTTGTTGAGCAAAGGGTTTATTCGCCCTAAGGTGTCACCTTGGGGAGCATCGGTTCTTTTTGTTAAGAAGAAAGATGGCTCTATGAGGATGTGTATTGATAATAGGCAGTTGAACAAGGTAACTGTTAAGAACAAGTATCCTCTTCCTCGCATTGATGTTTTTTTTATCAGCTTCAGGGTGCGGCATTATATTTGAAGATTAAATTGAGGTCCGATTATCATCAGTTGAAAATTAGTCCATTGGATATTCCTAAGACAACTTTTCGGACTAGTTATGGCCACTACGAGTTCTTGGCGATGTCTTTTGGGCTAACTAATGCCCCTGCGCGTTTATGGAGTTGATGAATGAAGTGTTCCGTCCGTACTTGGATTACTTCGTGATCGTGTTCATCGATGACATTTTGATATATTCCAAGTCCAAGGAGGATCATGTTTGTCACTTGAGGTTAGTGCTTCAGAGATTGAGAGAGCAGAAGTTGTATGCCAAGTTCTCCAAGTGTGAGTTTTGGCTTGATTCTGTGGCATTCTTGGGACATAAGGTGTCCAAGGAGGGTATTAGGGTTGATCCGGCCAAGATTGAGGTAGTTAAGGGCTGGACGAGACCTACTTCTCCTACCAAGATTTCGAGTTTTTTGGGGTTGGCAGGCTACTACAGACGGTTTGTGCAGATTTTCTCTACTATTGCAGCATCGATGACTAGATTAACTCAGAAGATCATGGATTTTCATTGGTCCGATGAGTGTGAGGCGAGCTTTCAAAAACTCAAGGCTTTGTTGACTTCTACTCCTGTGTTTACTTTGCCCGAGGAGGGTGTGGGTTTTACCGTGTATTGTGATGCCTATGGAGTTAGTTTGGGAGGTGTGTTGACGCAAAAAGGGAAGGTTATTGCCTATGCTTCTAGACAGTTGAAGGCTTATGAGAAGAACTATCCTACCCACGACTTAGAGCTTGCGGCGGTGGTATTTTTACTTAAGTTGTGGCGGCACTATTTGTATGGGGTTCATTGTGAGATTTTCACTGATCATCGGAGTCTTCTGTACATTTTCAGTCAGAGGGATCTGAACTTGAGACAGCGCAGATGGCTTGAGTTGCTGAAGGACTATGATATGACCATTTTGTACTATCTTGGGAAGGCCAATGTGGTGGCCGATGCTTTGAGTAGGAAGGCTCCTAGTATGGGGAGTCTCCCTGCGATTAGTGTTGATATGAGGCCCTTGGCTAGGGATGTTCAGAGGTTAGCCAATAACTTTGTCATGTTACAGGTTTTTGAGGAGAGCACTGGTTTGATTGCGTTAATTGAGACCCGTTCTTCCTTAGTTGAGCAGATTCGGGAGCGCCAGTTTGAGGATGATAAGTTGTGTCTCATTCGAGACAAAGTGATGAGAGGTGAAGCCAAGGAGGCTGCACTTGATTCTGATGGAGTTTTGAGGATTCCAGGTCATATTTGTGTGCCCAAGGTGGGCGAGCTTTTTAGACTGATTCTAGAGGGGGCCCATTGCTCTAGATATTCTATCCATCCAGGGACACCGAAGATGTATCATGATCTGAGTCAGCATTACTGGTGGTGTGGTATAAAGAGAGATATTGCAGACTTTGTATCTTGATGTTTGACATGTCAACAGATTAAGTGTGAGCACCAGCGGCCCGGAGGTATGTCTCAGAGGATGCCCATTCCTACTTGGAAGTGGGAGCGGATCACTGTGGATTTCATTGTGGGACTAACTACTACCGTGGATGGTTATGATTCTATTTGGGTGGTTGTTGATAGGCTAACTAAGTCCGTTCATTTCATTCCAGTTCGGATGAAGTATACAGCGGAGAAGTTAGCCCAGCTCTACATTAGTCAGATTGTTAGACTTCATGAGGTGCCGATATCTATTGTCTCGGATCTAGGTTCATTGTTCACTTTGCACTTCTAGAGGTCTTTACAGCATGGTTTGGGTACTCGGTTAGATATGAGTGCAGCCTTTCACCCTCAGACAGATGGTTAGTCTGAGCGGACGATTCAGGTGCTTGAGGATATGCTCCGAGCCTGTGTGAATGATTTTGGTGCTAGGTGGGATCAGCATTTTCCCCTAGCGAAGTTTGCCTACAACAAGAGCTATCATTCCAGCATTCAGATGGCCCCTTTTGAGGCGTTGTATGGCAGACAGTTTTGATCGCCGATTGGATGGTTTGACTCGACGGAGATGGATTCCTTAGACACTGATTTTCTTAGAGATGCCATGGATCAGGTTAATTTGATTCAGAGTAGGCTGTTGACTGGTCAGAGTCGGCAAAAGAGTTATGCTGATCGGAGAGTCCGAGACCTAGTATTCATGGAGAGAGATCATGTTTGGCTTCGAGTGTCACCCATGAAGGGTGTTATGCGGTTCGGAAAGAAGGGCAAGCTTAGTCCTAGATTTGTTGGTCCTTTTGATATTTTGGACCGAGTGGGAGAGGTGGCCAATAAGTTATCCTTACCACCTAGCTTGTCAGTTGTACATCGTGTGTTTCATGTTTCTATGCTTCGGAAGTACATCCTGGATGAGTCTCATGTGATTACACCCGATTCGTGGAGTTGGGTCCTGATTTGGCTTATGAGGAGGAGCATATAGCTATTCTTGATAGGCAGGTCCATAGGCTTAGGACCAAGGAGATTTCTTTAGTAAAGGTGTAGTGGGGACACTTTAGTTGGAGAGGCTACTTGGGAGTCCGAGACTGGCATGCGTGCCAGATATCCTCAACTTTTCAAGGCTTCAGGTTCTTTCTTTTACCTTATGTTCGAGGACGAACATGGTTTTTAGTGGTGGATAATGTAATGACTTTGAAGGTCATTTTTAGTAATTTTTGTAAAATAACCATTTTACCCCTCTCGAGAGTTGCCCCGAGTCATGTTTGGTTAACATCCGAAGTTAGTTTGTGAATTTCTTGTTAAATTATGGTTTTTGGAAAGTTTTGAATTCTAAAGGCTTAAGTTGTCAAAGTGTGGTTTTTGGGGTCATTTGGAGTTTCAGGCCTCGGATGGGGATTCCGTCGATTCCATCAGCTTCGGAATGTGGGATTTGGGTTAGGAGAGTTGACGGAATTATACTTGGGGCTGTATCGTGGATTTGAGATCTTGAGTTGGAAAATTGTGAAATTTTTATCACAAAGTTGACTTTAGTCAACATTCGAAGATCGGATGCTCGGAATTTGATTCTGACGGCTCCGTTGGATTCGGGGGATGATTTTAGGCCTAGTAATGTCCTTGGTTGAATTTTTAGAGGTCTCTAGCTTGTTTTGAGTTTTTGAGACTTAAGTTAGTTTAGTTACACTTTATTGGGTTCCGGGTCAAGGAGACCTCGAATTCAAATTTTGACGGTTCCATTGAGTCCGGAACATCGAATTTAGTAGGTTGGCATATTTGGTTTGTGTGTACGGGGTTCTGAACGAATCCCGAGAGTCCATTCGGAGACTTGTTTGCATTGTGTGTTTTGTTGATGTCAGAGTTCTGGTGCCAGGTGCCTTGGCCTCCGCATTCGCGGAGGGTTGTTGCCCATGTTCGTGGAGGGTTCCTTGTTGCCTTGGCCTCTGCGTTCGTAGAGGGTGGTTACCCACGTTCGCGGAGGGCCCTTGTTTTTATCTCCACGTTCGCGGAGGCTATGGCGCGTTCGCGCAGAGTAGTCCCCTTGACCTCCGCGTTCGCGGGCTAAGTGAGCCGTGTTCGCGGAGGGTTAATTTTGCCTTAACAGTATAAATTCGGGAAATTTCCCATTTTCATCATTTTTGACATTTTGAAGCTGGGGAAGGCGATTTAAAAGAGATATTTTCTTGGAAACCTATTGGGTAACTGACTTAAACTCTAAACCATGATTACCCATCGATTTTATCATGATTCCAATGTGAAATTTGGGTTTTTAAAGTTAGATTTTGGGGGTTTTGCATGAACTCTGAATTTTTGATCAAATGGTGATTGTGGACTGGTTGGAACTCCTTTTTCAAAATGGTTTTCACTAATGGATTTCTAATGCTTTGAGGATCATTTTCATGTGAGAATTTCCGGATTCGAACCATGTTTTTGAAATCGGATTTTTGAGCCATTTAGACCCCTTTGCCCGAATTTCATGTTCTTGGTGTTGTTGGTTCCGAAATTTGATTGTGATTCATAATTTGATTAGATTGTGTTTCTTTGGATTGCTTTCGGAAGATAAAATCTCCGGTTGTTGATTGATTGCAATTTCGGTTAAGGCAAGTGGACTTCTAAAACTTTGCGAATCATGTAGAATTACAGATTTCTCTGTCTTGATTGTGTTGGGGAGTAATGGGATTGAGGTATGGGTTGAATTCTTATACGAATCAATCTAAATTGATCGGCGGGGTTAGTAAAAATAGCTTTGTGTGCTAAAGTAGTAGGCCAAAATGTGATAGGCCGTGATCTTGATATTATTGTGTAATTGAGAAAATGCTATGAAAGTTTCGATGTGCTTGTGAACTTGATGAATATGTCTTTTTCTCATTGTGGATTATGGGACTTGACTTGAAATTCTTTCTTAGCGATTGATCCTACTTGTGATGAAAGGAGTTGTGAATCGGAGATTAGGCAATTGATCTTGTTGCAATTGATGTAATTGTTGATGCTGATATATTGTTGATAGTGTGACGTGATTTGCATTGATATAAATTGCGTTGTGACTGTGAACACTATCATTTTTCTCATTATCTGTGTGAACATGCTTATGTGCATTGGTTCTGAAACACTATGATGAGACACTTTGATGATTATGCCGATGGAAAATGGTTGCGGCATCTGGGAAATGGTTCCGGCGATTGATGATTATGCCGATGGGAAATGATTTCGGCGATACCGATGGGAAATGGTTTCGGCGATTGATGATTTTGCCGATGGGAAATGGTTTCGGCGGATACATGGTCAATGTGTGGCCCCCATGGGTTTCGGTCTGAGATTCAGCGGATGAATATCGTAGGACAGACATGCATCACTATACTTGACATTGCATTGCATTCATTGTCTTATTATGATGCCGAGGTTTCTGTCGGCGAGAGTGTGATGCCGATGTTTCTGCCGGCGACTATGATGCATGCATGTGCATCAACATTCATGCATATTATTGTGTGTTGAACATGATTCTTGTGATTGCTTGCGAGTTGTGACTTATGTTTCTGAACTGTGATTGTGGAGTTGTGTTCATGCCTTGTGACTCTAGGATTGATATACTTGATATTGATGGGAGTTATTTCGGTGATGTTGTTGAGTTGTTGTTGACCTTTATATTATATGAACTATGTAGTTTAGGTTGGGCTGATTTCTGTGCAGGTTGTAGCTATGGAGGTTCGGTTGGGAGTAAGGGAGTTCGTGGATTTTATTAGATTTGTTTTTTTTGTTAGTTGATTTGCTGGGTACCGTGTTGTTTGATACTCATCCTTGTTTCTACACTTGTGTAGGTTCTGAGCCCGAACAGTGATCTAGTTCTCTCTTCTTCTTACCCCGAGCCTTTTCGAGGAGACTTGAGAGGTAGTAGTTCGACACTGGCGAACTCTCTCGTTTCTTATTTATTTATCTTTGTTCTATTTGAGATACAAAGACTTGAGTCTTGTTCTTATCTTTCGAAATCCTGTATTAGTGGGTTGTACACGTGACAACCAATCTTGGGGAGGATTGTTTAAGTTTGAAGTCTTCCGCTTATATTGTTATCTTTATGTTGCTCATATTCCTCTAGTTGGGTTTAGGCTGACTTGTCCTGGTGGGATAGGACAAGTGCCATCGCACCCGGTTTTTGGGTAGTAACATTCTCAAAGTCCGAGACTCCTAGTTTTTCAAAGCCCAAGACCCCTTCTTTCTCAAAGCCCAAAACCCCTTCTTTCTCAAAGCCTGAGACCCCTAGTTTCTCAAAGCCCTAGACCCCTAGCTTTTCAAAGCCCCAAACCCCTAGCTTTACAATGCCCCAAACCCCTTCTATCTCAAATCCCTATACCCCTTCTTTCAAATCTTAAAGCCTGAGATCCCTATTGTGTCAAAGTCAGAAATTCCAAAACTTTCTAAATCAATATTGTAAACATCTTCGTGAGTAACTATGGTATTTTTCATGTGTCATGAATAGTACTGGCTAACGGACGGGCTATATCGCATATGGGTAAATCAAAAATATATTAAATGTGAATGGATAAAATATTCGACTCGCCGTTATTTCATGTGAATAAAAAAATGGGTTGAATGATGGATAATATTAAAATCCACATATTATCTACTCATATATTGTACAAGATTGAAATTTGCTATCAAATAAAAGAGTCACTTTCTTTTTCGGCTTTTATTTTGATAACTTAGCTTACATTGATTTTCCTCATGACTATCTTTGATGTTTGCTTCTTTTTTTTAGTCATGTCCAGATGCGATAGTTTTTAATTTTGGTACAACGTTTTTTTATAGTAAAATTGTAGATGCTAAAATTGAATCAAACTAGAAAATAAGTTACATTATATATACTCTAATAATTTGGTATTCAGTTACTTTGAAACAAAATAATATGCGCGAACAATGGCAAAAAAATAAACAAGAGGAATTTTGAGTTATATATGTTTTTCTTCGCAAATATTAATGTAGAAATGAAAAAAAAAAGGAAATTCATAAAATCATGTAAGAAATTGCTTTACTTTTACTATAATGTGCAAGAAAAAAGTTTTGTTTGAACGAGGAATAACTCATATATATATAATCTACCAAACCAAAAATTATGTCCCACTTTGAACATTTCAAGTTAGTTCATGAGCAATAACAAGGACTTTTGGGTTGTCATTTGATTAACAAATTATTGACCTGTTCTTTTACCATTGATTGATCCCTTTTTTTTTATTCAAATTGGTTCTCCAATCCATTTTTAAATGAACAAAAAATTTATCCAATTTTCCAGCAGTAACAGTGACACGTTTTTTGGTGGCACAACATATATCAAATATAGTAACCCGAAGCGTGGAGATAGATCTTTATAATTTGCAGTTGAAATTCAAATTATTAACTATTAGTAGAGATGGGGGTTCAAATGGGGAACTGTTGACTACTTTAAACTACTTAGATTGTAATAAAAAACTAAAGACGAAGTAGGATTACACTCTTAGATATCGAAACTAAACAAATAATTTACTATCAACTCATTCAGATGTGTTCATTGTGCAAAAATGGTGAATCTATGTCTCCTAAAGCCTCTCAGCCCAATTAAAAGAATATCACCGTCAGTCCTTGCCAACACTTGGGTGCCCAATTAATTTTTTGCATTCATCAAATACCTTAGGTTAACTATCCTATCTCGATCGAGCCATTAGATGGAGGTTGGTAGCTCTGAATCCCTATTAATGTTTCTTTTTCCTAATCTTAACATATTTTGTCAAGCAAGTCAGAATACGAGTGAGATCTTAATGTTTGCAACTCTTAAAAACAATCTTTACAAAAGAATCTTAATACACAATAATCACCCCTTTATGGTAGAGGTCCGACGCATAGCAGGTACCTTCGTGTCGCAGACTCCATTTTTGCAATCTATTTGGATGTGTTTTAGTCTATGACACTTCACTTTGCATTCCAATCCATCTTTTGGGTCTTTTCTTATTGTTTTGGTCATTTTGGAGATAATACTCAGAACATAGCTAAATGATAGGTAAAATAAAGTGATTATACTCAGAACATAGCTAAATGATAGGTAAAATAAAGTGATTAGATGCGTAAATACACCTCAGATCACCACCACACACCTAGAGTTATTGTTCGTCCTCGAAGAACTCATCATATCCTCTATAGACCAAATGCTTTATCATTGTTAATCAATTAGACAAGGTTACTCACAAGTCTGATTTGCATACACAGTTTAACCATGATTTAGAATTTACTCATTCAAGCAGACTCTATCAAACTCAAGACTTCTCATGCAAACATCATAACTTCTAGAATTCACCCGCACTCCCAAGATAATTTAGGACATACCGAAGTTAAATAGCTGAACTGTAGAAGTTCCAAAACAGAAAAACTTGCATAAAATCCAGAAAAATGACTCGGTGACTGAACTATCAGTCCCAACAAGTCATAAATGACTCGGGGCAGCTATAAGAAAGCTCAAAATGCCAAAAATACAAGAAAACAGAGAAAATGACATGGAGGGTCATTACACACTTGCTCTCCCAAGATAATTCAGGGCATACCAAACATAACATAGGCTTGTCTATAGGATCAAAAGGAATTTTTCGGATTGTAATATCGACTAAGGGTGAGTAGGAATTATTGGGTTAAAATAGTGACTATTCTTCCCTATACAATTTAAGAAAATAACAAAATCCATCAAGCTCTTTTTCTTCATTCTCCATACTTTCAACTTATTTGTCACTTCCCTTTTCGCTTTCTTTCAACTTTTGCCTCCTTTTTCAACTACATAGTTGCTGACAAGGATATTTTCACTCTTTTTTTCTTTTCTCATACTTCTCAACATTTTGTAATCAAGCCATATAGAATTTTTTTTTCTTTTTTCTCTCATCCTCTTTTACAACAAGCATAGATAATGTCACACTTGGGCAGCATTTTCTACTTCTTCTTTACCACATAACCATACTTCTCTAAATCTTTTTGCCTCTTTTTTCTCATCTCCCTTTTCTTGTCTAATTCATTTAACTCAAAGTGCTTTAAGAACTTTTGGATCAAAATTTGAGGCTAATCAACAAAGGGGAATTATGGTACAAAATATGGTTATTCAAAGAAATAGCCTTGTCACGACCCAAAAACTGAGGTCATGATGGCACACACTCCAAACCCAATCTGGTGTGTAAGCCGAAGAATCTAACTCAAGAATTATCTCAAATGTTGTGGAAAATAAGGTAAATACATATATGAGACTTCTAGAATAAAGTCAGGTCGCATTAAAGAGCATTCTAATATAATATCTGAATTTAAAATTCAACACTTGTCTTTATAATATAAATAAAGACAAAAATGAAAGATGAAGCTTGAATGATGACAACACTTGATATGAATAACTCACACAATAAGGAATCAATAAAAGAAATTTCCCTTTGGAGAATCTCATAGACCCTTGAAGATAGGTATGGACGTCTACATACTGATCCGCAAGACTCATCTAGACACCCTACTCTTTAACTTATGAAATCGGTGAACCTGATTCTCTAAAACCAATTTGTCATGACCCAAAAACCAAGGTCATGATAGCATACACCCCAAACCTAACCCGGTGTCTAAGCCGAAAAATCTAACTCAAGAATTATCTCAAATGTTATGGAAAAGAAGGTAAATACACATATGAGACTTCTAAAATGAAGTTAGGTCATAAAAGAAGAAAATTTGAGCTACAACAAAGAATTCTCAAAACCTGGTATCATAAGCATTAAAGAGCATTCTAATACAATATCTGAAATTAAAATTCAACACTTGCCTTTGAAATAAACATAAAGACAAAAATGAAATATGATGCTTGAATGATGACCCGAACGAAGATCTCACAACAACCTCGAAGCTCAAACATTACATGATCAATTCATTTGTGTAAATTAAAACTCATACTAATGCTACAATAAAAGGTTACAGAAGTAGGGGCGAGTACAATCCACATATACTCAGTAGGTTTGGCCGACTGAGTATAAAGTAATTAATCAAACTTATGAAATAAACTACGAAACACTTCCACCTGCATACAGAAAAGTCCCATTCCGGCATTGGTGTCGCTAGTTTATATAAGAACGGCACGAGTAAAGTAAACATGTAAGGTTACAAACAATTTCTCATATCAATGGGCAAAATACACAACAAACAAAGCTGGCCAATGCAATGCAATGCAATGATGAAATGATGTGATGGAACCAAGGTTGTCGCACAACCTGTCGTATAAACCTTGCCGAGCTTTAGCATCCAGAAAAGGAACCACGGGGGACTCGTTGTCCATATACCAATCTCATAATCTCAATATCTCATCAACTTGCCACCTAACTCGTGGGCAAGGATAAAATTAAGGTGTCTCTTTTTGTTTATCAAAATAGTACTTCTCCAATTTCTCAGATCAATGGTATGATGAATGAGGATGGATGCATCACAACACATACAACATAGAGGCATAATCAATTCAACATTGGTCTAAAAGAGTCCAAAGTCCCCAAACTCAAAAAATCATGATATACACCCTCACATGGCAAAATAGTGGAAGAGTTCATTTGAATTAAGCTTTTACCATTCAGAAACATTCCTTTCATTTTAAAATGTGATCAAAAACCAGTCAAGCCCATAACTTGGGCATTTCAAGTCAAAAATGCTAGAATAAACAACTCAACCCCTCTTTTGGGCAAATCTCATGTATCACATGCTCTCAAAGCAATTATGAGTATCACATAAGGCTCCCACACGAGCTAAGCGGTAACACCTCAGACTTGGAAAAAAAGGAAAATACAGATTTTGGGTTGCAGGCATGACCTACGGCTCCAACCTATGGTTGGTAGAAGCATCTACGGACCGTAGGTGGCATCCGTAAGAGGTGGGGAATTAAATTTCAAAAATCAAGTTTTAGAACCCTATTTACGGTTCAACAGGACGGTCTGTCTTTCCTTTTATGAGTCGTAGATAGATCTCGTAGGTGACCCTCAGACTTAGTGAAATTTTAAAACTTAAAGTTGGGTCCTACGGTTGGCATGTACGGTCCGTAGGTGAAACTACGAACCGTACATGGGTCCCGTCATTTGGTGGTCAAAAATTAGGTTTTTGAATCCCACCTACGGACCGTAGGTCTGAATCGTAGGTAGGCTCGGCAGTTAATTTTAAGGGATTTTTGTTCTTTTTCCTAATTGATTAATGCCTAAACTAGGTTGTTTTAATCCTAATCCTAGACCCTATATAAGTCTTTTAAGCCAAAAAATCTAACTATTCTAAATCATTCTTCAAACTTCCCCAAACCCTCCAAGTTCTTTCCCCAAAATTCTCTCTTTAAGGCTTAAAGAAGAAGATTAGGGTTTCAAGGGCAAGTCTCCAAATTCACCATTGATTGTGGGCTTTTGACACCAAGGTATGATAGTCTTCACCTATGGAGTCCTTTCTTCCTTAAGATTCCTAAATTCTCTAATTTTTACAAGTAAGAATCTCCAATTGAAGTTAGGGTTTTATTCATTATCATGGGTTCTTTTCAATTATGATCCTATTGACTAATTTATGTCTTTTTATGCATGAATTGAGATAATTGAATGTTTTTAAGTTAAATTCACATGAAACCATGCATGATACATGATTTCTAGACAATGATCACATGATGAAGCTTATGAAGTTTCAAAGATGAATTTATGAAGATATGCTTGTTTCTCATGAAATTGATATAAATGATTTGAGGTTGCTTTGAGAGTGAAGCATCGAAGTTATTGTTGATGTGAAAGGTATTTCTTACCTAAAGGATTCATAAGGTTGAAAGGTTTTCTCACCAAAGTTGAATCAAGACTAAGGAGTTATCCTATGAACTCTAGCTTGGATTGTCTACTAGATTGTGCCTTTCCATGGTTAATAAGATGAATATGATTAAATACTATTCCGTGGGATTTATGCTTAGCACCGAGTGGACTAGCGGTGATTACCCATGTCCTATAAACTATGTGCCACCATAGTATGATTGTCTTAGATAGACATTAGCTAGTGGATCCACTTTAGCTCAAAGTTCATGGTCCTTACCTTGGCAAGTAGGACAATCTCTTTTCGGTGTGGGATAGACACCGGATTCCATGTTATATCTCACATGGTCTATGTCGGTTAGGGATAAACTTCCCACAATAATGAACTAAGGTTACTTTCTAAAGGAATCTCTAATGTATTTTATTTAAAGATGATTAGCTTGCATTGACCATGGTTGTGACTTACATTTTTTAACATGTTATCTTATGATTTAGCTTGGTCATTGCATGTCACGTAAAGTCCCTTTTTGCATGATTTCATAATTCTTATGCATTGCTATCATACTTGGTACATTTTATGTACTAACGCATACTTCTACCTATATTGTCTCACTAATGTAGGGCTTGACGACTCTTCTCCTTCCGTTCATGGCTAGTTACTTGCCATAGAAGATTGAAGACTTTATGAGTCCTCATACTTCGAGGACAATGTCACTTTTATAGTTTTATGTCATTTTCTTTCGGATGCTGTATGTGATGTATGGGTTACATCCCAATCACTTTTCTTATCATGTATTAGATGGCTTTGAGACTTATGTTTAGACTTCCGCTATTGTCGATTACTTTCATGTAATGCTACTTTTGAACTCTTCTATTCTATTATCTTGTATTATGTATGCTAAGTGGCTTGTATAGGGCCTCTCGGGGTCCTATAAGCCATGTCACGTCTAGGGGGTACTTTGGGTCGTGACATAAGCATTACAAATAAGCCCCCACACGGGCGAAATAATAAAGTCTACAATTTCCAATATCCCAATCTCTTGCTACGATCCCATCCCATAGTTTAGTTCATAAGAAAGATTAATTACCCAACCAGTATAGAAGAAAGATAAGCCAAACCTACCTCGAAAGCCAAAACGTCACTCGAATCACTCTACCGATACTTTTCCTCTATCAAAAATCTCCGAAAAATCCCTAACTATCCCAAACGGGAGATACACATCAAGAGGGTTCCAACGATACTCATATCGCTAAGGTCTAGAGTCAGATCTAAGATCACCCCAAATACTCTTTAAAAATGAAAAAAGGGTAAAGTCAGAATTTTGTTGGAAATTCATGCTCATCAAGTAAAAAAGGAGTCTATGGGTGAAAGCCCAAGTGAAAACGAGTCCAAATCGATGATCAAATCGAGTAAAAACCATCTTTTCAACTTTAAGGGAAAAACTCAAAAAAAAAGTCATTTGAAACGCAGTTTAAAACGAGAAATTTGGAAACCCTCTGTCAAAATTAGTTTACCCACTGTAGAAGGACCTTAAATCCCAAAAATCAATGAAAACTCATTCCAAATCAACCTTCAAATCAACAATTTTTTATTTCTCTACTATGAGGTTTAAAATCTCCACTTTGTGGATAGAAATCATGAAATATGAAAGAGATATTCTTGGGAAACAAGTAAAATAGCGCTAAAAAATATGTACTCAATGATTATGAGAGAAAAACGCATCAAAATTCACTTCAAACAGACCTTTCTAGCTCCCAAAATGTAAAAAATATGAAATGGGTTCAAATAGATATATATTTAATTCAGCGATTTCGTCGTTAAAACCTAATTTCCGGAGCTAAAAGTGTCCATCAGCAACCTTTAAAACATCTTTTTGACCCTCGAAACTCATCCGGAACCCTATAAACATGAACCAATAGTGTAAATTCATCATAAAACATGTTTCTGAACCAATGAAATCGTCATATTTCAAAAAAAAAGATTGTTATGACCGAAATACCCCCTCGGAACCCATTTAGGCCAAAAATTCAACTTCTTTTACCTAAATACCCAAATCACAACCTAAGGTCTTGGGACTCTAACCGACCACCCTAATAGACTAAACTCGACGTTTCGAACTCAATGGAACTGACAAAATCACCATCCAATGCTCAGATCTCATAATGTTGACCAAAATCAACTATTCCAATATAATTCAACTCAAAAGGCTCAAATCCACCAAAATCTCACACCAAAATGCGTGGGGACCACACTAACCATTCCCGCAACATATACTAAGCATAAAAAAAACTGAGGGGAAAGACAAAATGGTCAATTCGCACATAAACGTAATCATATATATATATATATATATATATATATATATATATACTAGTCTCTGGGAACGTGTGTTGCACGTTTGTCCCTTACCACTATATAAAATTTGTACATTATTGACTTTATGCTGATAGCTATTTATCGCATATTATCTTTGTAAATACGATAGATCTTATATATTGACTAATGTGTTTATGTATAGAGCTTAATTATATTTGCGTTAAAAAAATAAAAATGAAAAAGATTATTTCAAATATAATATGTTAGTCTAAATTATATTATACTAAATATATGTTTATCTATATATACACAACCATAAGTCAATATAGCAACTAATGGTATGTCAATAATATGTAACATAAAAAATTTTAAAAAATTACTAACTCAAACTAATCATACAAAAAATAATAAAGGTATGGCATGTCAAGTAAAGGTTAATAGATAGAAAGACAAACAAAAAAGACCTATCCATAGGATGGCTATTGGGCAATGCAAGTGTGGGTTTAAGCTAATGCGGGATGGAGTAGAGCGAGTTGAAATCTTTATGAATTTTCCCGCAACTATACCTCCCGCACTACTTTTCATCCCTACATATCCAATTAAAATCATCACCTTTAACAACACGTTAAAGACAAATAGTAAAGATTCACACAGAAATTAAAGAACAATTAATTTGGAGAAGGAAAGAATTAAAAGGAATTGTTGTTGTAGCAGAAAAAATCTGTAGGGAAAACTAAGAATATATATATATATATATATATGGTGAGAGAGAATACATATTTTAAAACACAAAAGAAATAAATAAAGAGAAAACGCCTTAGAACTTTCATGTAAATTTCAAACGTATTCTGCAAAAAGAAATGTTAGAAAAGAAAGGAAAGCAAAAAATAAAAACAAAAGAAAAAAACTACGAAAATGAAATTTTCTTACCTTACTAAAGCATTCTTGGGATATGAAAACTATTCTCAACCTTTATAGTTCATTTTTGATGATTTTTGGACTTCCTTTCCATAAATCAAATAATTATAAATTAGTCTTTATTTTACTATTTAATACAACTTTTTAAAATCCACAATCTTTTTGTATTAAAAAATATAAGTTGACTAAATTAATGGTTAATGGAGAAAATAAATAAGTTTCAGTTATATGGAAGATGAAATGTGAGAAGTTTAATATTATAAATAATAGTTACATATATCTTTAGCATGTAATAAAGTTAGGACATGAAAAGGTTGTGTAAATAAATTCTACAATTCATCATTAATATAATTTCAATTCCCATCTAACCACATTCTTTATTGCAAATTAGATATTTAATTAGATTTTGATTTTGTTATATTAGTATTTTATTTAAAAATCAATTACATTATAATTTACTATAAGGCCAAAATCGTAATCCAATTTGAAGTTAGGAGCTTCCCACTTATAATAATATATGTTATGTTATGATGGTATGATATATATATATATATATAAAATGGAACCCTCAACCCGGTGCCGTGGCGCATCGAGGACCACACTAACCATTCCTGCAACACAAAGGCTCAAATCCACCAAAATCTCACCCAAAACGCATCGGGGACCACACTAACCATTCCCACAACACATACTAAGAATAAAAATACTGATGGGAAGGACAAAATGGTCAATTCACACATAAAGGTAATCATATCTATATGTATATATATATATATATAATAGAACCCTCAACCCGGTGACGTGGCGCTACTACTAGCGAGGATTTTGTTTTTATTTATTTATTCCCAAAACTACCCTTTCTCTCCCCTCCAGAAACGCCACACTCAGTCGTCTCCCTTCATATAAAACGCACATGTTCATAACGGTTGCCATCGTCATACAAATTGAGCCTCCACCAAATCTCCTTCTCCAGTCTTACTCCTTTTTTTGCTGCAACTCTCCATCCTTGCACACCAACTCCCATTCCCTATCTGCCTTCAATCAAATCCCACCGTTCTCCATGGCTGCCTCCGAAATAGTGATCAACGCTGCACTAACCAGCTTTGCTACGTATTCAACGCCTCCTACACTTGCACACCATATCATCCACAACAAGCGAGGAATTCTTTTTAACTCAATTTAATTATTCTCACTGTTTAACCTACCCATCAGACTCCAAACTCAAATGGTGCCTTCACCACTACTAAAACCTCTACAGATGTCTCGCTTTATTGATTGTTTTTGAAAGTCCTACAGCGTCTTTAAATCTGCATAAAACACCACTGCAAATCAGTAGGAACTATCCATTAGTTATTCTTTACCATCAACCACTTTATCATTACTTTTGAACGTTCTCGCGTCTTTGAATGGTAGAAAAATGCGGCTGTAAATTCCTCCGAACTATCCATGTATTATGATTTATCAACATCCGCTTTATTGACAGCTTTTTCACATGAAAGCCACGGAAAGATGAATCATGGAGGAAACCTTTTTAGCGTTTTTTATTTTATTTGGGAGAATTTCTCCATTATCTCATTTTTTGGCATCTCTTCATGGGAAGTATAACTCATTTTTTCCCAACAAAAAAAAAATAGTCGCACTTTTCTAACAATGCTCCAATCTTCCAAAAAAAATTACTGTTGAATCTGGAGGACTACGCAAACCTGATTCTCACCTTAATCAAATATCTAGGCATGTTTCCTCTAGTTTGGTGATTTAAGTTCCAAAAATAAAAAAATATTAAATCCTTATTCAAGAAAATGAAAAAGTTTTAATCCTTTTTTTAAAAAAACAGTGTTTATCCTTATTCAAAAATCAAAAAATAAAGTTTTGTTACTTCACATTTTAAGCTTTGTAAACTGCACACACCTCGTTCTCATCATAAAGATGGGATACGTAGGTATCCCTTTTCAATTTTGGTGATTTTTATTCAAAAAAACAAAGTTTTTTTATTTATTTTACTACGCACACCTGATTCTCATCACCTCGGTGAGATACACGACATCCCTTTCGGGTTGGTTATTCCTTAAAACCATAAAATTTAAAAAATAAACAAAAATCCCATCTTTGAATTAGTTGTGATCTAATTCATGTTTAACATGATATTTACGCAACCTTTAATAGATTCTATTTTTTTCAAAAACATGGAAGAGAAAGGAAACACGAAAAATAATAGAGTAAGGAAAGTGTTAAAATGAATTCAACTAAAATACGAGATGAAACATGAAAGCATTCTATAATCGGAATACATACCGATGATATCCCACTAGTGAGATTTGAGGAGGGTAGAGTGTATGCAAACCCTACCACAACCTCGTGGAGAACGAGAAGTTGTAATCAATTTACTAATAATAATATTATTTTGTAAAGAGTTGATCACAACTTTTAAGTATTCAAATTTAAATTTAAATTTAAATTTAATATTTTCTCCAACAAATTAACTTATCAATAATTACTTTATTATTTTTAGAAATAAAAATGTACTACTTAAATCAAGTTATGATTAAGACACGACATTCAGTCAAATATGCCTTATAAAATAAGAGTGAGTGAGTTATATTTTTATTTTTAAAAATATTTAGTTAAAAATTTAACGATTTTAGTTATTACAAGGAGGAACCAACATATCTACTCATATATTGTACAAGATTGAAATTTGCTATCAAATAAATGAGTCACTTTCTTTTTCGGCTTTTATTTTGATAGCTTAGCTTACGTTGATTTTCCTCATGACTATATTTGATGTTTGCTTCTTTCTTTTTAGTCATGTCCAAATGTGATAGTTTCTAATTTTGGTACAGAGTCTTTTGATAATAAAATTGTAGATGCTAAAATTGAATCAAACCAGAAAATAAGTTACATTATATATACTCTAATAATTTGGTATGTAGTTACTTTGAAAAAAAATATTATGCGCAAACAATGGCAAAAAAACAAGAGGAATTTTGAGTTTTATATATTTTTCTTTGCGAATTTGAATGTAGAAATGAGAAAAAGGAAATTCGTGAAATCATGTAAGAATTTGCTTTACTTTTACTATAATGTGCAAAAGAATTTTTTGTTTGAAAGAAGAATAACTCATATATATAATCTACTAAACCAAAAATCTTGTCCCACTTTGCACATTTCGGGTTAGTTCACGAGCAATAACAAGGACTTTTGGGCTGTCATTTGATTAATGAATTATTGACATGTTTTTTTACCATTGATTGATCCTTTTTTCTATCCAAATTGGTTCTCCAACCCATTTTTAAATGAACAAAAAATTTATCCAATTTTCCAGCATTAACAAAGACACGTTTTTTGTTGGCACAAAATATATCAAATACTCTCTGCTAGGACAAAATAATTTATTTTCAGTATTTGATCTCGAATGTCCTATGTTTCTCGATTTAATAAGTCTTACCTATATGTAAATTTTTTATGGTGCATTAAAGTTATTATCCATGAGCCTTTCTCGAATTACTTTGTGAAGAATAAACTCAAACACATAGTTTGCAGATTCTTGAAATTTGTTTTACTCGTAAAACGGTATAATCACATTCAAAGAAGAACTACACCATATAAAGCCACAGTATAAAATCGTAGTTTGTCACAAACTTGTTCCAATACTTTTCGGAGAAGAAATCATCACAAGAATCTTCATTGAAACTTTAAAGAAATTGGAGAAGGTAGAAGAAAAAATATAGTTTTGTCATTCTCGTTTGTTTTTTTTAAATGCAAGAGTTCCTGCTTACTTAACAGACACAAGTGACCGGTTAGGCTAAGCCATAACCATTGTGTCTTTTTATTATTTACTAAATTAAATATAAAATAATTATATATTTATTTATTTTTAATATGAACTCAAGTTGACCCACATAGGTGATCTGAATCTAATTACTTCATCTCCCACTCACATGTAGTGAGTCTGTTCTCATTCCTATTTTGTAAGTTCCTTACTTGACGACTAAACAATATGACCAGTGTTAAAGTTATACAACATCAGCCCTATTTTCTAGTTTGAATAAGTCTGTTGTATAGCTATATTTTAGCTTTTAGTAGGTACTTTGTTATTTTTAGTTCGTGATAGTTTTTCCTTGTTTTGTAGAATTGCAGATTGGTGTTCCTAAAGTTTAGGAGAACTTGTTTAGTGGAATTCCAGTAGTGTTCTAGTTGGAATATGATTCCGCAATATGTAAGCCCACTTAAGGCTACAAAGCGTATTGAATAAAACATTCAGCCTCTTCTCAGCAAGCAAACACATTTCTCTTCTGTTCTTCTTTTTATTTTCCATTTCAACTATTGGCATCTCTGTTCAGTTGAGTTCATCATTTGGTATCAGAGGGAGGTTTAAAGGAGAGAAAGAGAATCCACACATAACATATACTAGTTGTTAGTGGAAATGCTTACGGAGCTAGACGGAAAAAGCCTTCTAGCTTCAAAAATTTTCAAAAGCATTCGCTACCCATCTTCTTGAACAAAGAAAATTGTTTCACAGACCAAAAAAATGACTGATTTTCAAGCCATAGATGGAGTAAAGAAACTCAACTATCAGAATTACAAAACATGGATGACATGTATGACTTCTTACATGGAAGGTCAAGATCTTTGGGAGGTCCTTCATGGAAGCGAAGTCAAACTAGGGGAAGAAGAACTGAATGGTGCATTGATAAAATGAAAGATTAAAGCAGGAAAAACATTATTTTCCCTCAAGACCACCATAGAAGAAGATGTGTGGGAACATATACGAGATGCTAGAACACCAAAGGAAGCTTGGGACACGCTGGTTGCGCTCTTTTCGAAGAAGAATGACACATGACTACAACTTTTAGAAAGTGAGTTGATGTCAATAGCTCAAAATGATATGAGCATTGTGCAATACTTTCACAAAGTGAAATCGATATGTCCTGAAATTTTAGAATTAGAACCAATAGCTCCAATTGAGGAAACCAGGATAAAAAGAATAATCATTCATGGTTTGAGATCTGAGTATAGAAACTTTGTTACTGTTGTACAAGGATTCAAAGCCCGAGACTCCTAGTTTCTCAAAGCCCTAGACCCCTAGCTTTTCAAAGCCCCAAACTCCTAGTTTTTCAAAGCCCCAAACCCCTTCTATCGCAAATCCCTAGACCCCTTCTTTCTTAAAGCCTGAGATCCCTAGCGTGTCAAAGTTAGAAATTCCAAAACTTTCTAAATCAATATTGTAAACTTCTTCGTGAATAACTATGGTATTTTTCATGTGCCATGACTAGTGATGGCTAACGGACGGGCTATATCGCATATGGGTGAATAAAAAATATATTAGATGTGAATGGATAAAATATTCGACTCGCCGTTATTTCATGTGAATAGAAAATGGGTTGAATATTGGATAATATAAAAATCCACGTATTATCTACTCATATATTGTACAAGATTAAAATTTGCTACCAAATAAATGAGTCACTTTCTTTTTCGGCTTTTATTTTCATAACTTAGCTTACGTTGATTTTCCTCATGACTATCTTTGATGTTTGCTTCTTTATTTTTAGTCATGTCCAGATGCGATAGTTTCTAATTTTGGTACAATGTCTTTTGATAATAAAATTGTAGATGCTAAAATTGAATCAAACCAGAAAATAAGTTACATTATATATACTCTAATAATTTGGTATTTAGCTACTTTGAAACGAAATATTATGCGCGAAAAATGGCAAAAAAACAAGAGGAATTTTGTGTTTTATATATTTTTCTTTGCAAATTTGAATGTAGAAATGAGAAAAAGGAAATTCGTGAAATCATGTAAGAATTTGCTTTACTTTTACTATAATGTGCAAAAGAATTTTTTGTTTGAAAGAATAATAACTCATATATATAATCTACTAAACCAAAATTCTTGTCCCACTTTGCACATTTCGGGTTAGTTCACGAGCAATAACAAGGATTTTTGGGCTATCATTTGATTAATGAATTATTGACATGTTTTTTTACCATTGATTGATCCTTTTTTTATCCAAATTGGTTCTCCAACCCATTTTTAAATGAACAAAAAATTTATCCAATTTTCCAGCATTAACAAAGACACATTTTTTTTGGCACAAAATATATCAAATACTCTCTCCTAGGACAAAATATTTTATTTTCAGTATTTGATCTCGAATGTCCTATGTTTCTCGATTTAATGAGTCTTACCTATATGTAAATTTTTTATGGTGCATTAAAGTTATTATCCATGAGCCTTTCTCGAATTACTTTGTGAAGAATAAACTCAAACACATAGTTTGCAGATTCTTGAAATTTGTTTTACTCGTAAAATAATGTAATCACATTCAAAGACGAACTACACCATATAAAGCCACAGTATAAAATCGTAGTTTGTCACAGACTTGTTCCAATACTTTTCAGAGAAGAAATCTTCACAAGAATCTTCATTGAAACTTCAAAGAAATTGGAGAAGGTAGAAGAAAAAATATAGTTTTTTCGTTCTCGTTTGTTTTTTTCAAATGCAAGAGTTCCTGCTTACTTAACAGACACAAGACACCGGTTCAGGTTGAGCCATAACCATTGTGTCTTTTTATTATTTAATAAATTAAATATATAATAATTATATATTTATTTATTTTTAATATGAACTCAAGTTGACCCACATAGGTGATCTGAATCTAATTACTTCATCTCCCACTCACACGTGTTGAGTCTATTCTCATTACTATTTTGTAAGCCCCTTACTTGACGACTAAACAATATGACCAGTGTTAAAGTTGTACAACATCAGCCCCATTTTCTAGTTTGAATAAGTTAGTTGTATAGCTATATTTTAGCTTTTAGTAGGTACTTTGTTATTTTTAGTTCGTGATAGCTTTTACCTGTTTTGTAGAATTTCAGATTGGTGTTCCTAAAGTTTAGGAGAACTTGTTTAGTGGGATTCCAGTAGTGTTCTAGCTGCAATATGATTCCGCAAAATGTAAGCCTAGTTAAGGCTTGAAAGCGTATTGAATAAAACATTCAGCCACTTCTCCGCAAATAAACACGTTTCTCTTCTGTTCTTCTTTTTATTTTCCATTTCAACTATTGGCTTCTCTGTTCAGTTCAGTTCGTCATTTGGTATCAGAGGGAGGTTTAAAGGAGAGAAAGAAAAGCCACACATAACATATACTAGTTGTTAGTGGCAATGCTTCCGGAGCTAGACGGAAAAAGCCTTCTACCTTAAAAAATTTTCAAAAGCATTCGCTACCCATCTTCTTGAACAAAGAAAATTGTTTCACAGACCAAAAAAATGACTGATTTTCAAGCCATAGATGGAGTAAAGAAACTCAACTATCAGAATTACAAAACATGGATGACATGTATGACTTCTTACATGGAAGGTCAAGATCTTTGAGAGGTCCTTCATGGAAGTGAAGTCAAACTAGGGGAAGAAGAACTGAATGGTGCATTGATAAAATGGAAGATTAAAGCAGGAAAAACAATATTTGCCCTCAAGACCACCATAGAAGAAGATGTGTGGGAACATATACGAGATGCTAGAACACCAAAGGAAGCTTGGGACACGCTGGTTGCACTCTTTTCAAAGAAGAATGACACATGACTACAACTTTTAGAAAGTGAGTTGCTATCAATAGCTCAAAATGATATAAGCATTGTGAAATACTTTCACAAAGTGAAATCGATATGTCCTGAAATTTCAGAATTAGAACCAACAGCTCCAATTGAGGAAACCAGGATAAAAAGAATAATCATTCATGGTTTGAGATCTGAGTATAGAAACTTTGTTATTGTTGTACAAGGATAGCAAATTAACCATCACTTGTTGAATTTGAGAATATGCTTACTGGCCAAGAAGCCATCGCTAAGCAAATGGGTGGAGTTTCACAAAAAGGCGAGGAGGAAGCACTTTATGTCAACAAAAGTAAAGGGAACTCCAAGCAGTACAATGTAGGTGAGACGAAATGAAATGATGACAAGTTTAAAAGTCATCCAGGAAAGGAAGCTATCGTCCAATGGGAGCTTCAAAGAACTATTGGGGCAAAAACAAGAGGTTTGAAGAGAAGTGTTACCATTGCGGATAGAAGGCCGATAAAGCCAAGGTTTGCTGGTTCAATAAAAGGTCAATTGAGAGCAAATTCTTTCCTATATCCTTTTGTGTTGGGTTTTCCTTGTTGTGGAATCTTTGTTAGACTATGGATCATAATTTTATGCTAGAAGAGCTTGTTGAGTCTTGAGGGGTACACCTATATCTGATGAAATATTCTTAAGGACAGAGTCTGACATGCCTTAAGCTTTGTTGAATTCCAAACAAGTGTTCGTGGTGAAATATTTTCTGTAAGGTTTCCAACAGATTTTCACCTTAATCAGACATATAGGCATGTTTCCTCGAGTTCGGTGATTTAAGTTCAAAAAAAAAAACCCATATTCAGGAAAATGAAAAAGTATTTATCTTTATTAAAAAACCAGTGTTTATCCTTATTCAAAAATCTAAAAATAATGTTTTATTACTTCACATTTCAAGCTTTGTAAACTGCACACATCTCGTTCACATCATAACGATGAGATACATAGGCAGCCCTTTTCAAGTTTGATAATTCTTATTCAAAATACAAAGATTGTTTATTTACTTTACTATGCACACCGGATTCCCATCACCTCGGTGAGATACACAGGTAGCCCTTTCGGGTTGGATATTCCTTAAAACAATAAAATTTAAAAATAAACAAAAAAACTATTTTTGAATTAGTAGTGATCTAATTCATGGTTAATATGATATGTAGGCAACCTTTAATTGGTTCGATTGATTCCTTTCAGAAACACGAAAGAGAAAGGAAACACGAAAAACAATAGAGTAAGGATAGTGTTTAAATGAATTCAACTAAAATACGAGATTTAAAAATTAATGCATTCTGAAATTCCAATACATACCTAGTGAAATCTCACTAGTGAGATTTGAGGAGGGTAGAGTGTATGCATATCGTAGCACTACCTCGTGGAGAACGAGAAGTTGTAATTGCAATTTACTAATAATAATATTATTTTGTAAACCGTTGATCACAATTTTTAAGTATTCAAATATAAATATAAATTTAATATTTTCTCCAACAAACTAACTTATTAATAATTACTTTAATATTTTTAGAAAGAAAAATGTACTGCTTAAATCAAATTATCATTAAGACGCAACATTCAGTCAAACATGCCTTATAAAATAAGAGTGAGTGAGTTATATTTTTATTTTTAAAAATATTTAGTTAAAAATTTAACGATTTTAGTTATTACAAGGAGGAACCAACATTACTGTCAAGCTCAACTATATTTGATTAAGGCATGAGGTGTCTCTCTAATACCCACTTCTTATTTAATTTGATTCAAATAGAAAAGAAACAAATAAAGAAAGGACATAAATTAGATTGTGATTGACAATTTAAAAAGGTGATTAATAAGTATTTTATCAAATGTTTGTTTTCTTAATAATCTAAGATCAGTTAGTAGATCCGAGGATTCCTTTATTCTAGTGATATTCAAGATACATTTTCATTTGCTCTTGACACATATTTTGTTTAAGCTTCTTGCATCTGCAGAAAAATTGATCAGCATTAAAACTTGTCCTCCATCTTATTGCTTCCATTTATCTACTTTATGCATGACCACATGATAACTACTACAACTGCACGTCGCATTCTTCAGACCCCTAGTTTTTCAAAGCCAGAGACACCTAGTTTCTCAAAGCCTGCGACCCCTAGTTTCTCAAAGCCCGAGACCCCTAGTTTCTCAAAGCCCCAAGCCCCTTCTTTCTCAAAGCCCCAGACCCCTAGTTTCTTGAAACCCGAAACTCCTAGTTTCTCAAAGCCCGAAACCCCTAGTTTCTGAAAGCCCGATACCCCTAGTTTCTCAAAGCCTGAGACCCCTAGTTTCACAAAGCCTAAGAAACCTAGTTTCTCAAAGCCCGAGACCCCTAGTTTCTCAAAGCCCGAGACCCTTTCTTTCTCAAAGCCCCAAACCCCTAGTTTCTCAAAGCCTGAGACCCCTTCTTTCTCAAAACCCGAGACCCCTTCTTTCTCAAAGCCCGAAACCCCTAGTTTCTCAAAGATTGAGACCCCTTCTTTCTCAAAACTCGAGACCCCTTCTTTCTCAAAGACCCAGACCCCTTCTTTCTACAAACCCGAGACCCCTTCTTTTTTAAAACCAAAGACCCCTTCTTTCTCAAAGCCCAAAACCCCTAGTTTCTCAAAGCCTGAGACCCCTTCTTTCTCAAAACCCGAGACCCCTTCTTTCTCAAAGCCCCAGACGCTTTCTTTCTTAATGCCCGAGACCTCTAATTTCTCAAAGCCCGAGACCCCTTCTTTCTCAAAGCCCAAAACCCCTTTCTTTCTCAAAGTCTGAGACCCCTAGTTTCTCAAAGCCCTAGACCCCTAGCTTTTCAAAGCCCCAAACCCCAATCTTTTCAAAGCCCCAAACCCCTTCTATCTCAAATCCCTAGACCCCTTCTTTCAATTCTTAAAGCCTGAGATTCCTAGTGTGTCAAAGTCAGAATTTCCGAAACTTTTTAAATCAATTTTGTAAACTTCTTCGTGAGTAACTATGGTATTTTTCATGTGCCATGACTAGTGCTGGCTAACGGACGAATTATATCGCATATGGGTAAATCGAAAATATATTAGATGTGAATGGATAAAATATTCGATTCGCCGTTATTTCATGTGAATAAAAAAAATAGGTTGAATGATGGATAATATTAAAATCCACATATTATCTACTCATATATTGTACAAGATTGAAATTTGCTATTAAATAAATGAGTCACTTTCTTTTTCTGCTTTTATTTTGATAATTTAGCTTACGTTGATTTTCCTCATGACTATCTTTGATGTTTGCTTCATTTTTTTAGTCATGTCCAGATGCGATAGTTTCTAATTTTGGTACAATGTTTTTTGATAATAAAATTGTAGATGCTAAAATTGAATCAAACTAGAAAATAAGTTACACTATATATACTCTAATAATTTGGTATTCAGTTACTTTGAAACAAAATAATATGCGCGAACAATGGCAAAAAATAAACAAGAGGAATTTTGAGTTATATATGTTTTTCTTCGCAAATATTAATGTAGAAATTTAAAAAAAAAGGAAATTCGTAAAATCATGTAAGAATTTGCTTTACTTTTACTATAATGCGCAAAACAATTTTTTTGTTTGAAAGAAGAATAACTCGTATATATAATCTACCAAACCAAAAATTATAATCTACCAAACCAAAAATTATGTCCCACTTTGCACATTTCAAGTTAGTTCACGAGCAATAACAAGGACTTTTGGGTTGTCATTTGATTAATAAATTATTGACATGTTCCTTTACCATTGATTGATCCATTTTTTTTATTCAGATTGGTTCTCCGACCCAATTTTAAATGAACAAAAAATTTATCCAATTTTTCAGCAGTAACAGTGACACGTTTTTTGGTGGCACGACATATATCAAATACTCTCTGCTAGGACAAAATAATTTATTTTCAATATTTGATCTCGAATGTCCTATGTTTCTCGATTTATTAAGTCTTACCTATATGTAATTTTTTTATGGTGTATTAAAGTTATTATCCATGTGCCTTTTTGGAATTACTTTGTGAACAATAAACTCAAACACATAGTTTGCAGATCATTGAATTTTGATTTACTAGTAAAACAGTGTAATCACATTCAAAGACGAACTATACCTTATAAAGTCATAGTCTAAAATCAGAGCTTGTCACAGAGTTGTTCCAATAATTTTCAGAGAAGAAACCTTCACAATAATCTTCACTGAAACTTTAAAGTGATTGGAGAAAGTAGAACAAAAAATATAGTTTTGTCATTCTCGTTTATTTTTTCAATTGCAAGAGTTCCAACTTACTTAACAGACACAAGACACCGGTTCAGGCTAAGTCCTAAACATTGTGTCTTTTTATTATATAATAAATTAAATATATAATAATTATCTATTTATTTATTTTATTTATTTTTAATATGAACTCAGGTTAATCCACATAGGTGATCCGAATCTAATTACGTCATCCCCCACTCACACGTAGTGGGTCTATTCTCATTCCTATTCTGTAATTTCCTTACTTGACGACTAAACAATATGGCTAGTGCATATCTAGAGAGCTTTATTATTGTAAATATGTTAGGAATATAAAATTTCTCTACCAATGAAACTTATAGTAGATTCTAGTATGTTGTACCCAAGATCATTTATCACATTCATATTTCCCACAATTAATGTCACCCAAACTACAACCTTAATAGAGATAAAAATTGTCAATGTCAATATATAGTCACCCAATCTATACATTGTTTCTGCATCTGTATCTTGATTTGTCTGTATGTAGTCTTCCACTACTATTCCTTTCCATATGTCTATGACTGAATTCTATAATTGTGGATCATGAGCTGCTATGTTTAAAATCTTTCCTTTATTGCCTCCTTCTTGGAGTCTAATAGGTTCTTCTATTGGTAGTCTTTTTCTTTTTGGTTTTATATTTTCCGTCTGTACATATAAACTCTATATCAGATGTACAGACGGAAAATATAAAACCAAAAGGAAAAAGACTACCAATAGAAGAACCTATTAGACTCCAACAAGGAGGCAATAAAGGAAAGATTTTAAACATAGCAGCTCATGATCCACAATTATAGAATTCAGTCATAGACATAAGGAAAGGAATAGTAGTGGAAGACTACATACAGACAAATCAAGATACAGATGCAGAAACAATGTATAGATACATGGAAACTTTCTTAGGGGAATCCACAAAAGGATTATGGGAAGCCTATAAAACGGAGTTCCCAGAAGAATTCCAAGGAATGGTAAATATGGGGCCTAACTCGTACAATTTTACAAATAAAATACATAGTTTAATAACAGGAGAAAACCCAAATAGTGGATTAATAACATTACAGAGAAATGCCTTAATAAAATTACAACAATTAAGCATAAGTATTTGGCTTAGTATAAAAGAATTTTTAAATGAATTCTTTTACTACTGTAGTATTAGTGGTAATGCTTTTGATACTAGTCTAGGGAAAAAATTGTTTAATAAATTACCCGAAGCTTTAGGATGAGAAATAGAAGAAAAATGGTATAAAAGAGAAGGAGTAATACAAAACCCAGAAGGTAAATGGTCAATAGGACAAAGAATACAACATATTATGGAGATATTACAAGAAAAATGTACAAATATACAATTACAGAAACAGTTAAAACAGAATGAGACTAATTTATGTAAAAGTATATACACTACACAAAATTATGACCAAGACGAGGGACAAAAGAGATATAAAAAATCAAAACAAAAATGGAAACAAAATTATTACCCTAGAAAAAGGTATTATTTAAGAAAATCTGCGGCTAGAAAGCCATATTTAGATAAATATAGACATGTAAGTAAATACAATAATAATAGAAATTATAGAAATAAACTGGAATGCTTCACATGTGGAAGCCAAGAACATCTAGCGAATATTGTCCTAAAAGAAATAATAGTAGAACTAGAAATGCTCAGTTAATAGAAGATTTCCAAGAAACGTTAATAAATGTAAATGAATATATGTCAGACAATGAAAGTATTTATTCTATAGTAAGTGTAGAAGCCATAGACGAAAAACACAAAGACGACTCATCAGATTCTGAAGGAGAAGAATTAATAAATGAATTAGGAATGGAAAAATTAAGCTTGGAAGAACTAGGCCATTATAATTTGGTAAATATATCTCAAAATTGCGAACACAAGTTTGAACAAGGTAAAGGATTAGATAGTAACCAGTGTTACATATGTCACTGGTATCCAGGTAAGAGTAGGAGAGCAAAATGTGAAAAATGTTATATAGAAGCATGTATACCGTGTATAAGGAAAGAATTAAATATACCAGTACAAGGCTATAATCAAGAAAAACAACAGCCAATAAAAAGTCTTCAGACTACCAACAATGAGATAGAACAAGAAAGACTAAAAAATTTAGAAACCAGAATAGAAGAGTTAGAAATAAGAATAGAAAAAATAGAAAAAGGGAAAGAGAAGGCTATGGAATATAAAGAACAAGACCCAGAAGAAGAACTCATGAGTACCTCTGTAAAAGAATTAATTTGCAATGAAGATAAAAAGATAAGCACCATAAAAATATTAGCCAGAATAAGAATCGAAGACTATGAGATAGAAACAATAGCATTAGTAGACTCAGGGTGTACAAAAAGTATAATAAATAAAAAGATTATACCCCTAAATCTGATTAAAGAACTACCAACTCCACAAGCATCCATGCAAATGGATGGAACCTTTAATACTTACCAACATTATGGAAATAAAGCAACAATAAGTTTTATGAATACATGTACTAAATTCTATAAGCCAACATATAAATTAGAAAAAATATCGGTAAGAGACTTGAATATAAGAGTGGATTTTGTATTAGGATTAGATTTTCTCTTACATAATAATGGAAGCTGTTTATTAACAAGAGATGGAGTGATCCTCTCTAAAAATATAACTCAAACAACGGTAACTACAATATCAATACAAAACAAATTTAGATACCTCAAAACAAGTGAGGAGAATAAGAAAAAAGAAAAATGTAAAAAAGGGGAAGAGTGTACGTGTAACACCTGCGAGAAAGTAAATGAAGAAATAGAAGAACTGTTAGAAGAAAAAGAAATAGAAAAAGAATATACATTAACAGAAATAAATACAGAATTATACAACTTTAAAAAAGGAATACAACAAATAGGAATAATAAAAGACCAAAAAGACTTAGAAAGAATAATACAAATTTTAGACGAATTAGAAATAATTGGAGAAAAACCCTTAAAACATTGGGAAGCAAATAAAATAAAATGTAAATTAGATATAATCAACCCAGAATATACAGTAAAAACAGCCTCTATAGAAGCAACAAATCAAGACTTATTAGACTTTGAAATACAAATAAAAGAATTGTTAGAACTAGGAGTAATAAAAAGATCAAGTTCAAGACATAGATCATCAGCCTTTATGGTTAGAAACCATAGCGAAATAGTAAGAGGAAAAGCAAGAATGGTAATAAACTATAAGAGATTAAATGATAATACCAGAATGGACGGTTATAAATTACCAGACAAAACAGAACTAATAAATAGAATACAAGGAAAAAAAGTTTTTAGTAAATTTGATTGCAAATCAGGATAATGGCAGATCAAATGGCAGAAGAAAGCATAGAATGGACGGCATTTACCTGTCCAGAAGGACATTTTGAATGGCTAGTAATGACATTTGGGTTAAAAACAGCGCCGCCAATTTTCCAGAGAAAAATGGATAATATATTTAGAGACTATAAAAATTTTGTTATAGTATATGTAGATGATATCCTAGTTTTCAGTAACAATATAAAAGAACATTTAGGGCATCTACAAAAGATCTTTAAATTATTTTTAGACCACGGAATAATAGTGAGTAAAAAGAAAATGGAACTATGTAAAGCCCATATTAGTTTTTTAGGAGTAATAATAGGTGAAGGAAGGATAAAGTTACAGCCTCATATAGCCAAAAAGATACTAGAAATGCCAGACAAACTAGACAAAACAAAAGAATTACAGAAGTTCTTAGGAATACTAAATTATGCAAGACACTTTATAAAAGACTTAGGGAAAGTAGCCGGACCACTATATTCTAAGACAGGATCAACCGGACAAAAGACTTTTAACACTGAAGATATAAAATTAGTCAAAAAAAACTCAAAGACATTGTAAAAAACATTCCAGACTTAGCCATGCCTTTGGAAATAGACTATTTAATAATAGAAACGGATGATAGTTTAGAAGGATGGGGAGCAGTTTTAAAGACAAGAAATAACAAATATAGCGATAAAAAGGAAGAAAGAATTTGTGCATACCAAAATGGTAAATATAAAGAAAAAGGAAATATGAGCAGTATAGATGCAGAAATTCTAGCAGTAATTTATAGATTAGATAGTTTTAGATTACACACTCTAAATAAACCAGAAATATTAATAAGAACAGATTGCGAGGCAATAGTAAAATTCCATCAGAAAATAAATGAGAAAAAGAGTAGTAAAAGACGATGGTTAAACTTTTTAGACGCCACATCAGTATATAATATAAAGATAGAACATATTAAAGGAAAATATAATAATTTAGCAGATCAATTAAGTAGACTTATTACTAACTAACATGAGATTTACATTATGAATACAGGAAAGGGGAAAGGAAAGATGGAAGACTCCTCCTCCCAAGACAAAAACAGGTATTTACAGACTTTTTTAAATAATACTCAATACAAACCATTAACTATGATGGAAAGTCAAAAGTTCGAAAGAATACATTTTGGAAACCAAAATTTAATATGTTACCCTCAGTGTAACATGAGTTTCAGACTAAAAGCAGAAGCTAAGATAGACAAACAACATAAGTGCTTTATTGATAATTTATGGATTGCTTACAATAAAAATCCTAGAGATAATAGCTATTTTATTTCCGTTTTAAATGCTTTAAGCTATTATTTCACAGACAAAAACCAAGACAAGAAATTTAAATTCTATGTTGTAATAAAAGGACAAACTCCAGGAGTTTTTCAAACATGGATAGAGGTAGTAGATGCTGTAAAAAATTATCATCTTCCTCTTTTCAAAGGATTCAATGATTTTAATGAAGCCTTAGACTATGCCAGAGGAATCTCGGGCCAAACTATTATATCACCCCAGCTCTTAGACAGTCCAATACAAAAATCCCCCAATACAATATACAAAAAGACACAGACAAAATAATATTTTGTGACCATTGTTCCACCATGACTGAAGCCTTCAAAAGACTAAACCAAGAAAACGAAAGACTCAGATCAGAAAAAGAGAAACTAGTCGAAAGAATCCAAATATTACAAGACAAAGAAAAAGCCCTTTATTTTGAATTATACCAAATAAACAAGAATTTTCAAGACCAGAGTTCTCCATCTCCTTCAAAAATGGATAAGAACGGTGTGCATTCCCCAAAGAATGCAAAAAGATCCACTGTATTGGCTAAAGATGAAACTAGTCCAGTTCAAACGGTAACTGGTAAAGACAAGACAAGCCCGTTTATGGCTGACACTTTGCCAAAAAGTGTCAGGATACTCCCTGCGAGTTTCCAAATAGAAGAATCCTCTTCAAGACAAAATACAAAGATTCGGAAAAGAGGAATTTGTTTAAGAAACAATAAAAAAAAAAAAGATAGAAGACATGATAAACAAAGCAGTTAAAAAACTGTTTAAAGAAAAAACAAAAGAAGTAATTTTAGAACATCCAAGATCAGAATCAGAAAGCTCGGAAAGCAATGGATATAATCCGGCGATGGAACAATTTGCCCAAGACCCAAACGAAGATGATGATTCGGGTATGCGTTTCGATTCAATAGCTTTGCACAATCTAGAGACCTGAAGAAAGAAAGAAATACATAAGCCATGAAGATCAAAGAAAGTAGACGTAAGCAGTGAGATAAGCAAACAAGAAAGACGTAAGCCATGACGATCAAAGAAAGTAGACGTAAGCAGTGAGGTAAGCAAACACTAAAATAAAGGAAGAAAATTGACAAAAAGATAAACATAACCTTGTGACGATGGGGCCCACAGCGCACCCGGCAGGTTAAAAGATTCTTTTAGCAATTTGAAATCCGCAGTTGAAGTCTAGAAGACACTATAAATACCTCATTCTGAAGACAAAGAAGGTAGAGCGAAAAAGAGCAAAAACAACAAAGAAGAAAATATCAAGAGATAGTTTGAGATAAATTTGCAGTTTCACAAGTTTGAAAAAAAAAAAGAGTGTGCTTGTACTATAGAGTGCTATTTTTCTAGTTTTCTTTAAGTTTTTGTAGAAGTTCACCGGGGACTCCCGAAAGGGAAACCTCTCTCTCCAGACATCATGTAAGTAGCTAATCTTAAAATTTTCATGTAATAATCTCCCTATGTATTATCATAATGTTTGTTAATATTCTGTGAATATATGAAGAAGTCTGTTATATAATCTCTAAGTATATGGTTCTCTTACCAGTTTTTTAGCAGTATCGATGAACTTACCTGTAAATTCCTAGGGATTTGAATGTCCGCCATGGCCAGATGCCGAATGACTAGTTGTCATCCCGGGGTGGGGTTAGAGAAGAATACTGTTAAAAATATGAACTGCTAGGAAGATGTGAACAGAGAAGATATGAACGGAGATAAAAAAAATAAAAATAAAATATATATATATATATATATTGGGAGAAAATTACATGAGATGATAAGCTAAAACATGACTAAGGAAGAAAGAGAGAGGGAGTACCGAGTAGGATTTTACAACTTGTTTGATCTAAATCCTTTCATAATCGTATCTAAGTATTATAATCTAAGCGTTTTAAATCTAAGTGTATTCTGTTTTTACTGTTTCTGTATTTGTATATTTGTACATGTTTCTTGTAATATCTCCATAATATGTTGTATTCTTTGTCCTATTGACCATTTACCTATAATTTAAAGATCTTTTGTAGATGCCCTAAATGTTCTTTTATATTGTTACTGAAAACTAGGATATCATCTACATATACTATAACGAAATTTTTATAGTCTCTAAATATATTATCCATTTTTCTCTGGAAAATTGCGGCGCTGTTTTTAACCCAAATGGCATTACTAACCATTCAAAATGTCCTTCATGACAGGTAAATGCCGTCCATTCTATGCTTTCTTCTGTCATTTTGATCTGCCAGTATCCTGATTTGCAATCAAATTTACTAAAAACTTTTTCTTGGAAATCTTCTATTAACTGAGCATTTCTAGTTCTACTATTATTTCTTTTAGGACAAGTATTCGCTAGATGTTCTTGGCTTCTACATGTGAAGCATTCCAGTTTATTTCTATAATTTCTATTATTATTGTATTTCCTTACATGTCTATATTTATCTAAATATGGCTTTCTAGTCGCAGATTTTCTTAAATAATACCTTTTTCTAGGGTAATAATTTTGTTTCCATTTTTGTTTTGATATTTTATATCTCTTTTGTCCCTCGTCTTGGTCATAATTTTGTGTAGTGTATATACTTTTACATAAATTAGTCTCATTCTGTTTTAACTGTTTCTGTATTTGTATATTTGTACATTTTTCTTGTAATATCTCCATAATATGTTGTATTCTTACTGGTTATTACGGGTTACATTAAGTGTGCTTCTTTAATTCTTATGGTATATTTACCATTAGAATTATTTATGATTAGATCTGTAATAGTATTTAGATGTTGGTCTGAACTATGTAATAAATGTTCTCCGTTATTGAAATTACACCTTATTAGTGAATCATCTTTTAGTCTTCTATATTTCTTTTCTGGTATTATTTTTAAGTCTAAATATTCTAATTCTTTTAATTTATCTATTGTATTTTATTCTTAATTCCTTTATATATTTTGCTTCTAATTTAGATATACGCTTTATTAATTTTTCCAACTTCTTATTATCTTTCTTACTTTTGTTTATATATATATATATATATATATATATATATATATATATATATATATATATATATATATTAAATAGCTCATCACAATAAATATTCAATGAATACATGGATATTCATAGGAGATAATACACAGAACATAGCTAAAAGACAGGTAAAATAAAGGGATTAGATGCGTAAATACACCTCAGATCACCACCACACACCTAGAGTTGTCGAAGAACTCATCATTTCATCTATAGACCAAATACTTTATCAGAGTTAATTAATTAGACAAGGTTACTCACAAGTCTGATTTACATATACAGTTTAATCATGATTTAGAATTTACTCATTCAAGCAGACTCTATCAAACTCAAAACTTCTCATGCAAGCATCATAACTTCTAGAAAAACTCTATATCAAATTAATATATATATATATATATATATAAATAAATAAAATTGAGTTATTCATTAAGTAACCAGTTCTAACTTCCAAGTAAGGGGTGCCCTCACTGTCAAAGAATTTTTCTTTTTCACTCATTATATATATAAAATCAAACAGGGGCATGAGTAAATTATTAAAGTCACCCGCTCTCCCAAGATAATTTAGGAAATACCGAAGTCAAATATCTGAACTGTAGAAGTTTCAAAATAGAAAAACTTGCATAAAAACCAAATAAACGACTCGGTGACTGAACTATCAGTCCCAACAAGTCATAAATGACTCGAGGTAGCTATAAGAAAGCTCAAAATGCCAAAAATACAAGAAAATGAAGAAAATGACATGGAGGGTCATTACACACTCGCACTCCCAAGATAATTCAGGACATACTAAACATACCATAGGCTTGTCTATAGTGTATTACCCAATCAATCAAAGCATTAAATTGTAGGATCAAAAGGAATTTTTCGGATTGTAATATCGACTAAGGGTGAGTAGGAATTATTGGGTTAAAATAGTGACTTCTTCCCTATACAATTTAAGAAAATACAAAATCTATCAAACTCCTTTTCTTCATTCTCCATACTTTCAACTTATTTGTCACTTCCCTTTTCGCTTTCTTTTAACTTTTGCCTCCTTTTTCAACTACGTAGTTGCTGACAAGGATATTTTCACTTTTTTTTTCTTTTCTCATACTTCTCAACTTTTTGTAATCAAGCCATATAGAATTTTTTTTCTTTTTTCTCTCATCCTCTTGTACAACAAGCATAGATAATGTCACACTTGGGCAGCATTTTCTACTTCTTCTTTACCACATAACCATACTTCTCTAAATCTTTTTACCTTTTTTTTCTCATCTCCCTTTTCTTCTCTAATTCATTTAACTCAAAGTGCTTTAAGAACTTTTGGATCAAAATCTTAGGCTAATCAATAAAGGGGAATTATGCTACAAAATATGGTTATACAAAGAAATAGCCTTGTCACGATCCAAAAACTGAGGTCATGATGGCACACACTCCAAACCCAACCCGGTGTGTAAGCCGAAGAATCTAACTCAAGAATTATCTCAAATGTTGCGGAAAACAAGGTAAATACATAAATGAGACTTCTAGAATAAAGTCAGGTCATAATAGAAGAAAAACTGAGATGCAACAAAGAATTCCCAAAACCTCGTATCATAAGCATTAAAGAGAATTCTAATACAATATCTGAATTTAAAATTCAACACTTGTCTTTGAAATATAAATAAAGATAAAAATGAAAGATGAAGCTTGAATGATGACCCGAACAAAGATCTCACCACAACCTCGAAGCTCAAACATTGCATGATCAATTCAGACGTCTAAATTACAACTCATACTAAGGGTTGCAACAAAAGGTTACAGAAGTAGGGGTGAGTACAATCCACGTGTACACAGTAGGCATGGCCGACTAAGTATAAAGTAATTAATCAAACTTACGTAATAAACTACAAAACGCTTCCACCTGCATACAAAAAAGTCTGATTCTAGCATTAGTGCCAACAGTTTAAATAACAACAGTGCGAGTAAAGTAAACACGTAAAGTTACAAACCATTTCTCATATCAGCAGGTAAATTTCACAATAAGCAAAGTTGGCCAATACAATGCAATGCAATGATGAAATGATGTGATGGAACCAAGGTTATCGCACAGCCTATTGTATGCACCTTGCCGAGCTTTAGCTTCTAGACAAGGACCCATGAGGGATCATAGTCCATATACCAAACTTATATTTTCAATATCTCATCAACTTGCCACCTAGCTCATGGTCAAGAATAAAAGTAAGGTGTCTCATTTTCTTTCTCATAATAGTACCTCTCCAGTTTCTCAGATTCCCATGATCAATGGTATGATGAATGAGGATGAATGCATCACAATACATACAACATGGAGGCATAATCAATTCAACATAGGTCTAAAAGAGTTCAAAGTCCCCAAACTCAATAAATTATGATATAGATACTCAAAATCTAAAATATAACACTCAAAGTCTAACCAACCAATTCCTCACTTTCGTCTAATGCTCCACATCCTCTTACTCATAATTGGGCTCGGGTGGGGCCTCCCTAAATCATCCTCGAGCAGGAGCTTCCCTCTCAAACCCGGCCTTCACCTTTAACACAGAAAGAATATATTAGAGGTTTACAACACTTGATATGAATAACTCACACGATAAGGAATCAATGAAAGAAATTTCCTTGTGAAGCATCTCATAGCCTCTTGAAAATAGGTACGGACGTATATATACTGATCCACAAGATTCTTCTAGATACCCTGCTCTTTAACTTATGAAATCGGTGAACCTGACTCACTGAAACCAATTTTTCATGACCCAAAAACCAATGTCATGATGGCATACACCCCAAACCTAACCCGGTGTCTATGCTAAAAAATCTAACTCAAGAATTTTCTCAAATGTTATGGAAAAGAAGGTAAATACATATGGGACTTCTAAAATGAAGTTAAGTCATAAAAGAAGAAAAATTGAGCTATAACAAAGAATTCCCAAAACTTGGTATCATAAGCATTAAGAGCATTCTAATACAATATCTGAATTTAAAATTCAACACTTGTCTTTGAAATATACATAAAGACAAAAATGAAAGATGAAGCTTAAATGAAGACCCGAACAAGATCTCACCACAACCTCGAAGCTCAAACATTACATGATCAATTAATCCGTCTAAATTACAACTCATACTAACGCTACACTAAAAGGTTACAGAAGTAGGGGCAAGTACAATCCACATATACTCAGTAGGCTTGGCCGACTGAGTATAAAGTAATTAATCAAACTTATGAAATAAACTACGAAACACTTCCACCTGCATACAGAAAAGTCCAATTCCGGCATTGGTGTCGCCAGTTTATACAAGAACGGCGCAAGTAAAATAAACATGTAAGGTTAGCCGACTGAATGCTCTTACCCCACCATGTCTGGCCCTTTATCTTACCTTAAGAAGAAAGCGGAGGTATGAAGTGTGGGACAGAATGCAAGAAGTGTATGATATAACAGATAACCTTAAGGAGCGGCGGTAACCCTCTAGATAGATCAACGCGAGTGAACTGTGCTTAGACGCTTCGTAAAACTGCACCGATCTATGAGAGGAGCTGATAGATGAGTAGGCTTCCCCTTTTGATTCACGGAATGTGATATGGGACACGATGGGAGTTTGTGTGTCTCGGTAGGAAATATATCACCAGAGTATAGCACAAGATCGCCTTTTATTGCTTCCATGGGATCGACCTGTGAACAAGGTAAACCCAATGGGAACCAAAAAATGGATCAATAGGAAAATTACACAACAAAAAAAGCTGGCCAATGCAATGCAATGCAATGATGAAATGATGTGATGGAACCAAGGTTGTCGCAAAACTTGTCATATACACCTTGCCGAGCTTTAGCTTCCAGAAAAGGACCCACAGGGGGATCGTAGTCCATATACCAATCTCATAATCTCAATATCTCATCAACTTGCCACCTAACTCGTGGGCAAGGATAAAAGTAGGGTATCTCATTTTCTTTATCAAAATAGTTCTTCTCCAGATTCTCAGATCAATGGTATGATGAATGAGGATGAATGCATCACAACACATACAACACAGAGGCATAATCAATTCAACATAGATCTAAAAGAGTCCAAAGTCCCCAAACTCAAAAAATCATGATATACACCCTCACATGGCAAAATAGTGGAAGAATTCATTTGAAATAAGCTTTTACCATTCAGAAACATTCCTTTCATTTTAAAATGTTATCAAAAACCAGTCAAGCCCATAACTTGAGCATTTCAACTCAAAAATGCTAGAATAAACAACTCAACCCCTCTCTCGGGCAAATCTCATGTATCACATGCTCTCAAAGCAATTAATAGTACCACATAAGGCTTCCACACGAGCTAAGCTGTAACACCTCAGACTTGGAAAAAAAGGAAAATGTAGATTTTGGGTTGCAGGCATGACCTACGGCTCCAACCTATGGTTGGTAGAAGCATCTATGGACCGTAGGTGGCATCCGTAAGAGGTGGGGAATTAATTTTCAAAAATCAAGTTTCATAACCCATTTTACGGTTCAACAGGACGGTATGTCATTCCTATTACGAGTCGTAGATAGATTTTGTAGGTGACCCTCAGACTTAGTAAAATTTTAAAACTTAAAAGTTGGATTCTATGGTTGGCATGTACGGTCCGTAGGTAGACCTACGAACCGTACATGGGTCCCGTCGTTTGATGGTCCAAAATTAGGTTTTTGAATCCCACCTACGGACCGTAGGTCTGAACCGTAGGTAGGCTCGGCAGTTAATTTTAAAGGCTTTTTGGTCTTTTTCCTAATTGATTAATGCCTAAACTAGGTCGTTTTAATCCTAATCCTAGACCCTATGTAAGTCTTTTAAGCCTAAAATCTAACTATTCTAAATCATTCTTCAAACTTCTCCAACCTCCAAGTTCTTTCCCCAAAATTCTCTCTCTAAAGCTTGAAGAAAAAGATTAGGGTTTCAATGGCAAGTCTCCAAATTCACCATTGATTGTGGGCTTTTGACACCAAGGTATGATAGTCTTCATCTATGGAGTCCTTTCCTCCATAAGGTTCCTAAATTCTCTAATTTTTACAAGTTAGAATCTCCAATTGAAGTTAGGGTTTTATTCATTCTCATGGGTTCATTTCAATTATGATCCAATTGACTGTTTTACGTCTTTTTATGCATGAATTGAGATAATTGCATGTTTTTAAGTTAAATTCACATGATCCCATGCATGATCCATGATTTATAGACTATGATCACATGATGAAGCTTATGAATTTTCAAAGATGAATTTATGAAGATATGCATGTTTCTCATGAAATTGATATAAATTATTTGAGGTTGCTTTGAGAGTGAAGCATCGAAGTTATTGTTGATGTGAAAGGTATTTCTCACCTAAAGGATTCATAAGATTGAAAGGTTTTCTCACCTAAGTTGAATCAAGAATTAGGAGCCATCCTATGAACTCTAGCTTGGATTGTCTACTAGATTGTGTCTTTCCATGGATAATAAGATGAATATGATTAAAGACTATTTCGTGGGATTTATGCTTAGCACCGAGTGGACTAGCGGCGATTACCCATGTCCTATAAACTATGTGCCACCATAGGATGATTGTCTTAGATAGACATTAGCTAGTGGATCCACTTTAGCTCAAAGTTCATGGTCCTTACCTTGGCAAGTAGGACAATCTCTTTTCGGTGTGGGATAGACACCGGATTCCATGTTATAGCTTACATGGTCTATGTCGGTTAGGGATAAACTTCCCACAATAATGAACTAAGGTTACTTTCTAAAAGTATCTCAAACGTGTTTTATTTTAAGATGATTAGCTTGCATTGGCCATGGTTATGACTTACGTTTTCTACCATGTTATCTTATGATTTAGCTTGGTCATTGCATGTCACGTAAAGTCCCTTTTTGCATGATTTCATAATTCTTATGCATTGCTATCATAGTTGGTACATTCCATGTACTAACGCATATTTGTGCCTACATTGTCTCACTAATGTAGGGCTTGACAACTCTTCTCCTTCCATTATTTGCTAGTTACTTGCCTTAGAAGATTGAAGACTTAGTGAGTCCTCATACTTCGAGGACGATGTCACTTTTATAGTGTTATGTCATTTCCTTTCGGATGTTGGATGTGATGTATGGATTACGTCCCAATCACTTTTCTTATCATGTATTAGATGGCTTTGAGACTTATGTTTAGACTTCCGATTTTGTCGAATATTTTCATGAAATGCTACTTTTGAACTGTTCTATTCTATTATCTTGTATGATGTATGCTAAGTGGCTTGTATAGAGCCTCTCGGGGTCCTAAACATCACGTCACGTCTGGGGGATATTTTGGGTCGTGACATAAGCATTACAAATAAGCCCCCACATGGGAGAAATAATAAAGTCTACAATTTCCAACATCTCAATCTCATGCTATGATCCCGTCCCATAGTTTAGTTCGTAAGAAATATTAATTACCCAAACTAGTATAGAAGAAGGATAAGCCAAACCTACCTCGAAAGTCAAAACTTCACTAGAATCACTCTACCGGTACTTTTCCTCTATCAAAAGTCTCAGAAAAATCCCTAACTATCCCAAATGGGAGATAGACATCAAGAGGGTTCCAATGATACTCATATCGCTAACGTCTAGAATCAGATCTAAGATCACCCCCAAAAACTCTTAGAAAACGAAAAAAGGGTGAAGTCAGAATTTTGTTGGAAATTCATGTTCATCAAGTGAAAAAGGAGTCTATGGGTGAAATCCTAAGTGAAAACGAGTCCAAATCAATTATCAAATCGAGTAAAAACCGTCTTTTCAACTTTAAGGGAAAAACTCCCAAAAAAATGTCATTTGAAACGCAGTTTAAAACGAGAAATTTTGGAAACCCTCTGTCAAAATTAGTTTAGCCACAATACAAGGACCTTAAATCCCAAAAATCAACGAAAACTCATTCCAAATCAACCTTCAAATCAACAATTTTTTATTTCTCTACTTTGAGGTTTAAAATCTCCAGTTTGTGGATAGAAATCATGAAATATGAAAGAGATATTCTTGGAAAACAAGTAAAATAAGGCTAAAAATATGTACTCAATGATTATGAGAGGAAAACGCATCAAAAATCACTTCAAACGGACCTTTCTAGCTCCTAAAACGTCGAAAATACGAAATGGATTCAAATAGATATTTAACTCAGGGATTTTGTCATTAAAAACTATATTTTGTAGTTAAAAGTGTGCATCAGTAACCTTTAAAACATCTTTTTGACTCTCGAAACTCATCCGGAACCCTATAAACATGAACCAATAGTGTAAATTCATCATAAAACATGTTTCTGAACCAATGAAATCATCATATTTCAAAAAGAAGATTGTTATGGCCGAAATACCCCCTCGGAACCCATTTAGGCCAAAAATTTAACTTTTTATCTAAATATCCAAATCACAACCTAAGATCTTGGGACTCTAACCGACCATCCTAATAGACTAAAATCTACATTCCGAACTCAATGGAACTGACATAATCACCATCCAATGCTCAGATCTCATAATGTTGACCAAAATCAACTATTCCAATATAATTCAACTCAAAGGCTCAAATCCACCAAAATCTCACCCAAAATGCTTCGGGGACCACACTAAACCATTTCCGCAACATATACTAAGCATAAAAATACTGAGGGGAAGGAAAAAATGGTCAATTCGCACATAAAGGTAATCATATATATATATATAATAGAACTCTCAACCCGGTGACGTGGCGCTACTACAAGCAAGGATTTCCTTTTTATTTATTTATTCCCACAACTACCCTTTCTCTCCCCTCCAGAAACGCCACACTCAGTCGTCTCCCTTCATATACGACGCACGTGTTCATAACGGTTGCAATCGCCATACAAATTGAGCCTCCACCAAATCTCCTTCTCCAGTCTTCCTCCTTTTTTTGCTGCAACTCTCCATCCCTGCACACCAACTCCAATTCCCTATCTGCCTTCAATCAAATCCCACCGTTCTCCATGGCTGCCTCCGAAATAGTGATCAACGCTGCACCAAGCATGCCGCTAACTAGTTTTTCTACGTATTCAACGCCTCCCACACTTGCACACCATATCATCTACAACAATTGAGGAATTCTTTTTAACTCAATTTAATTATTCTCACCATTTAACCTACCCATCTGACTCCAAACTCAAACGGTGTCTTCACCACTACTACAACCTCTACAGATGCCTCGCTTTATAGATTGTTTTTTAAAGTCCTGCAGCGTCTTTAAATCTGCATAAAACACCACTGCAAATTAGTAGGAACTATCCATTAGTTATGCTTTACCATCAACCACTTTATCATTGCTTTTGAACGTTCTCGCGTCTTTGAATGGTAGAAAAATGCGGCTGTAAATTCCTCCGAAGTATCCATGTATTATGATTTATCAACATTCGCCTTATTGAATGCTTTTTCACATGAAATCCACGAAAGGATGAATCATGGAGGAAATCTTTTTAGCGTTTTTTATTTTATTTGGGAGAATTTAATGGCTTCTCCATTATCTCATTTTTTGGCGTCTCTTCATAAGCAATATAATTCATTTTTTTCCCAACAAAAAAAAAATAGTCGCATTTTTCTAACAATGCTCTAATCTTTCAAAAAAAAAATTACTGTTGAATCTGGAGGACTACGCAAACCTGATTCTCACCTTAATAAGATATCTAGTCATGTTTCCTCTAGTTCGGTGATTTAAGTTCAAAAACTAAAAAAATATTAAATCCTTATTCAAGAAAATGAAAAAGTTTTTATCCTTGATAAAAAAACAGTGTTTATCCTTATTCAAAAATCAAAAAATAAAGTTTTGTTACTTCACATTTCAAGCTTTGTAAACTGCACACACCTCGTTCTCATCATAACGATGGGATACGTAGGTATCCCTTTTCAAGTTTGGTGATTTTTATTCAAAAAAACAAAGTTTGTTTATTTATTTTACTACGCACATCTGATTCTCATCACCTCGGTGAGATACACAGACATCCCTTTTGGGTTGGTTATTCCTTAAAACAATAAATTTTAAAAAATAAACAAGCAATTGCTTTTCGAAGTTCTCAGGTAAACTGCTTTATCAATATACTTTCTGTTCTCCCCATTTCTTCCTGTTTCTACCCAACAAATTCCTCTTAAGACCGTCTATAGAAAACACAAACAATTGCTTTCGGAAGTTCTCATGTGCTGCCTTTGAAGTTGTGCAAAATGTCGTTCAATTTCCTAGACTTATCCAGGTATAATGCTTTACAGAACTTCTCTTGTTCTCCCCGTGTCCCCCTGTTTCTTCCCAACAACCAGTACAACAAAAGAGAGTTTTAGTGGCAATTATTTAGCGGCAATTAACCTTAAGCCACTAAAAAGTAACCATTAATAACAATTTAGTTTAAAAGGCCCACAGAAAGAATATCACTTCCCTTTTCTCTTTAATACCCAAAAACTCTCTTCAGTCAAATTTTGATTTATGTTTACTTTTTCCGAGACTGATCCTACGTGGAGAAATAGGTAAACGCACTAGAAGTTGAGTTGTGCCATAGATTGCTCTTAACATAGTAGAAGTTGGACATGTTCAGTTTGCTGGTAGTGTTGTTTGGTATTAGTTTGTACTATACTATTGAGCATATCTAGATTCCATTTTCTAGAACATGGCCATTGCATGCTACTCTGAAACTAAAGCGAGTGATCGTACTTTCTTAAGGATTTGACTGTTCCAGACATGTGTTTCTTTAAGGATTCAACTATTCCAGTTATCTGACATTTGCAACCTGTTTGTTGAGCTAATTTTTATAACCTTCAGTTGCTGAGTTAGTGAGTTTGCTATTTTCTAAAACTTTTTCCTTAATCTCTATACTAACTCGCGTTTTTAGTTTTATTTCTGGTAGAGATTGATCTAATTTTTTAATAGGACGGATATTTTTAATCATCTAAATGACTTTGCTACTTCAGTCTACAGGAGTGACATTTCTATTACTATAGGCCAGATACTTTTAACCATTTATATGACTTCGCTACTTCAGTCTACAGGAGCCACATTTCTATCACTATAGCTAACAAATACATCATCTTTTGAATGATACGAAGCCTGTTAAAGGTATAATAAGAGTTTATGATTAGTATCAAACTGTTTTTTTAGTCTACGCATGAATTATAAAATAGGGTCTGAATCAAATCGATTACAAAAACATCACAATACCAGTTAAATCACTATCCTTCTATTCATCGATGCATGCACGTACATACTATCCTAACTTATAAGAAGAGATCTCTATTTGTGTTTTTCTTTCTCTATTCTAATGAATTACATGAAAGACTTGGGCTGATGCCTCATATTTGGTAATGATTTAAAACATTTTGAAGGTAGTTTTACTAGTTTCTTATTAAATGGCACATTACAAGCCTATAGGCTCAATGGGGTTAACTAAGGAAAATATTTAGGTAGGTATACAATATAGTAAAAAAAAATTGTAGGTTTAAACAAGAAAATGTCTTGATCACATCCAACAAGTTCAATTTTTTACACACACAAGGCAAGTTCTAGATATTTTAACATGAACCAATACACAAATGCGCACCACACATGGTACATTAATAGTTTCAAACATACTACCTAACCCTAATCTTTACAACTAAGCACCTTGAATGATATGCATTATTAAGCCTTAATTTTGTTTTTAGAATCTTTCATACCATTTTCACAACAAAAAAAAATAGTCGCATTTTTCTAACAATGCTCCAATCTTCCAAAAAAAAACTTACTGTTGAATCTGGAGGACTACGCAAACCTGATTCTCACCTTAATCAGATATCTAGGCATGTTTCCTCTAGTTCGGTGATTTAAGTTCAAAAAATAAAAAAATATTAAATCCTCATTCAAGAAAATGAAAAAGTTTTTATCCTTGATAAAAAAAACAGTGTTTATCCTTATTCAAAAATCAAAAAATAAAGTTTTGTTACTTCACATTTCAAGCTTTGTAAGCTGCACACACCTCGTTCTCATCATAACGATGGGATACATAGGTAGCCCTTTTCAAGTTTGGTGATTTTTATTCAAAAAAACAAAGTTTGTTTATTTATTTTACTACGCACACCTGATTCTCATCACCTCGGTGAGATACACAGACATCCCTTTCGGCTTGGTTATTCCTAAAACAATAAAATTTAAAAAATAAACAAAAATTCCATCTTTGAATTAGTAGTGATCTAATTCATGTTTAAATGATATTTACGCAACCTTTAATAGGGTTCTATTTCTTTCAAAAACATGAAAGTGAAAGGAAACACGAAAAACAATAGAGAAAGGAAAGTGTTAAAATGAATTCAACTAAAATGCGAGATGAAACATGAAAGCATTCTATAATCCCAATACATACCGATGACATACCACTAGTGAGATTTGAGGAGGGTAGAGTGTATGCAGACCCTACCACTACCTCGTGAAGAACGAGAAGTTGTAATCGCAATTTACTAAAAATAATATTATTTTGTAAAGCGTTGATCACAATTTTTAAATATTCAAATTTAAATTTAATATTTTCTCCAACAAATTAACTTATCAATAATTACTTTAATATTTTTAGAAATAAAAATGTACTACTTAAATCAAGTTATCATTAAGACGCCACAATCAGTCAAACATGCCTTATAAAATAAGAGTGAGTGAATTATATTTTTATTTTAACAAAAATTTAGTTAAAAATGTAACGATTTTAGTTATTACAAGGAGGAACCAACATTACTATCAAGCTCAACTATATTTGATTAAGGCATGAGGTGTCTCTCTAATACCCACTTCTTATTTAATTTGATTCAAATAGAAAATTACATTGTGATTGACAATATAAAAAGGTGATTAATAAGTATTTTATCAAATGTTTGTTTTCTTAATAATCTAAGATAAGTTAGTAGATCCGAGGATTCCTTTATTCTAGTGATATTCAAGATACTACAATATTAATATAATAAGACAAATTCTAGATACTATAATATTGGCAGGCAAATAGGTCAACTGACATATCAAATAGTGAAATCCTCCTTTATTCATGCATCTAAAAACCTATATATAGCCAGATGGAAAACCATTAGAATATAAAATTTTCATTTGCTCTTGACACATATTTTGTCTAAGCTTCTTGCATCTGCAGAAAAATGGCTCAGCATTACAACTTGTCCTCCATCTTATTGCTTGCATTTATCTACTTTATGCATGACCACATGATAACTACTACAACTGCACGTCGCATTCTACAGACCCCTAGTTTTTCAAAGCCAGAGACACCTAGTTTCTCAAAGCCTGCGACCCCTAGTTTCTCAAAGCCTGAGACCCCTAGTTTCTCAAAGCCCCAAGCCCCTTCTTTCTCAAAGCCCCAGACCCCTAGTTTCTCAAAACCCGAAAATCCTAGTTTCTCAAAGCCCGAAACCCCTAGTTTCTCAAAGCCCGATACCCCTAGTTTCTCAAAGTCTGAGACCCCTAGTTTCACAAAGCCTAAGACACCTAGTTTCTCAAAGCCCGAGACACCTAGTTTCTCAAAGCCCAAGACCCCTTCTTTCTCAAAGCCCCAAACCCCTAGTTTCTCAAAGTCGGAGACCCCTTCTTTCTCAAAACCCGAGACCCCTTCTTTCTCAAAGTTCAAGACCCCTAGTTTCTCAAAGCCGGAGACCCCTTCTTTCTCAAAGCCTCAAACCCCTAGTTTCTCAAAGCCTAAGACCCTTTCTTTCTCAAAACCCGAGACCCCTTCTTTTTCAAAGCCCAAGACCCCGAGTTTCTCAAAGCCCAAAATCCTGAGTTTCTCAAAGCCCGAAATCCCGAGTTTCTCAAGGCCCGAGACCCCTAGTTTCTCAAAGCCCGAGACCCCTTCTTTCTCAAAGCCCAAAACCCCTAGTTTCTCAAAGCCTAAGACCCCTTCTTTCTCAAAACCTGAGACCCCTGCTTTCTCAAAGCCCAAGACCCCTTCTTTCTCAAAGCCCTAGACCCCTTCTTTCTCAAAACCCGAGACCCATTCATTCTCAAAGCCCAAAACCCCTAGTTTCTCAATGCTTGAGACCCCTTCTTTCTCAAAACCTGAGACCCCTTCTTTCTCAAAGCCCCAGACCGCTTCTTTCTCAATGCCCGAGACCTCTAGTTTCTCAAAGCCCGAGACTCCTAGTTTTTCAAAGCCCAAGACCCCTTCTTTCTCAAAACCCGAGACCCCTAGTTTCTCAAAGCCCTAGACCCCTAGCTTTTCAAAACCCCAAACCCCTAGCTTTTCAAAGCCCCAAACCCCTTCTATCTCAAATCCATAGACCCCTTCTTTCTTAAATCCTGAGATCCCTAGTGTGTCAAAGTCAAAAATTCCAAAACTATCTAAATCAATATTGTAAACTTTTTTGTGAGAAACTATGGTATTTTTCATGTGCCATGACTAGTGATGGCTAACGGACAGGTTATATCGCATATGGTTGAATCGAAAATATATTAGATGTGAATGGATAAAATATTCGACTCGCCATTATTTCATGTGAATAAAAAAATGGGTTGAATGATGGATAATATTAAAATCCACATATTATCTACTCATATATTGTACAAGATTGAAATTTGCTATCAAATAAATGAGTCACTTTCTTTTTCGGCTTTTATTTTGATAACTTAGCTTACGTTGATTTTCCTCATGACTATCTTTGATGTTTGCTTCTTTCTTATTTGCCATGTCCTGATGCGATAGTTTGTAATTTTGGTACAAAGTCTTTTGATAATAAAATTGTAGATGCTAAAATTGAATCAAACCAGAAAATAAGTTACATTATATATACTCTAATAATTTGGTATTTATTTACATTGAAACAAAATAATATGCGCAAACAATGGCAAAAAAACAAGAGGAATTTTGAGTTTTATATATTTTTCTTTGCGAATTTGAATGTAGAAATGGGAAAAAGGAAATTCGTGAAATCATGTAAGAATTTGCTTTACTTTTACTATAATGTACAAAAGAATTTTTTGTTTGAAAGAAGAATAACTCATATATATAATCTACTAAACCTAAAATCTTGTCCCACTTTGCACATTTCGGGTTAGTTCACGAGCAATAACAAGGACTTTTGGGTTGTCATTTGATTAATGAATTATTGACATGTTTTTTTTACCATTGATTGATCCTTTTTTAATCCAAATTGGTTCTCCAACCCATTTTTAAATGAACAAAAAATTTATCCAATTTTCCAGCATTAACTATGACACGTTTTTATTAGCACAAAATATTTCAAATACTCTCTGCTAGGACAAAATAATTTATTTTCAGTATTTGATCTCGAATGTCCTATGTTTCTCGATTTAATAAGTCTGACCTATATGTAAGTTTTTTATGATGCATTAAAGTTATTATCTATGAGCCTTTCTAGAATTACTTTGTGAAGAATAAACTCAAACACATAGTTTGCAGATCCTTGAAATTTGTTTTACTCGTAAAATAGTGTAATCACATTCAAAGACGAACTACACCATATAAAGCCACAGTATAAAATCGTAGTTTGTCACAGACTTGTTCCAATACTTTTCGGAGAAGAAATCTTCACAAGAATCTTCATTGAAACTTTAAAGAATTGGAGAAGGTAGAAGAAAACATATAGCTTTGTCATTCTCGTTTGTTTTTTTTCAAATGCAAGAGTTCCTGCTTACTTAACAGACACAAGACACCAGTTCAGGCTGAGCCCTAACCATTGTGTCTTTTTATTATTTAATAAATTAAATATATAATAATTACATATTTATTTATTTTTAATATGAACTCAAGTTGACCCATATAGGTGATCCGAATCTAATTACTTCATCTCCCACTCACACGTGGTGGGTCTATTCTCATTCCTATTTTGTAAGTTCCTTACTTGACGACTAAACAATATGACCAGTGTTAAAATTGTACAACATCAGCCCAATTTTCTAGTTTGAATAATTCAGTTGTATAGCTATATTTTAGCTTTTAGTAGGTACTTTAATATTTTTAGTTCGTGATAGTTTTTCCCTGTTTTGTAGAATTGCAGATTGGTGTTGCTAAAGTTTAAGAGAACTTGTTTAGTGGAATTCCAGTAGTGTTCTAGCTGGAATATGATTCCACAATATGTACGCCTACTTAAGGCTACAAAGCGTATTGAATAAAACATTCAGCCACTTCTCCGCAAGCAAACACGTTTCTCTTCTTTCTTCTTTTTATTTTCCGTTTAAACTAGTGGCTTCTTTGTTCAGCTGAGTTCATCATTTGGTATCATAGGGAGGTTTAAAGGAGAGAAAGAGAAGCCACACATAACATAAACTAGTTGTTAGTGGCAATGTTTCCGGAGCTAGATGGAAACAGCCTTCTACCTTCAATTTTTTTCAAAAGCATTCGCTACCCATCTTCTTGAACAAAGAAAATTGTTTCACAGACCCAAAAGAAATGACAGATTTTCAAGCCATAGATGGAGTTAAGAAACTCAACTATCAGAATTACAAAACATAGATGACATGTATGACTTCCTACATGGAAGGTCAAGATCTTTGGGAGGACCTTCATGGAAGCGAAGTCAAACCAGGGGAAGAAGAACTGAATGGTGCATTGATAAAATAGAAGATTAAAGCAGGAAAAACATTATTTGCCCTCTAGACCACCATAGAAGAAGATTTGTGGGAACATATACGAGATGCTAGAACACCAAAGGAAGCTTGGGACATGCTGGTTGCGCTCTTATCAATGAATAATGACACATGATTACAACTTTTAGAATGTGAGTTGTTGCCAATAACTCAAAATGATATGAGCATTGTACAATACTTTCACAAAGTGAAATTGATATGTCCTGAAATTTTAGAATTAGAACCAACAGCTCCAATCAAGGAAACCAGGATGAAAAGAATAATCATTCATGGTTTGAGATCTGAGTATAAAATTTTTGTTACTGTTGTACAAGGATGGCAAATTCAACCATCACTTGTTGAGTTTGAGAATATGCTTGCTGGCCAAGAAGCCATGGCTAAGCAAATGGGTGGAGTTTCACAAAAAGGCGAGGAGGAAGCACTTTATGTCAACAAAAGTAGAGGGAACTCCAAGCAGTACAATGTAGGTGAGTCGAAATGAAATGATGACAAGGTTAAAAGTCATCCAGGAAAGGAAGCTATCATCCAAGGGGAGCTTCAAAGAACTATTGGGGCAAAAACAAAAGGTTTGAAGAGAATTGCTACCATTGCGGAAAGAAGGCCGATAAAGTCAAGGTTTGCTGGTTCAATAAAAGGTCTGTTGAGAGCAAATTCTTTCCTATATCCTTTTGTGCTAGGTTTTCCTTGTTGTGGAATCTTTGTTAGATTATGGATCCTAATTTTATGCTAGAAGAGTTTGTTGAATCTTGGGGGATACACCTATATCTGATAAAATATCCTTAAGGATAGAGTCTGACATGCCTCAAGCTTTGTTGAATTCCATACCAGTGTTCGTGGTGAAATATTTTATGTAAGGTTTCCAACAGATTTTCACCTTAATTAGATATATACGCATGTTTCCTCGAGTTCTGTGTTTTAAGTTCAAAAATATAATTTAAATCCCTATTCAGGAAAATGAAAAAGTTTTTATCCTTATTAAAAAAATAGTGTTTATCCTTGTTCAAGAATCTAAGAATAATGTTTTGTTACTTCACATTTCAAGCTTTGTAAACTACACACACCTTGTTCTCATCATAACAATGAGATACATAGGCAGCCCTTTTCAAGTTTGATGATTCTTATTCAAAATACAAAGATTGTTTTTTTATTTTACTATGCACACCTGATTCTCATCACCTCGGTGAGATACACAAGCAGCCCTTTCAGGTTGAAAATTCATTAAAACAATAAAATTTAAAAATAAACAAAAAATCTATTTTTGAATTAGTAGTGATCTAATTCATGGTTAACATGATATTTACGCAACCTTTAATAGGTTCGAGTGATTTCTTTCAAAAACACAAAAGAGAAAGGAAACACGAAAAACAATAGAGTAAGGAAAGTGTTTAAATGATTTCAACTAAAATACGAGATTTAAACATGAAAGCATTCTGAAATTTCAATACATACCCAGTGAAATCCCACTAATGACATTTGAGGAGGGTAGAGTGTATGCATATCCTATCACTACCTCGTGGAGAACGAGAAGTTGTAATCGCAATTTACGAATAATAATATTATTTTGTAAAGCGTTGATCACAAATTTTAAGTATTCCAATTTAAATTTAATATTTTCTCCAACAAATTAACTTATCAATAATTACTTTAATATTTTAGAAATAAAAATGTACTACTTAAATCAAGTTATCTTTAAGACGCGATATTCAGTCAAACAAGCCTTATAAAATAAGAGTGAGTGAGTTATATTTTTATTTTTAATAATATTTAGTTAAAAATTTAATGATTTTAGTTATTACAAGGAGGAACCAACATTACTGTCAAGCTCAACTATATTTGATTAAGGCATGAGGTGTCTCTCTAATACCCACTTCTTATTTAATTTGATTCAAATAGAAAAGAAACAAATAAACAAAGGACATAAATTACATTGTGATTGACAATTTAAAAAGGTGATTAATAAGTATTTTATCAAATGTTTGTTTTCTTAATAATCTAAGATAAGTTAGTAGATCTGAGGATTCCTTTATTCTAGTGATATTCAAGATACTACAATATTAATATCATAAGACAAATTCTAGAAACTATAATATTGGCAGGCAAATAGGTCAACTAACATATCAAATAGTGAAATCCTCCTTTATGCATGCATCTAAAAACCTATATATAGCCAGATGGAAAACCATTAGAATATAAAATTTTCATTTGCTCTTGACACATATTTTGTCTAAGCTTTTTGCATCTGTAGAAAAATGGCTCAGCATTACAACTTGTCCTCCATCTTATTGCTTGTATTCATCTACTTTATGCATGACCACATGATAACTACTACAACTGCACGTCGCATTCTACAGACCCCTAGTTTTTCAAAGCCAGAGACACCTAGTTTCTCAAAGCCTGCGACCCCTAGTTTCTCAAAGCCCGAGACCCCTAGTTTCTCAAAGCCCCAAGCCCCTTCTTTCTCAAAGCCCTAGACCCCTAGTTTCTCGAAACCCGAAACTCCTAGTTTCTCAAAGCCCGAAACCCCTAGTTTCTCAAAGACCGATACCCCTAGTTTCTCAAAGTCTGAGACCCCTAGTTTCACAAAGCCTAAGAAACCTAGTTTTTTGAAGCCCGAGACCCTAGTTTCTCAAAGACCGAGACCCCTTCTTTCTCAAAGCCCCAAACCCCTAGTTTCTCAAAGCCGCAGACCCCTTCTTTCTCAAAACACGAGACCCCTAGTTTCTCAAAGCCCGAGACCCCTTCTTTCTCAAAGCCCCAAACCCCTAGTTTCTCAAAGCCGGAGACCCCTTCTTTCTCAAAGCCCCAAACCCTTAGTTTCTCAAAGCCGGAGACCCCTTCTTTCTCAAAGCCGCAGACCCCTTCTTTCTCAAAACACGAGACACCTAGTTTCTCAAAGCCTAAGAACCCTTCTTTCTCAAGGCCCCAAACCCCTAGTTTCTCAAAGCCTGAGACCCCTTCTTTCTCAAGGCCCCAAACTGCTAGTTTCTTAAAACCCGAAACTCTTACTTTCTCTAAGCCCAATACCCCTAGTTTCTCAAAGCCCGAAACCCCTAGTTTCTTAAAGCCCAATACCCCTAGTTTCTCAAAGCCCGAAACCTCGAGTTTCTCAAATCTCAAAACCCTTAGTTTCTCAAAGCCCGAGACCCGAGTTTCTCAAAGCCCAAGACCTCTTCTTTCTCAAAGTCCGAAACCCCTAGTTTCTCAAAGCCTACGACCCCTTCTTTCTCAAAACCCGAGACCCCTTCTTTCTCAAAGCCCCAAACCCCTTCTTTCTCAAAACCCGAGACCCCTTCTTTCTCAGTTCCCGAGATCCCTTCTTTCTCAAAACCCAAGACCCCTTCTTTCTCAAAGCCCGAGACCCCTAGTTTCTCAAAGCCTGAGACCCCTTCTTTCACAAAACCCGAGACCCCTTCTTTCTCAAAGCCCCAGACCCCTTCTTTCTCAATGCCCGAGACCTCTAGTTTCTCAAAGCCTGAGACTCCTAGTTTTTCAAATCCCGAGGCCCCTTCTTTCTCAAAGTCCGAGACCCCTAATTTCTCAAAGCCCTAGACCCCTAGCTTTTCAAAGCCCCAAACGCTTAGCTTTTTAAAGCCCCAAATCCCTTTTATCTCAAATCCCTAGACCCCTTCTTTCTTAAAACCTGAGATCCCTAGTGTATCAAAGTCAGAAATTCCAAAACTTTCTAACTCAATATTGCAAACTTCTTCGTGAGTAACTTTGGTATTTTTCATGTGCCATGAGTAGTGCTGGCTAATGGAAGGATTATATCGCATATGGGTGAATCGAAAATATATTAGATGTGAATGGATAAAATATTCGACCCACCGTTATTCAAGTGAATAAAAAATAAGTTGAATGATGGATAATATTAAAATCCATATATTATCTACTCATATATTGTACAAGACTGAAATTTGCTATCAAATAAATGAGTCACTTTCTTTTTCGGCTTTTATTTTTATGACTTAGCTTACATTGATTTTCCTCATGACTATCTTTGATGTTTGCTTCTTTTTTTAGTCATGTCCAGATGCGATAGTTTCTAATTTTGGTACAAAGTATTTTGATAACAAAATTATAGATGCCAAAATTGAATCAAACTAGAAAATGAGTTACATTATATATACTCTAATAATTTGTGTTCAGTTACTTTGAAACAAAATAATATGTGTGAACAATGGCAAAAAAACAAGAGGAATTTTGAGTTTTACATATTTTTCTTTGTGAATTTGAATGTAGAAATGACAAAAAGGATTTTCGTTAAATCATCTAAGAATTTGCATTACTTTTACTATAATGTGCAAAATAATTTTTTGTTTGAATATAATCTACTGAACCAAAAATCTTGTCCCACTTTGCACATTTAGAGTTAGGTCACGAGCAATAACAAGGACTTTTGGGTTGTCACTTCATTAATGAATTATTGACATGTTTTTTTACCATTGATTGATCCCTTTTTTTTTATTCAGATTGGTTCTCCAACACATTTTTAAATGAACAAAACATTTATCCAATTTTCCAGTAATAACAATGACACGTTTTTTGTTGGCACAAAATATATCAAATACTCTCTCCTAGGACAAAATAATTTATTTTCAGTATTTCATCTCGAATGTCCTATGTTTCTCGATTTATTAATTCTTACCTATATGTAAACTTTTTATGGTGTATTAAAGTTATTATCCATGAGCCTTTCTGGAATTACTTTGTGAAGAATAAACTCAAACACATAGTTTGCAGATCACTGAATTTTGTTTTACTAGTAAAACATTGTAATCACATTCAAAGACGAACTACACCATATAAAGCCACAGTATAAAATCGTAGTTTGTCACAGAGTTGTTCCAATACATTTCAGAGAAGAAATCTTCACTGAAACTTTAAAGAAATTTGAGAAGGTAGAAGAAAAAATATAGTTTTGTCATTCTCGTTTGTTTTTTTCAAATGCAAGAGTTCCTGCTTACTTAACAGACACAAGACACCGGTTCAGGCTGAGCCCTAACCATTGTGTCTTTTTATTATTTAATAAATTAAATATATAATAATTATTAATATGAACTCAAGTTGACCCACATAGGTGATCCGAATCTAATCACTTCATCTCCCACTCACACATAGTGGGTTTATTCTCATTCCTATTTTGTAAGTTCCTTATTTAGCGACTAAACAATATGACAAGTGTTCAAGTTGTACAACATCAGCCCTATTTTCTATTTTGAATAAGTCACCTATACAGCTATATTTTAGCTTTTAGTTGGTACTTTGTTATTTTTAGTTCGTGATAGTTTTTCCCTGTTTTGTAGAATTGCAGATTGTGTTCCTAAAGTTTAGGAGAACTTGTTTAGTGGAATTCCAGTAGTGTTCTAGCTGGAATATGATTCCACAATATGTAAGCCTACTTAAGGCTACAAAGCATATTGAACAAAACATCCAGCCACTTCTCTACAAGCAAACACATTTCTCTTATGTTCTTCATTTTATTTTCCGTTTCAACTATTGCCTTCTCTGTTAAGTTGTGTTCATCATTTGGTATCAGAGGGAGGTTTAAAGGAGAGAAAGAGAAGCCACACATAACTTATACTAGTTGTTGGTGGCAATGCTTCCGGAGCTAGACGGAAACATCCTTGTACCTTCAAATCTTTTCAAAAGCATTCGCTACCCATCTTCTTGAACAAATAAAATTGTTTCACAAACTAAAAAATGGCTGATATTCAAGCCATAGGTGGAGTTAAGAAACTCAACCATCAGAATTACACAACATGGATGGCATGTATGACTTCCTACATGAAAGGTCAAGATCTTTGGGAGTCGTTAATGGAAGCGAAGTCAAACCAGGGTAAGAAGAACTGAATGGTGCATTGAGAAAATGGAAGATTAAAGCAGGAAAAACATTATTTGCCCTCTAGACCACCATAGAAGAAAGCGCGTTGGAACATATATGAGATGCTAGAACACCAAAGGAAGCTTGGGACACACTGGCTGCACTCTTTTCAAAGAAGAAGGACACACGACTACAACTTTTAGAAAGTAAGTTGTTGTCAATAGCTCAAAATAATATGAGCATTGCGTAATACTTTCACAAAGTGAAGTTGATATGTCATGAAATTTTAGAATTAGAACCAACAGCTCCAATTGAAGAAGCCAGGATGAAAAGAATAATCATTCATGGTTTGAGATCTGAGTACAGAATCTTTGTTACTGCAGTACAAGTATGGCAAATTCAACCACCACTTGTTGAGTTTGAGAATATGTTTGCTAGCTGAGAAGCCATGGCTAAGCAAATGGGTGGAGTTTCACAAAAAGGTGAGGAGGAAGCACTTTATGTGAACAAAAGTAGAGGGAACTCCAAGCAATACAATGTAGGTGAGTCAAAATGAAATGATGACAAGGTTAAAAGTCATCTAGGAAAGGAAGCTATCATCCAGGGGGAGCTTCAAAGAACTATTGGGGCAAAAATAAGAGGTTTGAAGGGAAGTGCCACCATTGCGGAAAGAAGGGCGACAAAGCCAAGGTTTGCTGGTTCAATAAAAGGTCTATTAAGAACAAATTCATTCCTATATCCTTTTGTGTTGGGTTTTCCTTGTTGTGGTATCTTTGTTAGATTATGGATCCTAGTTTTATATTAGAAGAGCTTGTTGAATCTTGGGGGATGCACCTATATCTGGTGAAATATCCTTAAGGATAGTGTTTGACATGCCTCAAGCTTTCTTGAATTCCATACAAGTGTTCGTGGTGAAGTTTTTTCTCTAAGATTTTCAACAAATTCTCACCTTAATCAAATATATAGGCATGTTTCCTCAAGTTCGGTGATTTAAGTTAAAAAAAGAAGAAGTGAAATCTCACCTTAATCTTTGATATTTGCTTCTTGTTTTAGTCTTGTCCAGATGCGATAGTTTCTAATTTTTGCACAAAGTTTTTTGAGAATAAAATTTTAGATGCTAAAATTGAAGCAAACTAGAAAATAATTTACATTTTATATACTCTAATAATTTGGTATTCAGTTACTTTGAAAGAAAATAATATGTGCGAACAATGGCAAAAAAACAAGAGGAATTCTGAGTCATATATATTTTTCTTCGCAAATTTGAATGTATAAATGAGAAAAGAAATATGTAAGATCACGTAAGAATTTGCTTTACTTTTACTATAATGTGCAAAACATTTTTTTTTGTTTGAAAGAAAAATAACTCATATATATAATCTACTAAACCAAAAATCACGTCCCACTTTGCACATTTCAGGTTAGTTCACGAGCAATAACGGCTTTTGGGTTGCCATTTGATTAATGAATTATTGACATGTTCTTTTACCATTGATTGATCCTTTTTTTTTATATCCAGATTGGTTCTCCAACCCATTTTTAAATGAACAAAAAATTTATCCAATTTTTCAGCATTAACAGTGACATATTTTTTGTTGGGACAACATATATCAAACACTCTCTGCTAGGACAAAATAATTTATTTTCAGTATTTGATCTCGAATGTCCTATGTTTCTCGATTTAATAAGTCTTACCTATATGTAAATTTTATATAGTGTATTAAAGTTTTTATCCATGTGCCTTTCTAGAATTACTTTGTGAAGAATAAACTCAAACACATGATTTGCAGATTATTGAATTTTGTTTTACTAGTAAACAACGTAATCACATTCAAAGACAAACTACACCATATAAAGGCACAGTATAAAATCGTAGCTTTTCACAGAGTTGTTTTAATACTTTTCAGAGAAGAAATCTTCACAAGAATCTTCACTGAAACTTAAAAGAAATTGGAGAAGGTAGAAGAAAAAAAATAGTTTTGTCGTTCTCGTTTGTTTTTTCAAACGCAAGAGTTCCTGCTTACTTAACAGACACAAGACACCTGTATAGACTGAGTCCTAACCATTGTGTCTTTTTATTATTTAATAAATTAAATATATAATAATTATATATTTGTTTGTTTTTAATATGAACTCAGGTTGATCCACATAGGTGATCCGAATCTAATTACTTCATCTCCCACTCACATGTAGTAGGTTGATTCTCATTCCTATTATGTAAGTTTCTTACTTGTTGACTAGACAATATTACCAGTGCATATCTCGACTACACTAGTCCCAATGTATACAGCCACTCATGGCAAGTAGTAAGAAACTTGTGGGCATCCTCCCCAATCGCCCCAAAAAACCTCGGAGGTGATAATCTCAAAAACACTCCGAGCATCTTCTACTCTTCAAGCGGCATAGCTCCAACCGCAATAACTAGTTGGGCATCCCCAGGTTCTAGTGGCACCTGAACCTGGGGAGCTGCTACTGCAGGTTGACCCTGGGGTGCTAGTTGTGTCACGATCCAAAATACCCCCTAGGTGTGCCATGGCGAATAGAACCCCAAAAGGCCCTAAACAATCCACTTGACATAAGCATGACGTAAAAGAAATACAATAAGAGAGAGAATAGGCAACATAAGTCTCATATAATAAAATAAATCTTGAACATGAGTGCAGAATACTAAATTGTGTCTGACATAGTCTTTCTAACATCATACTAGTGGTTGGGACGTAACCCATACACCACGTACAAGTGTGAAACTAAAATACAAAAAAAGTAATAAAGCATCAATGGTCTTGTCCCCGAACCATGAGGACTCACCAATCCAAAGCACTAGCAAAGTAATCCAAACTAACCACGAGCGGGAGGAGGAGCGTCAGACCCAATATTATGAGACAATATAGGAACAAATATGCATTAGTACTATGAATGTTCTAAGTTTGGGGAAATGCATAAAAACATAAAGTATGATAGCATGATGAATTTAAGGATGATATGCAAGACCAAGTAAAGTGTGAAAAAAACCTTTATAAAGAAATCATAAATCTTATATGAGGTTAATGCATACTTAAAACCGTTTGAAAAGCTTTCATAAAACCCTTGAAGAAAATATAGTTCATTTGTGGGATATTTATTGTTAACCGACAATAAGACCATGTGAGCTATAACATGGAATCTGGCATGACCCTCACACTGAAAAGGGGAATATACTTGCCAAGGTATAACTCCATCTCATTCATTCTTTGTTAAAGTGGATCTACTAGTTAGGTCATTTAAGATAATCTTACGGGGGCACGTAGTTAAGGGATAAGTAGATTGCTTCTAGAGACCTGACATCTACTAATAGGAGAGCCTCCATCTCAAAGTCCTCTCGGTGCTAAGTAAATTCCAATGGAAAATACATAATCATAGTCATATTAAAAATACTTGGAAAGGTAACGATTAAGGACTACCAATCCAATCATAAGCTCGAAATTAGAGTAGCTCTTTTCAAATCACGATTTCATAAACTTCTTCATAGTAGACACTTCCTATTTAAGCATCTAAATCATGATTTCTTTCATATGTGAGAAAACCTTTCACAAATCATTGACACTTTATCTTAAAAGCATCATTTTCATAAAACATACATAAATCCTTAATCAAATTCATGATCATAGTTCATAAATTCATAAGCTTTGTTCATAATTCAAGATCATAAAATAGGCATAGGGATAGGTCCATATGAATCAATTCAAAATCATGTAATTGAATCAAATCATGCATAATAAGATTGAATATAAACAATTGAGTCATAATACATAGGACCCCTGAAGAATAGTATAAAACCCTAGATAATTGGGTGAAATTGAATTAGAGATTTGAGTTTCATTTGGAACCCAATGGATGAAAGGAATCCATTGGTTAATTCCCACATACCGTGTGTAATCAAAGCCTTAGCAATGGAGGAAAGAACCTTGAAGCGTGATGAATCCCTAATCCTTGACTTGAGAACTCTTGGGAGAGATTGGAGAAGAAGACTTGGGGATTTTGGGAGAATTGAGTGAATGAGGGGAATTGGGCTTAGTTCTAAGATTAAAAATGGTTATAGGGGTAGCTATAGGGCTAAAATGATGTAGTTTAGGGGCTAATTGGATAGGAAAAGACCAAAACATCCTTAATAAAAATTTGTCGGACAGGTCTACGGTTTGGACCTATAGTCCGTTAGAGATCTACGGACCATACTGGTCAATTGTAGAACCAATTACTGAAACCCAAAACTCCATCCAATTCCCATGAATCACTCCTCCGTCAACCATCCTACGGTCCGTAGACCTCTTCCGTATACCTTAATTTCAAGCCCAAAATTTCACTAAGTCTGGATCACTTCTACAGGTACCTCCTACGACCCGTAGAACACTCTACCACCCATTCTGTCTATTCGTAGGTCAAACATCAGAGACTTGTCATTTCCAAATCTCAAACTAAGTCCTACAACTTCCTTCCTACGGCCCGTAGGACTTCCTACGATCCGTAGGTTAGACTCGTAGACCACAACCTCAGTGCCAAAGATGAAACCTTTCTTTTCCAATCTCAATTTCCAATTATCGAGGTGTTACATGTTGCATACCTCCCAAGAGCATAATCAACTGAGTAATGTCCGTTTGAAGCTCGGGAGTCATAGTTGGTCCTGTTGGTGGTTGGGCTGGCCTCGGCCCCACCGACTGAGGAGGGACAGGAGTTGTTCGAGGCTCCGCCACTGGATCTGGAGTCCTCTGTCTATCATAGGCTGGTTCTGCAGCCCTGACACGATGCCGAGGTCGTCTACCCCTAGTTGGGGCTCTATTAGCGGGCCCTGATGGATCCCCCCTAGGCCGCCGAACCACGTGAGTGAGCCATCTTGCAAAAGAATGAAATAAGTAAGATTTCATTAAACCAATGAGACACACGCTGCACGAAAGCGATACAGAAGAGAGAATCTTCCTAATGACACCATTTAGCCTCCCAAAGATAGGAAACGGATGTCTCCACACCGATATGCAGAACTCTACAAGGCATTAGCTCTGTACAAGTGAGGGCGGTGAATCTGACTCTGATACCAACTTGTCACGATGCGATTTCTTAGGTCACGATGACACCTACTATAACCCACCAGTAGGTAAGTCAACCCGTAATCCAGAATGTCAAGTAATGGGTATAAGGGTAGAATTTAAAAAGGAATAAGCAGTTTAACAAAAATAATAGAATAGATAAGCGGAAGCAAGACATATATATACAAAACCAAAAGATCCCTCCCTGCACTTGGAAGTTACAAGTATAGAGGTACTAAATAAAAGAGTACAATATCCAAAAGTAGACTAACCAAAAAAACTTGTCTAAAAATACAAAAGACTAGTCAACAAAATACAAATGGAGACAGGTAAGATCCAGAAGGCCATGTGCTCACCCTTGCCTTTGAATACGACAATTGTTGGCTCAAACTCAATGCTGATAATTAGTGCTCAAACCTGCATCATGAAACAGATGCAGAGTGTAGCATGAGTACCAAAACAACATGTACTCAGTAAGCATGAGCAAGAAAAGTAAAGGTAGTATGAAAAGTGAGAACTAAACATAACAAAGGTCAAAGAGCAGAAATCTAACAGAAATGCACACGAGTAGAAAAGAACTGGAATGAAGTAAGTAATTAGCTAACTAAAGCCTAACTGGACCCCATAAGCCCCAAAGGTACACTTGTGCACAAGTTTTTAAATGAAAATCCAAATGGATCCCCATAAGTCCGATGAGTACACAGAATAGCTAAAATTACTAAGGATAGAACCCGGTGAGTCCAGAGATGGAGAATACATAGCTCAGACCTTGAACCGCGGCTAGCCTCCCAATGTAACCAATAGAATCATCCATAGCAAAGAGTGTATAGCCTAGACCTGGAGCCGGGGATAGCCTCCAAAAGAACCAATAAGCTCATCCAAGCCAAAGAGTGCATAGCCCAAACCTCGAACCACAGATAGGCCTCCAAATGAACCAATAGAATCTAGCTTACATATATCAACTCCGTAGAGGATAAAAGAGCCCGAACCACGGACTACGCTTGTAGATTAGTGACCAGACAATCTGCGAACATAAGGCTGCTGAAAAATACCATGCCAAATCATCATCATAGTACCACCATGGAATGATGTCCGTACCAAGGTAATTAATATCATATTCCAAGCTCGATCCATATCCAATCCCAAACCATCGAACGATGCTCGTATCTCAACCGTGAATCACTAGGGTTGTAGAAAAAGGGAGTTATAGATCAAAGGACATCGAAACTGAGTTATCGCTTAATCTAAGGCTCATTTTATCAGACCCAAGTTTGCTACATCAGTCTACAGGGAGCTAAGCCGTCCAGAACGACGTCGGGGTAAAACTAACGCGTATCGGTTCCAAAATCAACAAGTCTAAGGCAAGCACTACTCTACACATACACTAAAGCCAAACATGCTTTCAATAATAACCAAAACAAGCTCAACGCATGCCACAAGGTGAAAATAACAATCCAACGGTCCCGAAATAAGCCTAAAACATGAATTCCAAGTAGCTAAGCATGATCAACTATCTACCCAACCCAAATTCACACAAATCAACATGTGTTTACATTCCCAAGCTCAATCTAAAGATCGGGAAGCCATAGCCTACCTCAAAGCAGACTGCGCACGTTCCAAATTCAGAACTCTGGAGCTTTTCCTTTTCGTACGACCTCTGAATGCTTCCACACTATTAAAAATAGGATCACAACGTCAATATGGTCGTTTAGACACCAAAAACACATTAATCGGAGATAAACCAAAATTCAAGTCAAACGAGAATGTGGGACCCACGCTGAAAATCCTTGAATTGACTCCGTCAAAAGTTCCATTTAAGCTCTCCAAACTTGTATCCCAAAATGGGACACAATTTGAGGCTAAAAAAGTAGCGAATCAACTCTATGCAATAAAACTCACCATTAAAACATAGAAATGAGGCTGGGCAGCCCCTTCAGGTAGAATTTTACCTCAAACGAGCAGTCCCCAATGCTCCCTGAACACTCCAATACGAAGCTAGGAGATTCCCAAACACACCGAACTTGAAATCATTGGAAATGGACTCACAAGACTCTCACAATCAAATTTGGAATAATGGAACAAGAGTTGTTCACGAGTGGTCTTTTACTTAAAAGACCAGTCACACACGACTCTTCGTGATCGCGGAGGAGGGGATCACGATTGTGGCCCACTAATTAAATGGCCAAGGGTGGTCAATGCCACTTGGAGACTCATCACGGCCAAAGGCCTACGCGACAGTGATGGTCAAGTACAGTGCCCTCCGCGATCGCGAAGGCACACACGCGATTACGATGAATAAGGCACTAGCACCAGAAGCTGGTGCATCAGCTGAAAACACCAAGTCTCCAAATCCCCAATTGGGTGATCGAGATTCATTTGAAACCCCGTGCACGCAAACGAAATATGCTATCCCACCAAATTTGGTATTTCAAACTCAACGGAGCTGTCGAAACTTCCAACCGAGGTTGTCTAAAAAAAGTGGGTACCATATTATCTACTCATATATTGTATAAGACTGATATTTGCTGTCAAATAAATGTGTCACTTTCTTTTTTCGGCTTTTATTTTGATAATTTTGCTTACATTGCTTTTCCTCACTATCTTTGATGTTTGCTTTTTTTTTAGTCATGTCCAGAAGCGATAGTTTCTAATTTTAGTAGAAAGTTTTTTTATAACAAAATTGTAGATGCTAAAGTTGAATCAAACTAGAAAATAAGTTACATTATATATACTCTAATAATTTGGTATTCAGTTAGTTTGAAACAAAATAATATGCACGAACAATGGAAAAAAAACAAGAGGAATTTTGAGTTAATTATATTTTTCTTCGCAAATTTGAATGTAGAAATGAGAAAAAGGAAATTCGTAAAACCATGTAAGAATTTGCTTTACTTTTACTATAATGTGCAAAACAACTTTTTTTTTGTTTGAAAGAAGAATAACTCATATATATAATCTGCCCAACCAAAAGTTATGTCCCACTTTGCACATTTTGGGTTAGTTCACGAGCAATAACAAGGACTTTTGGGTTGTCATTTGATTAATAAATTATTGACATGTTCTTTTACCATTGAGAGAGTAAGTAGAACTTTCGAATGTAGTAAACCTTGGATTAAAACCCTAGTTGGACCTTGCTAACTGAAATTTAGATATAGAGCGTGAAGAAGAACTCATTCCTCACTATGATAGCCTTACATACCTTAGTGATGAATCTTTGAAGAAAAATCTTTGAAGATGAAGTATGGGGAAGAATCTTGGATTGAAAACCTTAGGTATCTTGAAGAGCATCTTGAACTTGAAGCGTTTAGATCTTGCGAAGTTGGAGAAATCCCTTTCTTGGAGTTCTTGATCTTTGGAAGAAGGAGAATTAGAGATTTTGAGAATTGCTATACGTATAATGATGTTATTAGGTTATAAGATGGACTAAAGGAAGTTGATTGAGGATAAAAAGTCAAGAATACCCTTCTAGAAATGAAAGAAGACCATAAAAGTCGAAGGAAATGAACTTTTAATGAATCTTGTCGGCCATATCGGCGATCTGAAGGTCCCATCGCCAAAATACTCAGTGGATTACCAATAGGGGCTTTAGATCGCCAAAATATTCACAGATCAGGACATTTCAGCAATGCAATTCAGCGATATGCCAAACCATTCGGCGAGTCGCCGAATGGACAGGTGTCCTCACCGAATTCTCAGTCTGTAAATGTTCTAGTAAAACCACTATAACTCTTTACTCTGAACTCTAATTGATGCAAACTTGGTGGCGTTGGAAAAAAGAATCATAGACCTTTAATTTGATAGGTCATGAACCACCTAACTCTTTATATGTTGAAAGATATGGTTGTTTGAAGCTAACCTTTATAAGAACTAATGAGAAAACATAGCCGATAGAAATACTTTGAACTTGACTTGGTATTTGAGGTACCTACGACCCTAAACCATATACGATACACTTACTACACTTAGTAAAGGACCTTAACATATATGTACAACTTAGAAATCATCGGGTTCGGACCTGTACGCATACAGAGGATGGTTCGAATCTTTGCTTAGAAGTTGCGGGGTGTTACACCTAGTTGGCCTTATATTTTAGATTCTATTTTGTTAAAACCTTGTCGGTCTAGATGGTTGTGATAGGTGGCCTACTCGGCCTAAGTTTTATAGTTTAAGATCTTATACCGTCGGTTTCTCGATTCAATTAGTATCGAGGTTAGTCGCACCCTTTCCCAGCTTTAGGGCGTCATTAAAAAGACTAGGTATCAGAGCGAAGCCGTGTTCTAGGAAGTCCACAAAGTCGTGTCTTGTAGATTCTTAATTATGGGTATGTTGTGCATCATACTTATAATAATGAGGCTACAAGACATTTAGGAGTTATTTCATGTCTTTCGTTGATAGCTCGTGCTATAGAGCAAAGTCATAAGGTTATATGATATTGAATTGTTGTTATTATTTCAGCGTGTCGAATTTTAAAATCAAGCTTTCAAAAATTTTAGTGGTTGAATATCGAAGAAGACCAAAAAGAAAATGAAGAAGGAAGAACGACAACGAAGAAGAACAAGTCATTAATGGTTGTAAGAAGAAGAAAGAAAGAAAAATGATGTGCTATATTTTGGGAAAATATTATGACCATATCATTGTTTGTAATCATCCCTAATAAATCAAAGTTGGGCTATATTTTGAGAAAAATTATGGTCGGCATACCTACTTATATAAAAAAAAAACAGAGAAGTTAATTATGTGTGATAAATTTTAATGGAAAAAGGGTAAAAAAACTCTTAAACTATGTGAAATGAATAAAAATTCCCTCAATAACTTTAAGTGTCTACTTAAGAATAAGGTATGAGTTTAGTGGAAATTTTATGTATTTTTTCGCTTGCTAACTAGAGTTATCAGAGCAAAATTGTAAGATTCACTGACCAAGTTTTCAAAAATAAAAATATTTTGAAAATCACAATATATGTGTCTGTGGCTCAATTCCAAAAGATATGCCCCACACTGACAATTATTGATATTCTAATATTTAGAGAATGACACAAGCTAAGATGATATCTTTACCAAATCAACATGATAAATTTATTACAAAGGAATGAGATAACAAGAATGAATATCCAATTCTACATGAATTGATTGTCAAGAGATAATTCACATTTTGTGTTTATTTTATTCCTGATATTAAATACTATTTATTATCTAATATATTTCTTAAAACATTAAATTTAATAAAGTCAAAGCATAATATAGTAATATTACTCCTATTATCTATTGTTTATTAAGGGATGTGCTAAGTCAATAGTGAACAACTATTATTGAAACCCTATTATTTATTGTTTCTTAAGGAGTGTGTTAATAATGGACAACTATTTGTTATAATAGAAATGTTTGTATAATTAACCCTTCTCCTTGCGAAATAGTGCAAATATCCCGGGCAAGTCACTCGTGCTCTATAGACAGACTACCGCATCATTTATTTGCCCTAATCCTTCTCTTTCCTCCATAGAACTGAAAAACCCCCGAAACTCGTAGAGAAAACCTCTGCAGCTTTTCTCTAAAACGATACGAAGAAGCCTCTCCAAACTGTTCGTCGACTCCTCGCCGTCCGTCAGGTTAAGTTCCTTTTTTCCGGCTTCTCACCGTCACCTTCTACGTTATCGGAAACAATAATGCTCACCTTTTTTTTTGTATTCTTACTTGTTATACGTATTCCAGCTGTAGGTTATCCACTTTTAGTTCTTTATTTATCGGAAGTACTATGTTGGCTGGTAGGATTTGTACCCTAAACCGCAGTTCATTGGCTCGTATTTGCCTGGATTTTGTAAAGTTTTATAGTTTTCTGACTTTTCTCGAGTTTAGAGTGTAGATTTGTATTCTGATATTTCAAATTCATATGTGGATATTTTTTCATTGACAAGTTCCAACTGCACAGTCATTTGTCTTTAAATTTCAGTTTGCTTGCCCTAATAGTAGGATAATAAGGGAAGTAACTTTTTGCTTTGACTAGGTTTAGAATATAAATATTCAGTTCTTTGTCATCTTGCCTTCTGTTGTTTTTCTTTTTTGTCAGAAGTGACTTAGAGATGGTTGAAATTGTGCTGCAAGGATGTTTTTTGTAAGCTAACAACTAGCATCTGCTGATCAGATAGAACCTGTCTGATGGCCTTTACTGTCTACCTGATATTTAAGGTCACTTCATAAATATAGAAAGAAACAAGTAAAAGGAAGATGGAAGTATATAACATTTTACTCAACACACATTTTGTCTTTTTATTATGTTTAATTAGTTATCGCACTCATTCTGTGATCTATTTATATGTATATGATAGGGATCAAATGTGTATAATGCTAATTTTTCCTTAGTTTTTTCTAATATTAGCTGCTTTACTAATCAGTTTCGCCTGTGATGTAGACAGGTTTCAAACTATGGGCGAAAGCGAAACTGTGGTAGCTCAAACCTATATGTCTGCTGGTTATTCGTCAATAAATCCTGATGATGCTGGTGCCCACGCTTCTTCTGATGCTGGAAATGCTGGGGATCTGGTCACTTCATGTCCAAATGGCCCAGGGGAGTCAGCATCTACTAATGTAGAAGCTGGAAACCCTTATACTAATGATGAAGTGTCTACCCAGCAAGAAGCTGCAACTGCTATGGCATACGACGCCAGCCAGGATCTTGCAGCTCTAGCAGATGCACCTGCAGGTTCATCCCAAGTTGCTGATTATGAATCTTCTGCAAATGGCAACACTGCTGAAGCAAGAGACATTGCAGCAGCTGGAATTGCTGAAAATGGGATTGCATCAGACATTCATGGAAGTTCCAATATGCATCAGCCAGAAGATGGCTTAGGTATAAATTTTAACTGTTCAGTGTCCTTGTGTCATCATCTGTTGCTACTCCTGCAATTATAAACTTTTTAAGAACCTCATTAGATGTTAAAGGATGCTTGTCATCAATTTAATTAGTCACAAGCATCATAATACGAATACATGTTGCTAATATAAATTTCTTTAGTAGAAATGTGGAGTTACTAGTTCATTTCCTATACAAAATCTGCATAAACAGAAAAGTTACGCTAGGATGCTACCATAGCTCAGCTCTATGTGAATGTCTTTGGTGGTTGGTAGTTATTTGTTTTTCTTAGTAGTTTTCCACATTGTAACCAGCTGCTTTTCCCGGTCTATTTCCTTTTACTTCTTCCTGCAGCATGTCGTCTACTCCATCAATTTTGTTGTCTTTCTTAAATCTTTCATCTTTTGTAAGTTTGAAATTTCCTCTTTTTGGTCCCTTCGTCCTGAATGTTAGTTGCATCAACAGGTAGTGTACTGACTAGCTATATTTTCTGTTAGCAGCTTTATCTCCTGAAGAGGAAAGATTATGGAGCATAGTTAGGACAAATTCTTTAGACTTCAATGCGTGGACTGCCCTTATTGAGGAGACGGAGAAGATGTCAGAGGTACTTTAACTGACCTTCTGTCAAGTAAATTTGTCATCTTGGCATTCTTCATTTTCTGGTTTTTTTTTTGTTTTTTGAGAAAAGAGAGTTTCTTATTGTTTATATTTCAACTTGCTTTGCTTTCTGTCCAACTGGTAAGAATCTATCCAGAGAGGTACTGTTTTTTCTGATATTTTGCAACAAATACACCTGACTTTCATGCTAGGAGAAGGATAGCACGTGGCACAAAATTTCTCAAGTACATATAATTTGGGGTACTATTCCTGGCAAATAGTTTCTAAGCTATAAATTAATTGCTATGCAAATTATTGCAGAAGCCATGCCACATAGCAGTTTCTTGCCTTATCTTATATCTTTTTATATTTTATAGCTTTTCGTTAGCTAAGCTGAGTTTCCTGTTCTTTGACACACGGGGTACTATGGTGTTGATGGTATTCTATCTGTCTCTCTTCACATCTATACCATGCGTTAATCTACTTGGGAATTTTTTTGGTGGTGTCCATGTCTTAAGCTAAAATTACCACTGTTGCCAGGATTGTAATCACTAATCAGTGATGCATACCAGCCAGAAGACACCATTTTTTCGTTAGCAAGAGATTTAACAGTACAAGAATGGTGATGGTGTTAATGCTCTTATCCGCGTTACTTTATGCACTTCCCTTTTTTGGGTCCCAGAAGATTTGATCCATTTTCTTTGATTAAAGAGCTTTTTATTTCCGTGAAGTCAAACTAATACACATTCATATAATTCGTTTTTAAAAAAATTCATTTTCAAAAATACACTTTCATATAATTGATCTTAATATGGTATATCTTGAATGAGTTGCCTAAAAAATAAATTTCTTGCTAAAATAAGCTTGTGGCTGTCGATATTCCATAACTTGTGGTTACAAATTTCCTCAATGCTGGATTTGTTTTGCATTGTGAAAATGTGTAGGGGAACATTTTGAAGATTCGGAAGGCTTATGATGCATTCTTGGCAGAATTTCCTCTGTGTTACGGTTATTGGAAGAAATATGCAGATCATGAGGCACGTCTAGGCTCTGGTGACAAAGTTGTGGATGTCTATGAACGAGCTGTTCAAGGTGTGACATATTCGGTAGATATGTGGTTGCACTATTGTGTTTTTGCTATAAGCACTTATGGAGATCCTGGCACCATTAGAAGGTAATGCCATTGCTGATTTGATTTGTTTTAGTTTTATATGGGAGATCATCAGCACAAGATGCTTATAAATTTTTTCTTTGTGCTAAACTATATGATCTTTCAATGCTCTCTGACCTGATTTCAGCATGTCTGCAACAGCTCTTATTCATCTACATGGCGTAAGGTTTGTTTGGATTGCACTTCAGAATTGTATGACTGATGTGCAATCCACGTGATTCTATGGCCTGCTTAGTAGCCATATGAATTTCTTCAGGATTCAATTCAATTTTATGGCCTTATTCTCCCCCTTCTATTTTCCCTGTCCTTAGGGCTGTGTATAGTCCTGTAGTTCTCCATGATATTTTGCTGTTATTAACCGTCGCACATGAGATGTATCAATAAACACATTGCTGCTGAGAAGATCTCGTCCAGTAAGGCTAAGATGCCCTCTCTCTGCACCTTCCATGGACATTGTAAGATTGTTTTGAGGAAGGTAAATGCAGCATATTTGTGGGAGTGTCTGCTCTTTGAGTGAATTAGTACTTTAGCTTGAACTCTCATGTACTGCATTTTCTAGAGCCCATGCAAAGGCATGCATGTGTTATTAATCTTATAGTACATTGTTCTGTTGGTTTGTTAGGTTATTTGAAAGAGGATTAGTGTATGTTGGGACAGACTACCTGTCCATTCCACTTTGGGATAAGTACCTGGAGTATGAGTACACGCAGCAGGCTTGGTCGAATGTTGCTGCCATCTACACACAGATATTGCAGAATCCAAATCAGCAGCTTGATCGCTATTTTGAAGGGTGATTATCTTCCTTGAAGCTTTATTTTGCATTTTCATATTCATTCAGGGCCTTCAGATTATCTCTGGCAGTATCATTCTGCTTGCCTTGTGGAAAATACACCATTACTTATCTAATTATAAAGAAGCTTAATCCTTGGCGTTATCTTTCATTTGTTTTGCTTGTTAAAGCATATTGCTTTTGAAAACTTATGTGTTTTAAGTATGGCTATGAGTTTTAGTCTGGGTGAAGGCAATATTGTCACTCACTAGCTAGTGATTAATTATAGTATATAATGCTAACCTGAGCCTGCTCTTACCGTTCAGTTAGAAACTGTGGAGAATTGAAGTTCCATGATAATTTTTAAAAATCCACCCGTAGGAGCATAAATCCTAGCTATTTCAGCTGATGGTCTTCAAATATATTTCAGACAAGTCAACATGTATTATTTGAAGGGTTTAATTATATACAGTTTCAGTGTAGTGAATCTTTTTGTTGATACAAGAAAAGTACTTGATGTAACACTGTGCCTTTCCTGGTGCAATTATATCTGCAGTTTCAAGGAGCTGGTGGCTAGTAGGCCTCTATCAGAGTTACGAACTCCTGAAGAAGCTGAAGCTGCAGCTGCAGCAGAAGCTGGGGATGAACAGATTGAGGGAGAGGTTAATCCTGATTCTGAGCCTTCTAAACCTGTTAGTACAAGCTTAAAAGATGCCGAGGAGTTGGAGAAGTATATCGCCATTAGAGAAGAGATGTATAAGGAAGCTAAAGAGTTTGATTCTAAGATCATTGGTTTTGAAACATCTATAAGGAGGCCATATTTTCATGTGAGGCCTCTGAATGTCGCAGAGCTTGAAAATTGGCACAATTATCTCGACTTTATAGAAGGAGGAGATGACTTCCATAAGGTACTTGGGTTTGGTTATTTTGTGGATTTCAGTTTCTCTTTATTTATAGCTTTAGTTGCCTTGCTATAAATTTATTTACAGTTAAAGTAGTATCTGCTGCCTCATATGCTATATTGGCTAAACCATCGGATGAAGCATCTTTTTAAACGGGATATTGAACTTGGACTAACGCATGGGCCATCCATTTGCTTTCTATATGGCTAAGTACTTCAAACCCTCATTTTTGAGTCGACGTTCTGGGTTCATGATCTGTTGTATAGTGGAATATTTGTTTTGAATTTCCACTGGTATGCATGCAGGTGTGTTCTTATCTTCCTAACCATGTCAGGCTAAGTGGGTCCCCCCTTTTGTATTAGAGGGGCCCTGTTCCACCAGTGGAGTACTCCTTGTGCATCATTCCTTAGTCCTTTCAGTTTTTTTGTGGAATTTCTTTATTGTGGTAGAGTGTTAATCTGTATTAAGCCATTTGTTACTTGTGCAAGTTAGGTGGTCAAGCTGTATGAGAGATGTTTGATTGCGTGTGCCAATTATCCTGAATATTGGATTCGGTATGTTTCTTGTATGGTAACAAGTGGAAGTTTGGATCTTGCCGATAATGCCCTTGCTCGTGCCACTCAAGTCTTTGTCAAGGTAAAATTTCATAAATTTCCCAACTTTTTCCCCTTGTGACTATTTGGTCTCTTCAACATGAGATGCTCTCTGCTTTTAGGGGGTCTGTTTCTGTATCATATGCTTGATAGCTATTTTTATTTTTGACAAATTAGTTGTCTCTTTGCTTGTCTGGTTTAGCAGTTTAGTGGTTATTAACTGTTCATCTCAAAGTTTAGTATTTAAAGATATTGTAAGATTTCTCTTCCCTCATCAATTGTCTTTTTGATTGATTGAAATCAGTAAATATCTTTTGAGAAGGTTAAATTTTTTATATATACAATGAGCACAAAAATCATGCCAAAAAACTTACAAGTAACCTCAGTTCCTTTACATTACTGTTGGAAGCTGAGTTACATCTTTTAGTCTACACCAAAAAGCCAGAAAGGAGATACATCTACATATCAAGATATGAATGTTCTCGTTTGCTTTAAAATCATCTTTACATTCTTTCCTTACATATCACCTCTCAAATGCAAGCTGGGATCGTATCCCAAATTTCTCCTCTTATGTTTCTCAATACCTTTTTTGTCCAACATTGATGAAGCTGCCAAACAGTCCTAGGCATAATCCAACTGATGTGGAACATATTGAAACCTGATGTGTGAGCTACATTGTAACCATAAATGATTAGCATCCTTCCTATTCTTTTCACAAAGTAGACGTCTCCTACAAAGGGGCATGCCTCTTCTGTAAAGACTGTTGAGTGAATACAATTTCATGAGGAAGTGTCTAGCAAAAAGGGGCTACCTTGTATGGTTCCCTAGTCTTCCAAATAGTGGGATCAGTATTCCCCTCTCTGTTCTTTCTATATAAGAAATATCTTGACATAGAAAGTTGAGCTCCGTAGAAAACCCAACGGCTGCTGTTGTATGGATTGGCTGCAATGATGGACATAAATGATCAATAGTTTTTCCATCTCATCAAGTAAATAGTTGATTCATGACAAAAAATTGTGTACAAACTGTTGCCCCGGGTAAACTTGCTTGGTTGCTAAGTTGCTTGGACTCGGGTGTGGCTTATGTTGCTCGGACTTGGTGTAGGTGTCCAAGATGGGTGCGGATTCGAGAGTTGGATTCGGCAAAATATAAATTTTAAGATTCGGGGTTACAAATTCGAGATGGATATGGGTGCGGGGGCGGGGATTCGGCTAAAATGTTCAACATTATAAAAATAGATTTATAAAGATTCTAAATTTGAGAGATATTTTGTAGAATTTAATTTGGAGTCAAATGTGACAATATTTATCCTAGTCTTATCTCCTAACCTATTATAAAGCTAAAAAAATTATGTGTAAATGATAATATTAAAACTTGTTGTCCAAGTCATTAAGGGATTTTTACACTACATAATAGTCCAACAAAGTCCACAACACTAATTATACAAAGAGTAAGCCCATGAAAGGTAAAATGTCATTAGAAGTGGTTAGGCCCAAATGTTTAGTTGCAGCCCATAAAGGGTAAACAAGACATTTTAAAAATCTCTGCAAAACCCTACTTTATATATTTTATTTCATCTTCCTCGCTAGTCGCCACTGCCTCTACGAAAACAACAAGACCTCAACCCTAGTTCATTCCTACTCTCTCTCTCCCTCTCTGCCTAGATGCCGCTAAAGTTCGATCTATCTGCCAAAATGCTGCGAAAGTTTGATCCATTTCAGGTCGTCGAGTTTTTCGGATTCTCAACCCCCCCCCCCCCCCCCAAATTTGTTCTTGACTCTGGTCTAAGTATCCCGATGGCATTGACCGAATCTGACACACCCTGCACCAGTGTCGCATCGAGATGGGTTTGGCAGCCAAAATGAAGAGTCTGCGCAACATAGGGTGTGGGTATTTGAGACGGATGCGAATCCAACAGTCAGATTCGCAAAATCTAATTTTAAGATTCAGGGGTACGAATCCGAGTGTTGATACGGGTGTGGGGATTTAGCTAAAAATATTTAATATTATTAAATATAGTTATGAAGATTTCTAAACTTGAGAGATATGTTGTGATAAGCTTACATGTAATAATTAAAACTATTTAAAAGAATATGAAAAGAGTACAATCAAAGAATAAATAATTTAATAAAAGGGTTAATTATGTTCAATTAGCCATTTAAAGGTATAAATTAATTATCAGAAATTGACATGCTCCTATTAATTTAAAAAAAATTATAACTCCGTTTATAAGAAAAAAATAGTCATAAATAGGACTTCAATATTTATTGTTAGTTTCACAATTCAAGAAATAAAAGCCCTAAATACAATAAAGACGATACAATTCATAATTAGAGTCATGTTCGTTTCACCCTTCGGGGTGGCCCAGTGGTTTGGGCTTGGGACTTCCATGTTGGAGGTCTCAAGTTCGAAATCCCTTGTCAGCGAAGGCAAGGGATTTGCCTTCTGGGTCGAGCTCGTCATAATAGGCTTGCCTAGTGTGGGTTACCTTTCCTGTGTTGTTTGTAAGCTATTGCATAGAAGCGGGGGTTTTACCCTGTGGGCACCCAAAGGGTAGCGGCTGCGGGTTTCCCTTGTCATAAAAAAAAGTCATGTTCATTTCTTCTCCCAAGAAAACTCTTCCGCTCCTCTCTGTTCTTTTTGAAGAAATTATCTTTCGGCTGGTCCTCTGTTTTGGCCTAAACATGAAGCAAACCCTGTGAAAAAGTGCAATCAGATCTCGTGACTTTAGAAGCTCGTTGCTGATCTGAAGATGTCGCCGGCAAAGTTCCTCTCAACGACTGCGACTTCTGTTAGTTATTCTTTATCAACTTCGTCGAAGAAAATGTCGTCAACTTTCAGTGGCGATGAAATTGCTCTCTTTTTCCCAAATTTGTTCTCGACTCTGGTCAAAGTACCTAGATGGGATTGACCGAATCTGACCCGCACCCACGCCCACACCAGTGTCACGTCAAGATGGGTTCGGCTGCAAAAACGAAGAGTCCGTGCAACATAGCTTGGTTGTCTGTTATCGTTTACTTTTAGCATTGAGATCACTTGTCAATATATTTTCTAGATTGGGTTGGAGATTGCTCCATTTGAATAATCTGAAATGAGCAGCTCATAATGCTAATGCCGCAGTGTTTCACTGGTCATCTGCTAATAAGCTCGCTTGCTTGTCTGTCATCCTGTAGTCTCAGCATTGACATTGCTCTTTAGTAGATTTCTTAGCATTGAGAAGGTCTGGATTCAATTTAATGCGCTGGTAATTCTAGTTTACCAATGAGGTCGTAGGCAATGCCCTTAATTGGATTTTCTTTCAATGTTAGTGCTGGGATTAATGGAGATAAGTTAAATTAGTGGAAGTGCTATTTTATTATAATTCTTGTTGTCCTTCAACTAATTTACATTTCTCTTGCAAAATAGGTTTTTGAAGTGTTGAAGTAGTGAATTCAAGTAGTCGTTGCTGATGAATTCCTTTTGGTTTCTAATATTTTTTTCACTCATCATGCAATATGTGATCCTCAGAAATTATAATAGGTTGGTTTTATTTGCCAAGAGTTTGAACTGGAAAGGGTGGAAACGAGTTGCTTTAGTTTCTAATGTCCTTGAAGTATTGTTGGAAATTAAATTCTTGTGTGTACTGTGTAGAGCTGTTCCCTTGAGTGTTGCCCCTCAAACCTACTATATTTTATTATCAAACTCATTTGTCCATCTTTAACAGAGGCAACCAGAGATTCACCTTTTTGCTGCTCGATTGCGGGAGCAACGTGGCGATATTCCTGGTGCTCGAGCTGCATATCAACTTGTGCACGCTGAAATATCACCTGGGCTTGTAGAAGCAATAATCAAGCATGCAAACATGGAACGTCGACTTGTAAGTTTGTTTGGTCACGTACTATGGTTTCAGGACCAGCTTTGATCTTTGTTGACTTATCCGATGTATCGTTTTCCTGTTTTTTTTGAAGGGGAATCTTGAGGATGCCTGTTCCATATACGAACAAGCTATTGCCATTGAAAAAGGGAAGGAACACTCACAGAGTCTGCCATTATTGTTTGCACAGTACTCTCGGTTTTTGTACTTGGTAAAGTTCTTTTTGTCTTGTGTTTCCAGTTTTTATATTTTTGACTCAATTAATTGGCTACTGCCGTTTCCATCTTGTTGTAATGTACCCCTTTCCAATTGTGGCAAACAGCTACAGATATTGCTTTCTTTCAGATATGTTTGTGGAAATTGGTATTAATATTTTTGTTTACCAATGTGCACTTTTTTGTTTCTTTAGTGGGTGGGAGCATGTGTGTTTATCAAATCATATCCTCTCCATTTCAATTTGATGTCTGACGTTCCTTTTTAGTCTGTTTTGAAAGAATGTCTCTTTCTGAATTTGGCAATGCTTTAATTCCAATATCCCACAAGATAAAGGCTTTTGGTACATTATACATATATTTAGTTTAAGACCCTAAGATTTACAAGTCTTATTTACTTTCTTAAACTCCGTGCCCTATCAAATTAAGACACATAAATTGAAACGGAGGTAGTATCAGAAATATGCCTGTATTTTCTGCTCATTGCAGCATACGAATGTGGACATTCCCTGTGCACTTTGTAGCAGGTGGCTGCCCCTCCTGTGGCCATGTATATAACCATATGGAATGCTGTTAGTTGAATTGGATGATATATGAGACTTCTACCTTAGAATGTTGCATTCATCGTATCTAGTTGTGGATATATCCTGTTCCTTAAAATTGCAGCATTTGTTTCTAGAAATATGAAACTCCTGGTCCTTTCTTGAAATTTAGAAGTTATGGGTCATTATTTTCTTGTTCGTATTCTCAATACTGTTATCCTAATTGACCAGTTCTCTCCCTGTTTAGTATAATATCTAAATGCATTTCCTTATTTTGTTTAGTGTAATCTACAAATGGACTTCCCTATTCTACTTTTCATATTACTAAAGATATCTGTTTTATGGAAGTACATCAACATAATTTATGGTGCAATCATATACCAACCTATAATAGTGAGACAGTTATGACCATAACTTGTCGCAATATTCTACTTATCAATTGATTCTCAATCATTTTAGTGATTTGTTCACTTTTACACACTCTACACTGCCCTTGTGGAAGGCTTTCCAGTAGAAAAGAAATCAGAATTAGTGTAAGTGCGTGGAGAGTCATTAAGGGTGTTTCCTTGATACCCTGTATTATTGAGTGGTGATATTGCAGAAACATTTTTTTCTCTCTTCAATGTTCCTCATGAGTAAAATCATTTAAAATTTATGTATTTGTCCTCCTTTGGCTCACTGTCACATTTATGTTGGAAGGTTTCTGGGAAGGTGGAAAAAGCTAGGGAAATTCTTGATCAAGCAGTTGAGAATGTCCAGCTGTCAAAACCACTTCTGGAGGTTTGTCTGTCTTTCTCATCCAAGGGCATAAACTGTGGAGGAATTGGTGTTCCTTATTGATATGCTTTTTTCATGTAATATGCAGGCACTAATCCATTTAGAATCCATTCAGTCACTCCCAAAGAGAGTAGATTTGTTGGATTCATTGGTTGATAAGTTCTTAGTTCCATCTCCTGAGAACCCTAACGTTGCAAGTGTTGATGAAAGAGAGGAATTATCAAGCATTTTCTTGGAGGTACAAACTGTTACATTTGGGTACTTGACTGTTCTTTGGGACTGTGATGCTCTCTTATTGTTAAGAACAAATATGCCTTGTGGTGTTCTCATGGGAACCTGGAGTTATTTGAACTTCTGATCATGGCCAAATATTCTTGGAAATGCATTCAGTTATATATTTCATGTGCTTTTTCTACAAGATTCTTGTTTGTATATTCCATGATTCGACGCACTGCCATATTCTTGATACCTGAATTCCCTCATTTTGATACAAGCTGACTTTACTGAAATAATTAATGAGCTGGACTAACTGGTAACACATCCTTGAACTAGTATTCCTGTTGGATGTTTGCCTGGGCTACAATATGGTTTATGCCTTTAGATACTTTTCCAAGTTTGCAATATTGTGTAAAATGGAGTTAAAATTGTCGTACAAATTTTGTTTTTAGAAAGGGACACTGTTGTCGGACCTCCCAAAAAGCAGGAGGCCACTATCTTTGTGATGTACGAAGTAAACACATATTAAGTTCAGTAGGGAGTTTGTGTACCATGTTGCATTGATGTTAAAAATGTCACACGGTTTAAATTTGAATCATATGTATGTACTTGGTTTCATGAACATTGCTAGTTGTGGTTGAATTAATGATTGTTGCAATGACCGGATTACAGTACCATGGTGGTTTAAATCAAATCGTTTGATGGTTAAATTTGAATCATATTGGGATGTCTTGGTGATGCAATGGGGAGTCTGGAGAGAAACTTGTTTTATGGGGAATTATTTCTGATTCTTGATTCTTTACCATTTTCCATTTAGTCGTTGAAGCGTAAACTTTTTGGAATGACTTTGGGATGGAACGGGAATTCTGTAGAAATATCTGTTTTTAGGATTTATTTATGATTCTTGACCCTTCACAATCTTGCTTTTTAGACCTTGAAGTGTAAACATTTTGGAATATCTTGGTGGAATGGGGAGTCCAGATCGAGATTTGCTTTACTGGGAATCATTTCTGATTCATGAGCCTTCATCGTGTTTTTAGTATTTTGAAGACTGAAGTGTAAACATTTTGGAACATCTTGTGGGTGCAAAGGGAGTTCATGGAAATTTGTTTTCTTGTGAATTATTGCTGTCTCTTGTGAGCCTTCACTATCTTTCTTGTCTCTTTAACTGATAGTGCTTTGTGCTAATTTATTACCACGATCCTCTTGTTGTGGCTGTTCACTTTTGACAAAATATTCTGAGACGGAGAATGTGTTTGCAGTTTCTAGATCTTTTTGGTGATGCTCTGTCAATTAAGAAGGCTGATGATCGGCATGCGAAACTCTTCTTACGCCATAGAACTTCTTCAGATTCAAAGAAACGTCAGGCTGAAGATTATATAGTTTCTGAGAAAACAAAGCTGGCAAAGTCTGCTGTTGCAGCAACCAACCCTTCAGTGGTTGGTGCATATCCTGGAGCACAGAATCAATGGCCTGCAGGTTATGGTGTACAAGGTCAAACCTGGCCACAGGCTACACCTGCCCAATCACAGCAGTGGAATCCTGGTTATGCTCAACAGGTAATGTTATGACAAATATTTAACAGTTTCACTAGAGATAGTTTGTCACCTGGCTCAAATCTCTGTCTAGATTTAAAATCCTGATGCGAGTCTCAGAGCAATGCAATGTGGGACCACTATGTATGTGTTGCTCAGGCTTTAACCAAAATGTTAATTTGGGTTAAACTGGAACTTCGCCATGGAGGAAAAACAATTGAACTTCTTTATTCAAATGGATTTTAGAAGCTCTTTTCTCTTTTAATGTGAATCAGAGGTCTGTGTAGATATCTTTTCTGTGGACAAATGTTTAAGTACTCTGCTGTCCTCAATTTATCGCGTCACATATTTCCTATCCCCCTCCCCATGGAGATCCTTGATTACATGTGTTTCAGTTTTTCATGTGGCCATCAAATCTTGCAGGGGTTGATGTGTATGTGTGTGGTTTCGTATTTTACTCAGTCTGTATGTTCTTTCAGACACAATTATTCATTAGCAACAACATATACATAGTGTAATCCACAAGTGGGGTCTGGGGAGGGTAGAATATACACAAACCTTTACCCCTACCTTGTAGAGATAGAGAGGCTGTTTCTGATAGACCCTTGGCTTAAAATAAAGCATTTCCAAGCAGTTTGAAAAAGAATATACAGAAATGAGAGCAATAACAACAAAATAATGTGAAATGGGAGCAGCACATGACACAATTATTTGTTAGTTACTTTTTTCTTTTTCTAGAATATACTCTTCAAAGCAGCTATGCAATCAGTGGCTTTTTTTTAAAAATCTTTTGTGTTTGTTGAACTTTAGACTGCATATGGTGCTTACGGCAGTTATGGAACTGGCTATGTACCTCCTCAAGCGCCTGCAGCATCAGTGCCCTCTAGTGCTGGTTATGGTGCTTATCCTTCAACATTCCCTGCCCAGGTATGCGGAACGCCTTTTATGTATCAGCATTTTGTTGCCTGTTTGCATACTGTGTCAAATTGCATTGTTGTTTCGGCAGGGATACTTTTATTAAGCATCTCTATTGCTTTCATGGTTACTTTTTGTTTTTATTGTTAACATTGATGTCCTTGTATGCTAAGAATGGTTTAGCGTGAAGGTAATTTGATGTCTGGTAAGTTTCCCGGTTTTCTGTCTGAAAATGTCAGTGGGGCCAAAAGGCTTGCGTAACTTATGTCATCCCCCAAAATTGTAGCATTTCAGTGTTCGAATTTCGAAGTTGAATCACTTTATTTCCATATTGATACTAAAATATATTGCCAGTTGAATTAGGAATTAGTTAATCCAATATCTCTATTATGTTGATTTCGGTTGGTCAAAATTACAAGGGGCATTATACTTTGTTCCCGTGTAAGACCAGAAATTATTCTTCTACTGCCAGTAGCTCTTCATATGTCGCAGAAATTGCAAGTCATACTAGGTTGAGTTAGTTCCCGTTTTACCTTTGTGTTCAGAGTGGAGTGACGATGAACCTAAATACTTACAGAAGTACGTAAGTCCAAGATCACCAAATTGGCACAATCAATTGTCCAGTTTACTTCGGCAATATTCTGCTATTCCTGCCAAATATATAAATAGCACGTGAGTTCTAGTGGTATGCAGCCTCCAAATTGGTTTGCACAAGAAGTTCATTAAAAGTATCATGTTTGCTTGGCTAGTCATAAGAAAAGCTTGCCCTACCCATGAGGCATTGGGAAAAGGGGTATGCAATTTTGTTCAAGGTGCTTTATGTGTGGGCAGAAAACAGAGGTAAATAACCATCTGTTTCTTCACTGTAAAGCAGCCTCAAATTTGTGGAATATGTTTTTGTGTATGTTAGGGGTTAGCTGGGTGATACCTAAGACAGGGAGCTCCTTAGCAGCTGGACAGGAATTGGCAACAGAGGGAAAAAAGGAAGACTGGTGGAGGACTATACCAGCCTGTATATGGTGGACTCTAGAAAGAAAGAAATGCCAGATAGGCTCAAGCCTTTTGTTTTTTTGGGGTAAACAAGAATTGGTAGGGGAAATTTTACAGATAGTTGATTTTATAGGAAACTTGTAATTCTGTATATCTTTTTGAGGGTGTGCTATCACCCTGTGGGATATAAGTTTCCAATTCATCATTTCCTCTTTGGATGGTGAATTTTTTGTGAATACAAAGTTACCCTTATCTCAAACAAGCATGTGAGTTCTAGTGGGGGTTGAGTCACCAACAGAGCAAAGTTGACCAAACCACTGTGTTTGACTCTTTGTCCTGGGGGTTGGTACCATATAAAGAAATAGAGATATTAGTTTCAATTGCCAACTAAAGGAATGTTTCCTCTTGGTACTCCGAATCAGTTAGAATTTTGGCTAATAAGATAGCTGCAACAGCTTAGTCCATATACCTCCAGAAAATTCATAAGCAAAAGGCAAATGTGCTACTGATTTGTGATGTGTGACAGAATTGAAGCTATTGTCATCAGTTCCTCAATTTTTCCAGGTATGATTGTTGATCACCGTCTAGAAATGTCAGGGGATGCCAAGTCCTCATGGATTGCCGATTAGAACATAAGAGAAAAAATAGGAATCATCTGTGTATTACCAACTAGTATCACCCATTCAAGATGTAGTTCCTCTGACCGAGGAGATTATAAGCACTCTTTATCATGCTTAATACTTATCACATCCCCAGTCATCAGCGTGACAAGAATTGAATGGATTAGTTAGGAAACTTCTCTGGATGTCCCTTCTTCTAGGGCTACCCTTGTGCGACTAGCCGACTATCACATTAATATACAGAACAGCATGATCTTATAAATGATTGGAAGAGAAGCATGTAGAATGATAGCGTGGCATACCAGGAGAATGTCCCCTCACCATGACCTATTTGACGGTGAATGTAAAGGTCTGATTAGGGGCCTATGAGCAATTTGAGGAAGAAAAATCGACAGAAGTTTGTGTTACATGAGACCATATGCACCAGTTTCTTTGTAACAAAGCATATGAATATAATGATAAATGAGGACATGATTACTTATTATGGTATTGTCGTACTTCTCACAATTAGTCGGACCTTTAGAGCTACAATTAGTTCCACAAGTATAAGATATCAATCAATCCCAGTTAGTGTCTTGGTAGGAGCTTCTCAAATTTCATGTTACAATGGCCATTGGGGGAAGTTCAATCTAGTGGACAATAGCAAAGCTTGAAATTCAATGAATATCAAGTTTACCATTCTCAAAAAAAAATAATTCAATGAATATCTGCCCAGAAATTAATCTAATATGTTAATTAGTCTACTTTTGATGGTGTTCTTTACCTCGGAACATTTCATTAATATATATGATGCTATGCTGGATTAAAGTTGGTAATGTCTTGTGTTTGAACCTTCTTTTTTTAATCAGTGAAATCGTTTACACTTGTACTCAAAACCCTCTTTTCTAGCACCCCACCTTCTCTGGGGGCAGAGAGGGGAGTTGTGTTGTTTTCATATTTGCTTTATATCTCCATAAATTTCATGCTACACTAGTATACCCTTAGGCGTTGATTGTTTATTGTCACTAAGTAAAACTTTGTTATAACTTGTCAGGCCTTCCCTCAGCAGAATTATGCACAGCCAGCGGCCGGGGCCGGGGCCGCTGCCACTACCGCTTTGACTCCAGCACCACAAGCTACAACTGTTCCTCCTACAGCTTATTACAGCAGTTACTATTGAAATGGCAAAGTTTTCTGCGTCAATTTTTTGCTGGATGTAGTTTGTATCTTCCCCTCAATGGCCAGAATATTTTGCAATACCATGAGTTCTTCAACATGGTTGTAATTTGATTTAATGAGCAGTCAGATAGGAAATTGAGCAATCTAGTGATGTCTTACCTTAGGGCTGATGGACAGTGGTTTCTATCTATTGTTTATCTGCTGTTTGCTTTTTTCTAATTAATGTACCATACTTTTGGTTTTAACGTGCTAGTATGCAGAAAAAAATCTGTTGCAAAGATGTTATGTTTTCCCTGTCCCATTTCTAGTCTGTAGGAGTAACTTTATATTGTGGAGTTCATGATTTTCTGCTACCAGGAAGTGCCAATTAAGGTTACTGTATTCTTACTTTAAGAGGGGATCTTTTATTCTTCGATACACTGGCTTATAATGAATCGTGTGAAAGTGGGATGTTTTGTGCTGGTGAGGGGGGTGTAAGTGGCTTTCAGCGTTGGTGCTTGTTGGGCTATAGCTATCTAAATGAAAGGCAACTTCATACGTTGGAAGAAAGTAGCTTTTAGTTTTGGGAAAAAAACAAAAGCACAAATGGTGTACTTATTCTATTCATTATGAAAATTATATACAATCTGATATTCTATAAATATTACACTCTCTGCTGACTTGGTGAAGTAAATCAAATAGGTTGCTTTTTACTAGTTATTGCGAGTCTTGTTAATAAATGTTTTTAACATATGCAAATAGTATAGAATTTGATTTTTATTTGATACTTTGAATCAGTTAAATTGGGAACAGTTTGTATACATATTTCATACACTAAATAATTTTCTTGTATTTATTTACCCACATGTTAGTTATTGAAAAGATAATTATGGATTCCATAAACTAAATAATTTACCTTTTAATGTGTGAAAATAATATTCAAACATGTATTTCTAGTTTTGGACTAGAATGAAAGGTATATAAACTGTTTAATTTGTGTGTATGGATTGTATTTTTCAACTACATTGCAATAATTGGTACGAATCAACATCATTAAAAGTATGCAATTTATAGATTTAGCGACATCTAATACACAATTATAGCAAGCAAATAATAAATTAATTAAACAGTTATCGTATTAACATATTCTTTCGATCACCGATTGCATTATTTCCTAAATCTTTGAAAGAATCATGTCCATGATGCATATTATTCTAAATCAACCATGCAAGTGGCAGTATATGACATATTTATATATCAACATTATATTCAAAACATGCACAGGAAAATATAATATTTTTTCTAAAATAAAACAAACCTCCTGGATCCAAACAATTATCTTTTTGGTTTTAAAATAAAAAAAACTTGGTCGTCTGAAAATAAATAAACAACAAATAAAAAAATTACATGTTATGTCTCATCTACATCCGTCTTGAATCAAGATTGAATGAAGACTACTATCTTGCATGATAAAAAAAGGATTATTCTTGTTTCTATGCAAGATTTTGATTTTCAAATTAAAAGGGAATTTTGCATTTTAAATTTTAATGGAGTTTTGGAGAAAGAAAAAAATACAAATAGGATAATTGTGAGAGAGAATCATTGACTGAAAATAAAAATAGGGTGAACCAACGAATTTGTGAGAGAGAATCATTGGTTGAACAACGAAATTGGAGAAATTTGGGGGATTAAAAAATTATCTTGCCAAGAAAATTAAAATTAAACGGAAACGTTACATGTTAATTATATCCCATCTACCTCCATATTGAATCAAGATAGAAATATATGCTTGCCTCTAGAGTCTTGTGGTTAGACCGCCCATATTGGATGGGATGAAATGTTGGCCAATCAAAAACTCACATATCCCAACGATGCATGTTGCAGAGATGATGATGTTGAGATGGATGTATGGACATACTAGGAGTGACAAATTAGGAATGAGGTTATTCGAGAGAAGGTGGGAGTGGCCTCTGTGGCGGATAAGATGAAGAAAGCGAAACCTAGATAATTTGGGCATGTGAACAAGAGGTGCGCTGACGCCTCAGTAAGGAGGTGCGAGTGGCTAGTTGTAAGGGGTACGCAGAGGGGTAGAGGTAAGACCGAAGAAGTATTAGGGAGATGTGATTAGACATGATATGACACAACTTCATATTACCAAGGACATAACTCTAGATAGGAAGAAGTGGAGGTCCCGTATTCTGACCTAAATGGAGTCATGTTTCTAAAAGGCCAGTGGTAAGCCAATCACAACATCCATATTTATTTGTTCACACTTCCATTCTGGTATTTAATTACTTGAGCTAGACCACCTGGTTTTTGATGTTCAACTTTCACTTGCTGACAATTTAGGCACCAAGACTCATAATTTGCATTGTATCGTTTCATATTGTTCCACCAATAGATATCTTTCAAGTCATGATACATTTTAGTAGAACATGGATGTACTAAATACTTGGAGTTTTGAGCTTCTTCCATAATTGCCCTCTTGTAGGCCATCTACATCAGGTGCACATAAGTGACCAACAAGTCTTATCACACTATTTTTATCTAGTCTGAAATTCTTGATCTTACCCTTGAGGATCCCTTCTTTTGATTATGCAAGCTTGCATCATCAAACTATTTGATCCTTACTTGTTCCATCAAGGTAGACTTGGAAACCATAGTTGCTTAAGCTTCCCATAATTTACTTCATCAAGACAGACCCCAGGCTAGCTATTTGTTGGGCTTCCTTCACTATTCAACGTTCAACCGTAGACAACCTGGCCAAACTTCCCATGGTCCTTCTGCTCATGGCATCGACAACCACGTTAGCTTTGCCCGGACAGTAGAGGATATTACAATCATAATCCTTAAACAATTCTAGCTGTCTCCATTGTCTTAGGTTCAATTCCTTTTGTTTAAATACATACGGTAAGCTCTTGCGACCTGTGTAAATGTCGCAAGACACCCCTTGGAGGTAGTGATGCCATGTCTTTAGTGAAAAAATAACTGCTGCTAGCTCAAGATTGTGGATAGGGTATTTTATTCTCGTTATTCTTTAACTATTTGGATGCATATGCAATTACTTTTCCGTCTTGCATGTGGAGCCTAACCCAATTCTGGATGCATCACATTAGATAACTAATATATCCATAGGGATAGATAAAGACGCAGAGTTAGGACTAGAGCGATAGTCCACCTATTCTTAAGTTCTTGAAAACTTTTCTCACGAGCATCAGACCATTGAAATTTTACATTTTTTTTTTTTTTGAGTTATCTTTGTTAATGGGGAAGTTAGTAAAGAGAACCCTTCTACTGAACGGCAGTGTAACCTGCCAATCCCAGAAAATTGTGAATCTCTATGGGGATCGTTGGCCTAGGCCAACTCTTTTTTGCCTCTATCTTCTGTGGGTCTACTTTAATGCCCTCGCTTGAGACCAGGTGTCTCAAGAATGTAACAGTATCGAGCCAAAATTCATACTTGGAGAATTTTGCATATAGCTGATCATGCGCTCTAAATATCTGAAGAACTGCCTTCAGGTGACTTTCGTTCTCTTTCTAGCTACAAGAATGTACCAAAATATCATCAATAAATACTATTATGAAGGTATCTCAGATGGCTTGACGACTATTCATTAAGTCCATGAAAGTTGTAGGTGCATTTGTCAACCCAAAGGACATCACTGAAATTTCATAGTGACCATAGTGAGTCCTAAAGCTTGTTTTCGAGATGTTTGCTTCTCTAATTTCCAATTGATGGTATTCCGATCTTAATTCTATCTTGGAGAAATGCTTGGCACCCTGTAACTGATCAAATAAGTCATCTATTCGGGGCAGAGGATATTTTTTCTTGATAGTGAACTTATTCAACTGGTTGTAGTCTATACACATCCGTAGGGAAACATCCTTTTTCTTTACAAACAACACTAGAGCGCCCCATGGTGAAACACTTGACTGTATAAAACCCTTATCTATAAGGTATTGTAACTGCCTCTTGAGTGCATTTACCTCAGCTAGAACCATTCTGTAAGGAGGGATCAAGATTGGCCATGTCCCTGACAATGTGTCTATGCCAAACTCAATCTCCATATCTGGTGGTATCCTTGGAAGATAATATGGGAACCCTTCTGGAAACTCCTTAGCAATTGGTAGAGACTCAAGATTGGGGAGTCAACTTTGATATCCTGCACATGAGCTAGATACTCCAAATACCCGTTACTTACTAGCTTTTTGGCATTAAGGGAAGAAATAAACTTACCCACAAGCATACCCACTTCACCTCTGAATATAACTGGATCTTCTCCAATAAAGAGAATTTAACTGTCTTTGCATAACAATCAAGTGTAGGGTGACAGAGGATAACCCGTCCATGCCAGCTATAACATCAAAGTCAACCATATCCAACAAGTTCAAATCTGCTAATGTTTCTTGACCTTGGACTACAATTACACAATCTTTGAATGTGTTGTCAACTTGTACAGATGCCCATATAGGTGTGGAAACCTTAAATGTGCATGATATATGTTCTGGTGCTTTCCCAAACCCGGCAAAAAAATAAGACACATACGATAAATTTGAACCATGATCAATTAATACGTAAGAAACAAGATTACAAACTTAGAGAGCAAATGTATTAACTGTGTGCTCGCCAAACACTCTGCATGTCTAGAACTGCAAGTTTAACTGGTCGCCTCTTTCCGTAGCTCCACATCTACTTGTACCACGCCTAAACTGAGATTTGGTGCTCAGGCTAGAGGAGGTGCAGCCAATGTAGTGCCTGCGTATGCTGCTTGAGTGGCTGGTGCCTTCCCTTGAGCTTGCCCACGCCATGGACAATCTCTCTTAAGGTGACCTGGATCATTACAGTAACATCCTCTTTGACCCAAAAGGCATTGGCCGAGATGTCTCTTGTTACATGTAGAACAATTAGGAAAGGAAGATCGAGTCTGACCCTGACTAGCTAAGTTGTGCCCCTGATGGGCTTCACCCGTACTCTGTTGGTGTTGCCTAACTAGAGCTGGATAAGGTAAAGAATTAACCATTGATTGACTCTGGGTTGCATGATTTCTATTCTTTGCTCCACCTTTTTGATCGCTATAACCACATCCATTCTTTGCTTTCTTGTTAGCTTCCCGGGACTGTTTGATAATTTTGTCGAAACTCTCTTTACGCTTGGCTATGTCTACTACATGGAGAAAGGACTTATCATCCCCGTACGAAGCAATATCCCTAGATGTGTACGGGTTAAGGCCATACACAAATTTTTCGATAGTTTCCCTTTTTGTAGAGACTAAGATGGGGATGCTCTGCTAACTTATTAAATTCCATTGCATCTTACCCTGTCTGATATCGTCAAAGATGTCAAATTCCATCTGAGTTCTTCATGTCGGCTACTTGGCAAGAATGTTTCGAGGAAAGCCTGTTTCAATTGTGGCCACTAGATTGGTGTCAGATTCGGACCCCTCCTTTTCTTGTAAGTCCTCCACTAGACACATGTTGCCTGCGTCAACTAATACCCAATCAACTAAGTAGCCGGAGTATCAAGACAACCTAAGGAAATAAAGATTTCTTCAATATCCTCCAAAACTTGCATTGGCTTTGCCTTCACGTGCCTGCCTGTGAAAATGGGAGGATGAAGCCTAATGAAATCTCATGCCGTGCTGCAGGTGGAGGAGTAACTGCCCATGGTACTCCCTGAGTTGGCTCATGGACAGGTGTAACTCATAGACAGGGGACGCTTGATGAACTGGAGGGACTAATGACTGAAAATTCAAGAATCCTATCAATTCAGGCATCAGGTTTTTGGGGTTGACCTTGGCAGCTCCTAGCATTAGAATCCGTTCCTTTGACATTTTGTCCACGACCTCCCCCCCCCCTTTAGCTGCAACAGGTGCAGCTGGGGGCATCGCTTGATGATTAGCCGTTGGTATGCCAGCATTGTTAGCAACAGAGAACGAAGCTGATTTGTTAAGACCTTGAAACGTTAACTCTACACGTGATATAAGAAACTAGGAGGAGAATTTTCCTCATATGTCCTATAGCCTCCCAAATATAAGATGTGGCGTGCTGCACTCTAATACATAGGACTCTACAAGACACGACTCATGACTCCCAAAGACCCATAAACCTGGTTGCTCTGATACCAACTTGTCACACTCCAAAACTGGGGTAGGATGTGATTGGCACCCGACCTAAGCTACCTGTCAAGCGATCCCTGAATTAAGTTGTCCGGTCATAGCATTTACTAAATTTATTAGAAATAACTACCTAATAGGGATTATCCAAGCATAATGATCAGTTAGCTAATCCTATCCGGTAGTGTCTGAAATGTGATCAGTTATATCTGCATCCAAGAAAAACGGAAGGGCCCTCACGGGCTAAGTACCACCAATAGGACACCCAAAAAATCTCATAGGCTACCTCCTAAGAAGTCTGAGCAAGTCCTTTTGGAATAAAAATACCAAGAAGAACGTACATCCATATAAAGCATGTAAGCAATTTAAAGTCTATAACTAATAATAGACTGAAGGTTGAAATTCTAAGGTATTGTGTAAGTGAAAAATTGAAGCATGAAGCTTTACGGTCATAGCTAAATTGTAACAGAAAAATCAAATTACACATGTTGGCCCGATGTATTTGAGATCTAGCAATATGCACAGGGGAGCGCCGGCCTATCTCCCCAACAAACAATAGCCCCTACGAGTGTGTGGGTAGCTAACCCTGGCCTTTGTGGCACTCACGCAAGGGGTGATTGACTAGCTCTCCTGTCTGAATGTGTGAATGAATGTTGAAACTGAACATAGCACATAACAAGCAGTGATACACATAAGCATATAATACTGTCGTGTTTTCATATATTGTCACACTGAATAAGAATGATGGTGTGAACTAAGTACTTGAGCACAAGAACATAATGTGGGAATATCATCGTATATATGGAGCACGAGGGTTCTAACGGAATTTCCTATTAGGAGAGTAAGCATTAACTTAACTTAGCCCCTTTACCAGGCACTTCCAATGTTCATAACTCGCTCACAAATGTCAATCTACACATAATATAACGTAGCAATATCAAGTCGTAGCTATTAAGCTCAATTCACCTTTCTTGAGTTAAGCCTTAAAGTTCCATATCTCAAACAGATATGAATCAGAACTAAAATTAATTCAAGAACTGTTATTTAAGCATGGGAAAAAGCTATTCAACTTAAGAACAATTAAAACCTGGGAGTTCTGAAGAATTGGTAAAACTAAGATCATATAATATTCCTCTCAACTGTAAAGATTGAATACTCCCTAAGAAATGAATTATATGCAATTCCTACGTGGAGAGGCTAGAGTCATGATGTTTGAAGGAAGATTAAAATAAATTCCTTGCAGATGCTAACTTAAATCAATAATCTAAGTGCATGCTTGCTTTATTCATGCATAGCCAACTCAAGTTGTAGCATATTGGATTTTAATTTACACCCATTTACTTTTCTTAGATTTTTGTTAGATAACCATTAGTTTAATTCTAAGTCTTAATCTCTTTCCTAGTTTAGTTTTAAAGTCATGTTGTGGAAGTTGCAGCCATCAAATCCTGTTTGCTTCCTCTTTTGAATTAGAAATATATGAGATATAGGATTTCGTTTGACAATCTGGTTAGTTAGAAAAATAAATATACTTGGGCATCATCCAAGCTGTAGACGATCATATTGACCTCTAATTCCATAAAAGTCAGAACGCAAAAAATGAATTTGTTACGCTATAAGTTTGCATATAATCATCATCAAATGAGTATTAATTCAACTTTAAGGAGCATTAAAATAGCTTAGGGCTTCACACAGCAGCCAACCTAAAACTTGCCAATTTCATGATAAATCTAGTACTTTATTTATATGTGCATAATATTGGCATGCGATGAGTTTAAAGCACGGGTTGCTTATAACCCCAAGTACCATGAAACTTTTCTATATTTTCAACTTTTTTAACAGCCTTGATAGTAGGTCTCAAGCAGAGAGTTTGTTTCTTCTTCTTTTTTTCCGGATAAGTAAACTAGAGTTTGTCTCATCTGGTCCTTGATCTTCAATTTAAAGTAACTTGCCTGGGAATAGGATATGAGTTAGGCTTTGATGAAAGAATTACCTTTTCAAGCTTCAAATAGTTCTTCCTTATCCCTTTTGTGCAAAATCTTCAGGCCTACCGATGCAACCAAATAGATACAGAGACCGACCAGAGCCCTCTCCAGTATCTAAGACCAATGATTACTTGCTTTAGCTTTCTCTTTGACTGACTGCACTTCTCAAGCTACATGTCCACGATGTTAGGGGATTTTCTCTGACTGTCTTTTCTGGTTGCAAATGCAGCTGCAAGTTCCCAATTCTGCCGGTGATAGATGGTGTGGTGAAGCCTTGCAGCTACTCCGAGTTAGAAAATATTACTAACTTTGAGACTAGCTTGATTCAGTCTACACAATCAGGCAGATTGTTCCATGGAACCATTACTGAAGGATCTGAAAAACGATCAGTGATTGTAAAAACATGGGATTTTTTCCTTCCTTTGAACAGAACATATGCTTATCGTCCATCTAAATTTTGTGTATGTGTAGATACACTTTAATTTGATTTTCTTGTTTATTATTTTGGGTTGAATGGATGATGTCAAGGTTTTTTCGTAGGATGAGATTGAGTTATATGAAACAGCAAATGCGCATCCACATTTGGCAAAGTTATCTAGGTACTGTTGCGATAGGAGGCTTGCAGTTGTCTATGATGAGGAACTTAACACGGTTTTGTCTGATGTGCTTCCGGCTGGTATTTAAGTTACCTCAAGTATTATGTTGGATGGCTGTTTAGTGTGAATATTTGCATGCTTTTGCACATTCTTTATCTCTTCTTTTTCTTGTTCGTCAGATGACTTTGGGTGGGATAAGCGGATAAATGTGGCAACTCAACTTGCAGACCTGTTGGCATGGTTGCATAAAATGAAAATTGCAGTTGGCAGTATCAATGCTTCATGCATTATGATAGATAAGGTTGAGTTTAAAAGCATTTAGCTGTCTTTTTGACTTTATATTTCCTTTGGAAATCTGGAGATTCTTAATGAGTTACCAGTACATCATTTTTGCTTGCAGGAAATGAATATTAAAGTGTTAGACTTTGGTTACATTTGCAATCGTGTCAACGAGGATTCTGTAATTCGTCTTGAGTATATTGTTGGCAGGTTTCGTGAGGAGGTTGCAAAAGACATGTTTACTTAGACTCTTTCTCTTTCTATATATATATACTACTTTAAAAGCATGAACTCCGTAACTTGAATGTTAAATTATTATAATACCCCAACTAAAAGAATCCAATTTAATATATCTTCTTTATTTATGTTTATATTTATATTTATTTATTTATATCCTACTAAAACCAACATCTTTTCACATTGAAGGGTTGTAACTCTTTCAAAGTATTTGTAACTTTTTCGATGAGTTGTGAATGTTGTTACCATCCTGGATCATACACAGTTTTGATAATTTCATTTGAATACACTAACAACATTTTGTGGACCTTTTTCCTATACATTGTTCGTTAGTGACCTTAAGCCAAGATTCAGCTGAGAATGCTAAATCTCATATTTTTATGTTTTTGACTGAAAGTAGAAAGTAGGAACTAGCGAAAAGAAAGAAATCTGTTTTAAAAAACTTGAGCTTTCCCAGTGTGGAGAAATTTACTCATATTTGCTGTTTCTGCATGTGCATAGTGTGGACAAACAATTTATCTGCTAAAAAGCAGTTGTATTCTTATTTTCCTGGATCAATGCAGGTTGGACGATGAAGTCTGATGTTTATATATTTGGTCGTCTACTGATGGAGTTGATAACCAAAACGAAGCTTGATTTATCTCATCCTTCTGTTGAAGATATTTGTAAACCTGGCTCTTTTGTTCATAAATGCTTCGAAGATGTTGATGATCAAACTGCATCTGATATCACGGAGCTGACTTGCCGTTGTTTGAGTCTTGATCCAGGCGAAAGGCCAACACTGAAGATGGTTTTTGACGATTTTGGAAAAACTAAGGACGAGAGAGAAGGTAGGGGGAAAATGAAAAAGAGAGGAAAATGAGTCCACAATAGAATAAGTTATCCCTTTGTTTAGCTACTTTTGAACTTTTGTACTAACTAAATTGCAAGGTTGTTGCAATGCAAGTGATGGATTTTTATGAATGATCCCTTATGGGTTTGTTTTACTGACCTATGAATTGGAGATTTTCAAATTATTAGCTATTACGGTTTAGTTGAGGTCTATCAGAAACATCCTCTCTACTAGGGTAAGGTTTATGTACACTCTATCCGTCCATTTTGTGTGACTCTACTAGGTATGTTGTTGTTGTACTCGGTTTAGTCCATATTTGTCTAGCAAATACTTTTTATACACTATTGTACTCGATCTTTTATATAAAGTTCAACACATTATGTTATAATATTTTCCTCCAAAGTATAATATTAGTAATAGTGTGTCCTTCCTTAGACTCTGAATCACCATAGATAGTGAAGTACACAAGGTTACATAGTTTTTAGTAGTACTATTAATCCTTGCTTCATTCGCCAAAACGTGTGCCACGTTGTTGCTATTTTCTAAAACAATTGATCAATTTAATAAGACTGCCTAATCTCCTCTTTGATTCTATTTAAGCTATGCAACTTTCTAAATGTGTTTTGTGTGTAGCTAACTAAGAGAGCATTGTTAATCTGGGCCTGTTTAAGTTTTTGTATAATTCTTTGAATTGACCTAGTGTTCGACACGCATTAACTACCAGCAGGCTTACAATAAATAATGAATCTAAATTGAGTTCCAGCTTGAAATCTTGATTTATTTTGAGGTCTGTTTGCCCTTTCTTCAACTTCTCAAATGTGCTCAAATTAGTTCGTGTTTAAATATAGCTATCAATAGTGGAAATGGTTTTGTGTTAAAGTAGGGATTTAGTTAGTAATGTGTAACACCCCAAATTTTTTTTTAGCGAAGATCCGAGCCATTGTTCATATGCGTAGGCCCAAACTCAATGACTTCTATTGGTATATATTTATTTCTAAGTATTTGAAGTGTATTAGAGGTGAATTAGGGTCATAAGGAACCTCTAGTACTAAGTCGAGTTCAAAGATCCTCTACCGATTAAGTTTTCGTATAAGATCATATCAGGGTCAACTTCAAACGATCATATCTCCCAGAAAATAATGAATTACGTGGCCCATTACCTATAAAATTAAAGGTCTTTGAGTCCTCTTTCCAACGCCACCAAGTTTGTCTTTTTTTGAGCTCGGGGTAAAAAGTTATGGCCATTTTACCAAAGACTGTCATATCAGAATTCTGAGTCTGTGAACGACGGATCTGACCTATGGTCCGTCTTTTGAACGACGAACCGTAGGTAGGTCTCGTGGGTGGTTCTGTCAAGTCGTCAAAAAGGTTCAAAATTCAATTTTTGGGGACCCAAGACCTACGGATGGTACCTACGGTCCATAGGTCGAACCACGAGCCGGAGGTAACCTCGTAGGTCATTTCGGCAGTTTTAAAGAGGGGTGTTCTCATCTTTTCCCACCCTTTTATAATTAAAACCCAAGACGTTTTGGGACTAAAAATAGTCCCTTATCAGTACCCAACGTGGCTTTTCTCTCATTAACACTTAGAATCTTTTGAGAGCAAGAATTGGAGAGAAGGAGAAAAGCTAGGGTTCAAGAGTTTCATGCAAGGCCTTCGAGTTCCGCTTAGATAATCATCGTCCCAGGTATGTAAGGCTATTCATAGCGTTGGAATGAGTTCGTCCACTCGCCCTACATCTCAATTCCGTCATTAAAGAGTCAAGTTGAGTTCTAACCCTAATGCTATGAGTTTTAGAATGAGTTATGATTTCCATCATTGAGTTCCATGTTTAATTATCAAGATTGTGTTTATCCATATGAGTCTTATTCTTGAATCGCTGTTCATGCCTAGTTTCACATGAACCCTAGTTGAGTTACTACATTGCTTCCTATAATGCACTGTTTTAATTGAGTAAAGAGTATTTTTTTATGCTATGAGTAAGAGAAAAGTTTTGAGGGAACATAATTTCATTCATTGGAGTTTTGAAAGTCTTGAGTCATCCATTATGATGCATTATTTTAAGAATGAGTTTTTCAAAGCTTTTGCGTTATTATTCACTATGCATGATTTTCAGAGTCTTAATGAGTATAGAATCGAGCATAAATGATGTTTTCAAGAAAAAAGTTTGATGAGATGTGAGTAAGTCTTAAAAGCGTTTTTGAATGAGAATGAGTTGAGTCCGAGATGAGTCTGAAAGGTTCTTAAACTTCTATTATTTTGAACAAGAGAATTTTTTAGTAAAGTTCAAGGGAACTAATTGAGTCCCAAATGTATTATTTTTACATTGAGAAAGAAACTTTATTTTCTAAATGAGTTATGAGTACAGAGATATTTCAGAGCAGTTACCTCTTTTAAGAGGATCTTTTGAGTAATTACCTCAAATTGAGAAAAGAGAATGTTTTTAAACATTGAGCATGAGTATATCATTGGGAGTAGTATTGAGCACCGATATGGGAGAGAGTTCAGACAACTCACAGCCCCCATAAACCATGTTTGCCAACATGGGTACAGGATCATACTTTTTAGATGAATCCTAATTGCTTAGTGGATCCACTTAGTTGAGGTTGTTCTATACCCCGGCAAGGTATATGATAGTTCTGACAGCGTGGGCGAGATGTTGTATCATCACGTAGCTCATAGTGATGGTTGTCGGTTAGAGAATCTCTCAAATAAGAGTAAAGAGTAATTTATTATATTTTTAGATACATCCTTGATTTATATCTTTTATTTATGAAGCTTTAAATGATTTTATCTCTAATCATGCTTTACATTTAGTTGAGTAGTGTATAGATTTAAATGATTTTATCTCTAATCATGCTTTACATTGAGTTGAGTTGAGTATAGCTTTAAATGATTTTATCTTTAATCATGCTTTACATTGAGTTGAGCTGAGTATAGCTATAAATGACTTTATCTCTAATCATGCTTTACATTGAGTTGAGTTGAGTATAGCTTTAAATGATTTTATCTCTAATCAGGCTTTACATTGAGTAGAGTTGAGTTGAGTATAGCTTTAAATGATTTTATCTCTAATCAGGCTTTACATTGAGTAGAGTTGAGTTGAGTATTTCTTCCAGTCTTGTCAGTTCAGTTATCTATGCTTTCAGTTGTCCTTGCATGCTCGTACATTCCATGTACTGATGTCATTCGACGTGCATCTTATAATAATGCAGATACAGGTGTTCAGGATCATCAGCAGACGCTTCATTGAGATCATTTGATATTCCAGTTAGCTTTGGTGTGCCTCCTTGCATTTCAGAGGGTTGCCCTTTTCCCCTTTTCAGTTTAGTCTTTTAGGGTGTTGTGGGTCTTATCCCAACATCTATGTTGAACTATATGTAGATGCTTTATAGATAGATAGAGTTGAGGAGTCTTTCAGTATTTACTTCTTTTGAGTTGTTTTACAAATTATAAGTATTTCTATTGAATATTGTTCAGAATTTATAAGTTGAATATTTGAGTTTATCAGATTTAATGAAATTTAAAGCTTATTATTACTTGAGTTAGTTTTTCGCTTGTAGCAGCCAGGATGAGGGTTCGCTTGGGGACCAGCGATGGTATCCGACTGCCAGCCACGTCCAGAGCGTAGGCTCGGGGCGTGACATAATGATGACAAGATTGTAGTTGTACAAGGTAGTTTCTAATAAGTCATAAGTGAACCTTTGTGTAAGTTTTCCATTTGATTGTGAAGATGGGAGATTTCAGTAACTCTATCCACATGCTATGTCGCTCAGACTCTTACAAAATGTCATCACTCATTAGGTGCATGTCGAGTTTGAGCAACTTAGTCCATAAGTGATCATTTGAGATAGTATTTCTGTTTCTTTTGAATGAATTGTGTCTTCATCACCGTGACTTGTTTAAATGATCTCCAAGCGAACCCTTGGCCTGGCTGACTACTTAGCGGAAGACTACTCAAGCGATAAAAGGCTTAGAAGACAATTTATCTCAATATAACTCAATGGAATATCTGAAAATACTCATTTGCAACAATCATAATAGTTTGCAAAACAATTTAATAATAACTCCGAGGACATCTCAAATCTAACTATCTTTGAAGCCTCTAAATACTAAGATGTTGGGACAGGACCAGACAACTTTAAACAAAATAGGAAATAACTGTGAATCCCTCCGGAAAGCAAGGAGGCTCACCAAAGCTAGCTGGAGTGCAAATGGTATCAACGAAGTGCCTGTTGATGACCCTGAACATATGTATTTGCATCATAAAAAGATGCAGGCTGAATGACGTCAGTACATTGAATGTACGAGCATGTAAGGGGGAAACTGAACACATAGACAACTGAAATGATAAGGTTGGAAGACCAACTTACCTCAACTCAACTCCAATACAAAAGCAACAATCATAGATACAATGCTTAAAACGTTATAAAACAGGAGATATAAACTCAATGATGTATAAAAATACAATAAGATACACTTTACTCTTATTTGGGAGATTCTCTAACCGGCAACCTCACTATGAGCTAGGTGATGATACAACGTCTTGCCCACTCTGTCAGAACTGTCCTATACCTTGCCGGGGTATAGAACAACCTCAACTAAGTAGAACCACTAAGCTTTTCCCGAAGGCACTAAGGAAATCATCTAAAAAGTATGAACCCTTTACCTATGTTGGCATACATGATTTATGAGGGCTGTGAGTTGTCTGAACTCTCCCCCATATCGGTGCTCAATACTACTCCCAATAAATATATATACTCATGCTCAATGTTTAAAACATTCTCTTTTCTTAATTTGAGGTAATTACTCAAAAGATCCTCTTAAAAAGGAAAAACTCTGAAGTATCTCTGAACTCATAAATATTTAGAAATCAAGGTTTCTCTTTTCTCAATATAAAAAGTGATACATTTGGGAATACTCAGTTCCTTACTCTTTTCAAAACTCTTCTTTAAAAACTCTTCTTCAAAACTCTTCTCCGAAACTGTTCTAAAACTCTTTCCAGAAATCAATTCAAGCAATTATATGGTTAAAATGATCTCTTTTCAAATACTCCAAAAATCAACTCAGTAAGTAGGGTTCATACCGAAATATAGACATGAACAATATCACAACAATCCTCAATGATATAGATACAATAACTCAAGAATTGAATTAAAATTCGACGATAGGCTTAACTCAAAATTACTCAAAATCAAGGAATAAAACCCTAGATTACTCTTTTTCTGAAATTCTGATATACGTAGGGCGTGTGGACGCACTAGTTCAACACTATGAAATCCTTACATACTTGGAAAGAACGAAGTTCTTGGTGAAATTGGAAGAACGATTGAAAACCCTCGCTTTTCTCCTCTTGAATCCTTGCTCTAAGTCGTTGAAGTGTTAAAGAACTTAAAATAATGTTTTAACACTGCTTAGACCCTTAATTAGGCGAAAAAGGGTAAGGATTTAGGTTTAGAAGGGGTGAGAAAAGTTTGAAATACCCTTAATTAAAACTGTCGAAGTGACCTACGGTCCGTCCTGTCAGTCCGTAGAACTAACTTCAGAAACCCAATTATTTGGCCATCTTCCTACGGATCCCTTCTACAGATCGTAGAACTTTCTACGGTCCGTAGGTCCTTTTCATAGAACTCAATCTCAACCTCGAAGTTTAACTAAGTTTGGACCACTCCCACGGAACCCATCTACGGCCCGTAGAACTAATGATGGTCCGTCCTGTCAACTCGTAACTCAACTTCAAAAACTTCAATTTCTCTCAAACTCAACTTTGTTTCTATGGTTGCCTTCCTACGGTCCGTAGTTACTTCTACGGTCTATGGTTGCCTTCCTATGGTCCGTAGTTACTTCTACGGTCCGTAGGTGGCTTCCGTAGAACCAATACTCAGCAATTTATTTTCTGCACTTTTTCATCACAAGTTTAGGGGCGTTACAGGAACTTGAGAAATAGTTTTTGAAATGGTATAATCATCAACATATATTATTAAAAGTGGGAACAAAAAAAATTGAAAGTTAAAATATCAAAATAACCCTATAAAATTGAGTTATTACAATAATACAATTAATTTAAGCTTAAGTCATATGCGGCCCCTTAAAGTTGTCCGCATATTCCAGTTAGACACCTTAACTTAGGCTTGTACCTATTGAACACTTTAATCTGAACAAATTTATACCTCTTTAACACAAAATGAAAAATCAGTTGAAAGACAAAAGTGCGTGTGTCTCAAAAACAAATACATAGCCGCTGAGCCAATGAAATTATAACACGTGGTAATTGGACCAAAATAAAATTTGAACTCTATTTAAATAATTTAAAAAGAATTTTTAAAAAACAAAATTTATTTTGATTCAACCCACCTCCACCCCATCCCCTTCTTCTTCTTCGTCAAAACCTGCCACCTTTTCACTGGCGGCAGCGCGCCGCCACCATGAGTAAACCATTACTCTTACCTGTTTATTCTTCACCATTCAACCATACCATCCATTGCCTTTATTTTCTTCCCACTAATAATCATTTACTATCATAATTATATAAAACACAATAACGACTTTTGCCGGAAAAAATAATCAATTCTTATTATTTTCATTGAAAAAAATGAAACTTTACTGAAATATTTGAAATTTAAATCAATATAATAATAATGATTTAAAAACAACAAAAGGTAAAAATCCAAGAAGAATCAGAAAGGGTGAGACTTGAGATAAAGAGAGAGAAGAGAACATAAGCGTGATAAAGAAAAATGCTGACTCTAAATTTGTTCAATGGTAATTCTTTTGAACAATATCTTTGCAATTTTATTGCTTGATTGTGGGTTTTGTAGCGCTAAGAAATAGAAAATTGTAATGCATATTTCAGCATTAACAAATGCACAACATAAGGCTAATTTTCCAAATTTAGTGTTACTGTTGTCTTCAACTTTAAACTGAAATCCTTTTTCAATAGATTTATATTATGACTTTATAAAAAAAAAATTAAAAAAAAGAGAAAGAGAGAGAGGCGCAGAGGATGGTTGCCGTGAGAAATAATGAGATGGGAAGAAGATGGGCTTTTCCTTCTCTTTTTCTTTTTATTTTTTTATTTTTAAAATTAAGTGAATAAGTTGGAAAATAGAAAAAGAAAATATATTATTTTTAATTGCTTTACGCGCTCAAAGAGTGTGGAGCACACTTTTTTTGCCATGTCAGCATTTTATGCCTAATAGGAATGAGTTTTGAACAAATAAGGTGTTCAATAGGTACAAGCCATAGTTGAGGTGTCTAAATGAAATATGTGAACAACTTTAAGTGGCCGTGGATGACTTAAGCCATTAATTTAATATATATTACAATAATACCATTAATTTATGCTTAATATCATATTGAAGACAATACATTGAATCAATCATGATTATGCCTCTCCACGTATCAGTCACTAATTAAAAGAAGTTATTACAAGTCAGGTACGTAGTGTCTTTATAGTTTCAGAATTGATTCATATTCCCATATATGTATTAGTAGTTTAGTACACTATCATTGACAATTCAATTGGTATATATTCTGTATAACATCATGTGCTTCAACTTTGACCAATAATACTATATATATATATATATATATATATATATATATATATCATATCTAATTACTTATTGTTAATTTTAGTATCCACAACTTTCATACTTTTCATATTCATAACTTCCAAATATTTGATTTATAACTTTAATATATATTTTGGTCTTCCTCCATTTCTATCTATATAAATTTATCTTTTTTGTTTCAAGAACCCCCATTCAAAAGTTACTCTTTTTCATTCTATCACTAAAGTAGTGAAACACTTATATCATTATTGAACTATTTTTCACGCTTTAGTTTGATTCGATGAAGAGGGCTTTTGAATCTTGATTAGTTAAGGGAGAAGATGTCGACAAGAACTCGAAAAATTATGTTCCAATTATGTATTTCTTTTTTCCATCTATATTGTTTTAAATCAAGTCTTAAGAAGGATGTGTATGTTGTATTTTTTTTATTTTTTTTTGTGTTTTATCTCTATTGGTCTTCTTTAATTTAATTTTCTATGAATAGCTAATTGTAGTTTATTTGGGCTCAAATTAGTTTATGACTTTATTGGAACTTTGCTAACTACTAACCAAAGTTTATAATTTATAGTTGGTTCCTTAAAAGAAATTATTTAAACATTAAAATATGCTACTCATTTGATGTTTCTTATCAAACTTTTAAAAATGAATGTGTAATTGTTGCATTTTATTCTTCATTATACATGTATTTACACAGAATTTTAATTTAATTGTTCTAACGGATTTATGAAAAATTTCATGGGACACACGTGCAACGCACGTGTCCAGAAACTAGTTTATTTAAAAAAAACTGAAAATACTAATCCAAATTGATACAAAAAATTAATTAATTTGATTCTTGTACAACAATGAATCCATTCATGTACTAAATTGAAGCAAAAAACTTCCCCCTTTCTCTGTGTAATATCTGCTTGCTCCCTAAGGCGATTTTTCTCTTTAAAATACTTCATTTGCCCATCTTCCTCTCTGTTTTCTCCCCCCTTCTCTTCTCTCTCTTAATGCATTCCTCTGTATAATCAATTTTGTTTATCGACAACACACAATTAATACTCAGAATTTTCGATTGCTTCTTTTTTTGTTCTCTCATAAGATTTTTTTTAAAAAAAGATTTGATCTTTATATAAAACACTTTCTCGTTTTTGACTGAGTGAAGAGTAACGGCGGTGGTGCTGTAATATGTTTAGCGAAGAAGAGTTGCGTGCTATAAGTGTGCTGTGGAGAGGAGATGATTATGTGAAGGTTGTATGTGGATGCACCAGTCGTAGACATGGCGATGCTGGTGCTAAACTTAGGGTTTTTAATTCTGGTGAACTCAAAATTGCCTGTGAATGTTACCGTGGCTGCCCAAAAGGTTTTTACCATATATATAATCGTCGCTTTAATATATTCCTTCTTTGTGCTTTTATATATAATGTGTTTGTGTTAAATGCATGTTGTTGAATTTATCATCGACTTACCATGAAATGTTGTTATGTGCTTTTTAAATTTGACTAATGGTATTTGCCAACCAAGTTCTCTTCATGGATTATATATAGGGAAAAGACATAAATTCCCCTTTGAACTTGTCTCGAAAAGTCATTTACACGCTTAAACTATCACGATGACCTATTAAACACCTTTACTATTCAAAAGTGAATTTATTTACCCCTTAAAACTGACGTGGCAAAGAAATAAAATTAAAATTAAAATTAAATGCGTTAGTTAGAAATAAAAATAAAAATAATAATTAGAATCAACTTTCAACACCCCCACCCCTACACCTCCACCCCACCCCTACCGCATACCTCTTCTTCTTCATTCTTTATTTTACATCACAATCTCAAAGCACAACTTTTCTTTTTTTTTAACAATTAGGTCAATTCTCATAGATTTGTTAGTGAATAATTGTATTTTGTGATAATTTTTACTAAAGGAAGAATCTGAAAAGAATTTCGGATATATCTAAATAAATCCTTAAGTTATGTTTAGCTGATTGTTTCTATCTTTTCTATTTTTTGACTTTGTTAAAGAAATTTTGGTTGTTAATCAATTATTGGGTTTGATTGTAATGACAGCTTTATAGGTATGGTGGTTCTAGTAATGAGTGAAAAAAAAGAGAAAATTGAAGGCGGTGAAGAAGATTAATCAATTTTTGAATTTGGTGAAGATGACGACTTTATGAGTGTGGTGGCTTTGGGTAACGGGTGAAAAAAAGAGCGAAAATTGAAGATGATGAAAAACAAAAAAATGATATTGATAATGGTGATATTTGATGGTGGATGGTGAAGAAGAAGAAGAATTAAAGGTGATATGACGGTGGTGAAGAACAAAGAATCGATAGTGAATAAGGTGGCCAAACACAATTTTTCCGGTGAGATGAGAGATGGAGTGAGTGAGATTTAGTGATGAAAAAGATATAATTATTAGAGAATTTAATAATTAATTAGAGATTAATTAGTGTAAAATATTGTTAACAAAAGAAAAGTAATCAATAAAGAAAATAAAACCAAAAAAATAAAAATAAAAAATAATTTCTAACATGACGCTGACGTAGCGCTGATGTGGCGATGAGTGTATTACACCACACCTTGTGAGAGTGGTGTTACACATCTCAGGGTGATATTAAATTCACTTTTGAGTAATAAAAGGTGTGTAATAGTCATCATTATTAGGCAAAGCTATAATTGTATAGTAATCAGAAAATATATTCTTTCTTAGAATAGACTGATTTACAGAATATACATTTATAACCATATATACTCCTTCCTAGAATAGAACTCTAACCCTACAATTGTATAGCTATAAATATTTTACTGTATCATTCAAGGAATAGAGAATACTATTTTCAAAATATCTTATATATTTCTAGCATGGTATCAAGAGCCATCGTTTTTAAAAAAAAATTCTTCCGTGCTCTTTGCTTTCTCTACACAGGTACCTTGTTACCTTCCTGCATTCCTATTGTCTCTTTGTTTTCTCTCTGTCCCTTTTTTTCTTTTCTCTTTCTCTATTGTATTTTGTCTACTCGATGAATTCACAATCATCCTCGCACAATTTGCTCTCCACAAAATTGGATGGTTCCAATTTTTCTCTATGGGAATTCCACTTTGGAATTTTTGTTCAAGGAAAGGGCCTTTTTGGGTGGTTAGATGGTTGTGCATGTCTTCCAACAGATGCAAAAGAGTTGGATGGATGGAATTTGAATAATGCAAAGGTAATCGCTTGGATGCTGAACTCGGTACATGTTGACATCGCGATGGGACTTAGACCATTTAGTTCTGCTTCAGAGATGTGGCTCCACTTGCGTAACGTCTACCAACAAAGCAATCTAGCACGAGAGTTTGAAGTAGAACGCAACATTGTCGAATATACACAGGGGGACAAGAATGTTCGTTCCTTTTATGCTAGCTTGCAACTGCTCTGGTCAGAACAAGATCAAATTTCTGGGCGAAATATGTCTACGGCAGGGCTCAAGGAAGTGTTGGGAGAACGAAAAAGGACAAGGATGGTGCAGTTCTTGATGAAACTCCGGCCTGAATTCGAGTCGATTCATGGCAGTTTGTTGAACAGAGAAGTCACACCTGCTCTTGATGTTGTGTTGGCAGCCGTCTTACGTGAAGAGACCAGGCTTGGAACTCAGGCCATGGAATCTATGCCATTACCCGCTGTTGCATTACTTGCACAAAAATCAACTATGGGTACTTCATCAGGAAATACTAAGAGAAGTGTCCAATGCTATGAATGCAATGACTTTGGTCACATAGCAGCCAATTATCCTAAGAAGAAAAGGTTTTGTGCTTACTGCAAGATTACTGGCCATCATATTTCGGACTGTCGTCATCGTCCAAATCGTTCGCGGCTTGCTCACCAAGCATACCAGACAGATGTCACTACACCATCTGGTTCCTTCCCTTCTGGACATGATCTTGAAAGGCTGATTCGAGATTCTATAGCAGTTGCCCTTCCTGGAGCCATCTCAAGTGCACTCTCGGCATCCTCAGGTACAAGTAATTCTATTAAATCTACTTGTCATCTAGATTCGGGTGCTTCCAATCATATGACCAGGGATCTGTCCCAATTTTCTTCATTGTATGATGATGTTTCTAAACATGTTATTCATACAGCAAACGGGCATACATTGCCCGCTTTGGGTATTGGTTCTGTTGGAAATTTGTCTAATGTTCTTTATGTACCTAATTTGAGGGCTAATTTGGTTTCGGTAGGTCAGCTTGTTGATCAAAATTGTGTTGTAAAATTCTCACCCAATGATAGTGTTGTTCAGAATCTGAAAATCGGGATGACCATGGCCAAGGGGCATAGCGTTGGCAGAATGTTTCTTCTAGAGTCAGTTCATCGTCATTTGCATCATTGTTTTCTTTCAGTTTCTGCCGCGGATGTTACTCGCTCGAATAAGTTGCTCACTCTTTGGCATAATAGGATGGGTCATCCTCATTCCTCTCGACTTCAGCACATGCTCAAATCATGTCTTCCTGCAACACATGGCATTTACTCCAGTCTCCCTTTGACATGTTCTAATTGTGCCGGTTTGAAAAGTCACAAGCTCTCTTTTCCATCCAGTTCATCTTCTTATAAAGATTTGTTTGATTTAGTGCATAGTGATGTTTGGGTCCTTCTCCTATTTTGTCAAGGATGGGATATAAGTACTTGTGTTATTTATTGATCATGTATCTAGATACACATGGGTGTTTTTTATTCGAAATAAATCTGAGGTTTCGACTCTTATTATGAATTTTATTGAGTATGTGTATACACAGTTTCATAAAACTATAAAAATATTTCATTCTGATTCTGGAGGAGAGTACACTAAGACTAATCTTGTTGAGTTTTTCAAAAGAAAAGGAATTATTTCCCAACGCACTTGTCCTCATACTCCGGAACAAAATGGAGTCGTAGAAAGGAAGAATCGACATGTTTTGGAAACTACATTGGCTTTGTTGGGCACATCTAATATGCCTAAGAGTTTCTGGCCTGAAGCAGTACATACTTCTGTATATTTGATTAATAGACAAACTTCCCCAGTCGTTGCTAATGAGACACCGTACTTCAAATTATTTCATAAGAAGCCTGATTATTCTCACTTGCAAGTACGGCAAAAGCTTTCAGCAAAGGCAACACAATGTATTTTTGTGGGCTACAGTGACACACAAAAAGGGTATCTCTGTTATGATGCATCTCGTCGCCAGCTTCGTGAATCCAGACATGTTATTTTTTTTAGGGTCATTTTCTTACAAACACAATTCTAAACATGCTTCAGAATCTGTTTCTTTTTTGTACAACTTTGATAATGAGTGGTAGCTATTGAACCTCCGGAGCAGCCCGTGAACTATGATCATGGTGATCCCCAGCCGTCCTCTTCTTCGGGTATTGAATCTACAAACTTATCCTCCTCTTCAGAAGAGTAATCATCTCATCCAGTTACTCCCCCACGCCGATCTAGTAGGACAGATCGCCATGCTCCTGAACGACTCTATTACTCTCCAGGGAAATTCGGTAAGTCTTATGCCATGCATACCACACTACATTTTGTTGATGTACCTACATCTTATTCTCAGGCTTCTACACAAACTTGTTGGAAAGAGGCAATGTCGGAAGAGTTTCGTGCGTTGAATGAAAATTCTACTTAGGACTTTGTTGATAAACCAACAGATGGAGTTCTCATTGGAAGTAAGTGGGTGTATTCCATTAAACTTAAGCCAGATGGTACAATTGATCATTACAAAGCTCGATTAGTTGCTCAAGGGTACAAACATAAGTATGGGGTGGATTATGAGGAGACTTTTGCACCTGTTTCTAAGATGACAACGATATGGACATTATTGGCTGTGGCTTCAATGAAAGGCTGGACCTTACATCAGATGGATGTGAAAAATGCATTTCTTCAAGGCAACCTGGAAGAAGCCGTGTTTATGAAACCACCACCTGGGTGTGTTCTGCCAAGATCAAATGCAATTTGTTGTCTTCGAAAATCTCTTTATGGCTTAAAACAGGCTCCCCGAGCTTGGTTTGACAAATTTAGCTCCACGATTCAAACTGCGGGCTTCTCTTAGAGTTCTTCAGATCATTCCTTGTTTCTTCGTACTTCTCCCGTAGGTATCACAATACTTCTCATCTATGTTGATGATATCATTATCACAGGAAATGATCCAAAGAATATTACTAAGTTGAAAGAATTCTTGCATACCTCATTTAAGATGAAAGACTTGGGACGACTGACATACTTTCTTGGACTTGAGGTTCTATACTTGCCTACTGGGATCATGCTTACACAACAAAAGTATGCTCGTGATCTTGTTGGAAAGGCTGGTCTTACTGATGACAAAGTTGTGTACACCCCGATGGAGATTAATACGAACTAAAAAGAGGTTGATGGAGAACCATTCAATGATCCAACATTGTATCGGCAGTTGGTGGGATCATTAGTTTATCTCACTATGACAAGGCCGGACATCTCATATGCAGTACAAGTTCTAAGTCAGTTTGTGGCTAATCCTTACCGTATACATCACACTGCATTACTTCGTGTCATTCGGTTTGTTCGTGATTCTATGAATCAAGGTGTTCTTTTCCGTTCTGATTCTTCTATACATCTTGAAGGATATACTGATGCATATTGGGTTGGCTGTCCCGATTCTCGTCTCTCTGTTACTGGTTGGTGCATGTTTCTTGGCACATCCTTGATATCTTGGAAATGTAAGAAACAATCTCGTACGTCTAAATCATCTACAGAGGCTGAGTATCGTGCTATGTAGGCAGCAAGTTCGAAAATTGTTTGGCTACGATGGCTATTATATGAGCTCGGTGTCGCTATTAAATCTCCTACAGTGTTACATGTTGATAACACTAGTGCGATTAAAATAGCCACAAACCCGGTGCAATAAGAAAACACAAAGCATATAGAGGTGGACTGCCATTACATTCAAGAATTGGTTATTGATCGTCTCATTACTCTACAACACATTTCTTCTCATGATCAACTTACTGATTTGTTTACAAAGGCAATGACACGAGCACGACATCAGTATCTTATCTCCAAATTGCTACTGTGTGATCACCGGTATGAATTTGAGGGGGGATGTTAGGCAAAGCTATAATTGTATAGTAATCAGAAAATATATTATTTCTTAGAATAGACTGATTTACAGAATATACATTTATAACCATATATACTCCTTCCTAGAATAGAACTCTAACCCTACAATTGTATAGCTATAAATATTTGCTTTCTACTGTATCATTCAAGGAATAGAGAATACTATTTTCAGAATATCTTATGGCTTTCTAGCAATCATGATAGTTTAAGCGTGTAAGTGACTTTTTGGGATAAGTTCAGGGAGGGGGGGAGGGGAATTTATGTCTTTTCCCTTATATATATATATTCTAATGTAGCATCCAAGGGCATGACTTAGTGGTCAAAGAAGTTATTTGAGAACTGCGAGGTCTCAGTTTCAAATCCCAATAGTGAAAACACTAGGCGATTTCTTATATTTTTAGTTGAGATGCTCAAATATATATATATATATATATATATATATATATATATATATATATATGCCAAAAGAGTGTTTCAAATTTATATCCACAATGTCATGCATTAATCATACAATAATGGTAATGGTTAAAGGATGTATTCATTCTACAATATATTTGAAACACACTTTCACAAAGAACCTACAACATGTCAATTTGAAAAATGCTAGGTTCAATTGAACTTGTATACGAAGCCATATTCACCTCTTGTTATTTAGTTTCTTGAAACTTGTATTGTGGTGTAATCACTTGATCATTGGTATGTTCTTACCTATTGTAGTAATTTAATATCTTACTATTTTTTTCTCATCACTTAATCATTTAGCATGTTATTATACTAGTATGACTAAAAAATATAAATTTCTCATTTAAAAAGTTACTATTCCTCTTCCCTTAATTTCACATATATAATTTTCATGCAGTTGGAAATTCACATGCTTGGTTCAAGAGAATTGTTGTTCTTTAAGTTACAGAAGTCAGCATACAATAACATTTCTTTTATCTTTTTTGTCACTTAAAATGGGGTGTATGTATCTGTTTTTCTTTTTTCACGTGTTAGCTTGATTTAGGTAAAGTGAAAGAAATTGGCCAACTGTGGTGAAGATATATTACCATATGCAGGAGCAAACCAAAAACTTAGCACAACAAAAAAAGGAAAAACATAAATTTTGTTATTCATTTCCTTTCCAATATGATTCATCTGCAAAATGGCAATCCATTTTACTCAGCAAAAGATTAGAATTGTGCTATATAACACTAGTACTACAACAATCTAGAGAATGAATAGCTTTTTTTAGAGATAAGTCTAGCATGCACGCGACACACGTGCCAAAAGATTTTAGTTACTACACGATATCCTAATCCCCTCATGCATTGCTGCATCACAGATTATGTCAAATGCATGAAGGCTTACCTGAAAAGAACCATAGAAGAACTACAAATAAAACCTAACTGATATACACATTTGGAATGTGAGCAATTTTGTTCCAGTCCTCCCCCATCTCCTTCTCACAGCGCTTTGCCAGTTCTGGACAATAAACAATTCGCAACGTCTGCAGATTCTTCGTTTACATAATGCCAGCTGGAAGTGATTGCAGGCGAGGGCAATTCCATATCACCAGTGATTGAAGAGACTGTAAGTTTTGAATCCCAAAAGGCAGGCACCATCTCGGGACAAAGAGCAACTACTAGTCTTGTCAGGGTTGTTAGGTGTTGCAATCCCTCTGATAGAGATTTTAGCATCTCACAATCTTGAATGAATAACTCTGTGAGTGAAGTTAAATCTTCCAGTACTTGCTCTGGGAGACTCTCTCGTGAATGACAACTTCGAATACCCAAGCGCTTCAAAGCAGTTAGATTGGCCAGGCTGGTAGGCAGCTCTTTAAGTTTTTTGAAGGATGAAATATTCATTGACTCGAGATAGGCAAGGCTTTTGAACATTTCTTCTGGGAGTGAAGTCTGTTCGATGTTATGACTAATAGACAAGGAGGTGACGGTGCTGAGATCAGATATGGAGCTCAAAGTCTTTGCATCTGTGTTGCCCCAAACTTCCAATTTCTTGACACAAGCAAGGGTTGGAAAGACGAGCATAGGGCAATCATGAATCTCCACTTCCTCAAGTATGGGGAATTGATCTTTTCCTTCCTTTTGTAGCAATCCTTTCAGGTTAGGAAAGCCTGTTATGACAAGGCGTCTCAAGGATGAAAACCTTCCACAATCATGAACATTGTCTTCAATGTAATCCACAGACCCGCAGAATAAGCATAAACTTTCTAGACAAGGCAACTCTCCAAAGGGTGGAAGGTATAAACAGTTTTTACAGCTATCAATATCAATAGAGACAACATTTTTCAAAACTGAACCGTTCATCCAGTCCGGGAGATGGAGACCTCTGAAGTCAATTACTTTTAAAGATTTCAGATTGAGGTGTGGTTTGAGGGCTTTAAGCACTTTCTCATCCAAATCATTTTCTGATTCATATCTATCGGACCTATCCCAACTCATACATAAAGAGTAGAGATTTGCTTTAGCATATAAATTGGCTTCTTTTGCATTGATATCCTTCTTCACTCTCTCAAGGTGTGTGATTGAAAGTGAGCCAGCAAGGTTTAGGTTTCGTAGTTCACCAAGTCGATAACCTTTTCTCTTGCCAATAACAAAGCAATCTAGAGTCTTAAGGCATGTCAACGATCCTATTCTTGGTGACATAGAGGTCAATGGACAGTAGTCAAGCAGAAGATTCCAAAGACTACTTAGTTTACTTGTTTGCTTTGGCAGACCAGAAAGTGAGCGACAAGATTTTAGATCAAGAGTCTGGAGATTTTGAACCTTGCATAACCTCTTGGGAAGTCTACGAATTCTAGTGCTAGACAGGTTCAGGAGCCTTAAATGTATTAGATTTCCGATGGAAGATGATAATTGATATACTCTCGAGTAACTCATATCAAGCACCCTTAGCGAGACAAACATTTTCAGGAGTGAAGGAGAGTAAGAAGACACTGTTTTAGAAAAACCAATGGATAAAATGTTATTTTCCTCTCCTACTCGTACTTGACGGATACTGCTGCTTGATGTGTTTTGCTGAAATCAGAGATGTAGCCAAATCATGAATGAGGTCATGCATCTTGAAATAAGTTTTACCAAATTCATCTACTACAACCTCTTGGAAAAAGGACCTCATGTATAATTCTTTCCATACTTCGTTACCGACATCCTCTAGCTCCAAATTTCCTTTCGATGAAAGAAAACCATGTGCCATCCAGAGAGTGATTAGATTATCCTTTTCCATTTTGGTGTCCTTTGGGAACACTGCACAATATGCAAAACATTGTCTCAAATTAAGTGGAAGGTGATGATAACTCATCCTTAGGGCAGGTAGAATAGAACTTTCATCTTGAGGCAAATTCCAAATCTCATTATCTCTCACATATTCCCACTCACTTTCTTCTCTCTTGAAGCTTAAAATACCTCCAAGAGTCTTGGCTGCTAAAGGCACACCACCACATTTCTTCACAATCTCCTTTCCATTGGCCACAAGATTAGAATTCGTTTCTCTTTGTTGCCCAAACGCGCGTTGCATAAACAACAGTAAGCCATCATGTTGAGACAAATTTGACAAATGATATGGTTCTAACGTTCCCATAATTGATCCAACCTTTTCGAGATGAGTAGTTGCTAGAACAGAAGCACCTCTTGCTCCAACCTTTAAGACTGCTCTTAACTTAGCCCACTTTTCTAGATCATCATTCCAAACATCATCTAAGACAAGCAAGTATCGTTTTCCAGTGAGCAACTCCTGAAGCTTCTTCTAAAATGAAACCAAGTCCTCGACATCAGGAGACCTCCTTTCAATATTTCCTACAATTGTCTTTATCAACCTCTTCTCATCAAAATCATCTGAGACACAAACCCATATTTTGGGATTGAAATGCTCAGTTACTCTCTCATCATTGAAGATCATTTGGGCAAGTGTCGTCTTTCCTAGTCCCCCCATACCAATTATAGGGAACACAAGAAGCTCTTGGGCAACATTAACATTGTTAATCAGAATTTTCACTATCCCATCCTGCTCCTTGTCCCTTCCATAGACTTCTGGTTCAGTCAAAACAAAACCTGTTGGAAAATTGTGTTACAATTGATCTCATTAGAAAGAGTCAACAAGAAATATTAAAGACTTTTGCAAAATAAAGCAAATTAAAAACATCTCTAAACTATCACTTTTTTCGCGAGTATCATAACCCAACTATTCTTTACTCCCTTTTTCTACCTAAACTATCACACCCTTTGTATTAAACACATCTCATTGCTAAGTCGGCCAAATGTTTGAAATCACTCGATAATAGGTGCGTGGAGGCTTAAAACCCCCATAAAAATTGGTCCACATGGCATCTACAACAACCAATCGAGCTTAATATATATTTTTCTATTTCCTTTAAATCCTTCTTTTCTTCCCCTTTCCTTTTCACTCTTCCATCATTTCCAAGATTTTCTTCCCTATTTTCCTTCTTCATTTCCTCATAAACCATATAATTTTATACAATCCTATGATGAACTCTAAAATTTTACACAACCCTAGATTCTTTTTACCCAATCAAAAGTTAAGCGAAAACTCACCAGAAACTAAAGGTTAATTCAGAAAAAATAAAGGCTTACCACATATACCCGTTTAATTCTGATTCTAGAACCCTAATTTTGATTTTTTTAACCCCATTAACTATTACCCAGTTAATTAAAATCACTAATAAACCTCCTAACTAGATTAGGTGTACAAATTAAACCTATGGGAGTGCCACTTGACGCTCTATTTTCTTAAAAAACACTAAAATGAAGCTGTACCAGATGCACCAACAGTTCAGTGTGGAGGTGTGTTTGTATAGTTGAGATGTGAAAATCACGAAAAACATAATAGTTTAGATGTGTATTTGACCGTTAACTCACGAAACAAACATGCCGAGAAGATCTGGTAACAAATTGAATATAGCTATTGGTTAGCAATGATACCTGTTTCACGCGTAGAAGCTTGTCTCTCTGTAAATTTTTCAAGGAAATGAAATTTCCTTCTTTCTTCAGCAATTGCATCTACTTTCTCCATCATCTCTTTCATCCTTTTCCCAATTTTGAGGTGGAAAGTGATAATCCCTGGATGATAAAACCCTAATCGAGACTGCTCGAATCTTGTTGCCTCACTTTTACATTCGTCCAATATGTCATCGACTTCATATGCAGCACAATTGAGTTTCTGCAACCAATTTTCTATTGTCTTGTCCTTCAATTGCTTCTCCTGAGCATCTTCAAGCACAGCTTGAATTGTGGAAAACATGCTTGAAAGCTTTTCAAATTCCTTTTCGAAACCGAAGAATAATACAAGTTTACCTTGGATGAAAGAAGTGAGATTGTCTAGCAGAACTTGAAGGAAAGCTTCTGCCATGTTTTGAAATGGAGATATTTGTGAAACAAAGTAAGCTGCTGGAATGAAATATATTCAAAGTTGTTGGTGCAGTGGTCTGCTCCTCGAAAAATCCTCGGTAAGAGCGTTGGCCCTATGCGGCGTCATGCTTCAATACGGCTATCGGACATCGGAGGAAATAAAAAAAAAATAATTCAAAGTTGTTCACTAGTGTGAGTTTGTGGATGCATTTTTTTTATTCTAACGTCCGTATCCATATTGGAGATTGATTAAATCTTGATTTGCATCTTAAAGTCTCGTACCGTAGGAATTTGAACTGAAGTTCTGATTAAAAATGATGGAGTATTTATCCAGCTTTTGGGTATGAAAGCATTTCATGAGAACTGCAGATGCCAGACCTTTTTTTTCCATAAAGGGCGGCTATCTACTGGTCCTATCAGTCCCTCAACTAGTCAACTTGGTTGAGCATATATGCTTTTGAAAAAAGAAAGCTTTCTATAAACATATACGTTAAAATTTGTGGTCTCTAAAATAAAATTAAAATATTTATATGGTTATAATTTATTTTATTAAGTATAAAATCAAATATTTAAGGTTGAATTATTTTAAAATTAAGTATGATGTTATCTTTTATGTAAATTTAAAAAATAAAGTATCACATAAATTTAAATGAAGATAAATAAAAAAAGCAAATTGCCGATTAATTTTTCTCTTAAAATGAGTTAGTCTTTAATTTTTATTCTTTTACAATGGGTTGATTTTTAATTTGTGAATTACAATATTCTTAATTCGTGAATTTTGTTATTTCTTTTTATAAATATCTAATTTATCTTGCCGTATTTTTTTGGTCTTTATTGATTTATACATAGTTATCATCATTCGTCGCTACTACCAACACTAACTTATAACTAAGAAAAAAAAAGGTTCTAAATAATTAAGAAGCCCTATAAATAATTGAGATTTTCCCGATAGAAAGATCTGCATGCAACAGAGGCTCCAATTCTGTGTATCTGGTTTAGCAAGCCCTGCCCGCTAGCTTCCACCTAGACAAAAAAAGTGAGCGCCTAGCGCGCAAGGTTGCTTTACAAATCAAAAGTTGCGTTTGTTTCTTCTTCTTTTTTCTGGAATCGAGCAAGATGATATACTAAAACAAGTGCTAGCTTGAAAAATGTCGCAGAACGAAGCTAGGTTGTCGGTTGAGGCCCGACTTTCTCTGCTTTCCGTAGCTATAACCACTTGCCGTTCTGATTACTTCATTCATAAATCATTTTTTCTATTTCATAATAGCAATACGCTCAAAAAAAGTAAAGGAGAAGCTATACACGGTTATTTCGGATTGCGTTAAAAAAAACCTATATATGGGAAATGATTTATTGCTGATCGTATGAGCAATGAAATTATGTCTCACTTCCCTCTGTGGAATATTATAGATCATGGTAATTTTACTAATCACTCTGCCTGGCAACCTTTAAGAACTAAGAACAACAAAAAATATTTCCTCAGCAATGTCTGACATAGTAGCTTATCCTTTAAGATCTCCTTAAATTTTTGGAGACTGTTAAAGAATAAATTACCTTTTTATGATACTGTTTGCATATATGTTACTGACATGAGATTTAGTTGTTTTTGTTGCAGGACCTCTGTGAGTAAAATCAATCATCATGTTTTTGTAGCTAGTGAAGCAGCTAAGAGAATACAGAACAATCTAGATAGACCTTTAGGCGCTGGGGCGGAGCTATGGTGGTGGTCGGAAAATTACACTACATACATAGGTCAAATCTTACTTTATATTGGTATATTATTATTTTGGATACCTTCAAATCTAATAGAGATCGGTAGCGCAGTGGTAACGCATTGCACAAAACTTACATGGCACCCAAGTTCGAATCAAATCTGTAAGATATTGAAAAAGCACAACTTTGATGTGAAGTGAGTAGTAGCTCGGAGGCAATTGGGTGCAAAAGTATGCAGGGCATGAAAGATTGAATCCCTATAGGGTTACTTTTTTTTTTTTTAATTTACTATCACCAAGAACAAAGTCCACGAGTGAGAGATTGATTGAAGAAATCACAAGGGATTCGAGGACCAAGTGACTGAAGAAAAATAGTTTGAGAGAGAAGAGAGAAGAAGAACTTGTATATTTTATAACATGATTGTATAATAAGTTCATTACAAGCTATATAGTAATTGAATTGAACTATATTGAGCCCTTAAGCTAATAACATAATCTGTTACCAACTAACTGCTCCTAACTAACTTTCACTGTAGCTTACTAACTGTCTTTAACTGACAAATGGAACTATAACTAATCATGTATCAGTACTCCTTTCCAATACAAGATCATTGTCCTCAAGGATCAAATAAAGGAAATCTAGTCTTCAAGGTGGTGGCGAACTCCCAAGTAGCAACATTTGCTGGTATTCCATTCCATTTAACCAAGAGTTGTATCATAGCTTTATTACCCTTCTTAACCATTCTCTTCTAGCTACAAAACCTACTCAGGATCATGGCAGTGTGGATTTTCCAAATTAACCATAGGAGGATAAGATATTTGAGTTGGGATTTCATAACACTTCTTCCATAGGGAAATAAGAAATTTGGGATGGATCTTCAGTGAACTATGCAATAAGAAAGTGTAAGAAACTGGACCTATCCTCTTAAGATCTTGAAATGGCCTATAGTACTTAGTAGGTAACTTATGGAATGAATGACCTACAATAGTCTCTTGCTTGTAAGGTTGGACTTTGAAGTACACCTAATCACTAACTTCAAAAATTTTGTCACTTTTAGGAAATCAACTTGTTGTTTCATCCTCAACTGAGCTCTACAAAGATGATGTTTAAGAAGTTGCAACATTAGTTGTCTACTAACCAATGTACTATCAAACTTAGCTGAAGATGATTCTCTTGGAAGGTAAGGCAGGTGGAGATGAGGTGGTTTTCATATAAGACCTGATAGGGTGTGGTTTGAATGGCTGAGTGGTATGAAGTATTGTACCAATACTCAGCCATAGACAAACAAGCAACCCAAGTTGAGGCATCCTCGTGACAGTAACATCCCAAATATGTCTACAAACATTTGTTCAACACTTCAGTTTGTTGATCTGATCGAGGATGATAGACAGTAAAAGTATTAAGTTGTACCACTTGGATTGTGAATAGTTCTAGCCATAAAGGACTCAAAAAAACATCTCTATCACTAGTAATGGTATCAGGTAAGCCATGTAGTTTAATAACAGTATCAAAGAACACCTTAGAAATTGATTGAGGAGTATATGGATGCTTAAGAGGAAGGACATGCCCATACTGAGCCTTTCGACCACCACCAAGATCACTTCATATCTATTGGGCTTAGGAAAGCCATCAATAAAATTCATGCTAATTTGGGACCAAACCACATCTGGAATAGGAAGAGGTTATAGTAAGGCAGTATTTGCAGCATCAGACTTAACCTTTTGACCAACATCATACCTCTGAATAAACAACTTTACTTCAGTCCTCATGAATTTCCAATAGAACAAAGTGACAAGCTTCTTCAGTGTAGCTTCAACACCTAAATGAACCCTGAGAACCTGAATGTCATAGTTTCAAAATCTTAGTCATAAGATTTTGATCCTTGCCAATAACTAGCTTGCCCTTCCTTCTCAGTTGACCATGGGACTAAGTAAACTATTTTTTTAGTAGTCGAATATGCTTGTGAGTTTGTTATAAGCTGGTGAAGTTCAACTCTGAGGACCATCTATCTACTATAGCCTGGAATAAATCAATACTAGTGTGAGATACCACCTAAGCCAATAAATAAGCACCAGAAACTCTAGAGAGGGTATCAACAACCTTATTGGCAACTCTTCTTTTGTATTCTATGGCATAATCAAAAGGCATCAACTTGGTTAGACATAACAGTTGAAAATTAGCGTGTAGTTTTAGCTCCATAAGAAACTTCAGAGCCTTTTGATCAGTCCTTATGATGAACTTCGGTCCTAGCAAGTACTGAGACCACTTAGTCATAGCCTGGACAATAGCCAAGATTCTTTATCATATACAAATAGGGAAACATGCTAGGAGATAAAGCTTTACTAATAAAAGCTACAGGGTGTCCTTCTTGCATAAGAACAACTCCTATATTCCATATCTACTAGCATTTTTTCCACCACAAAGGTCTTGTTGACATCAAGTAATACTAAGACAGGGGCATGTGTCAAGGTAGTCTTTAACTTATCAAAAGTTGACTGAGCTGTACTTGACCACCTCATCAGTGTGGGCATATTTCCGTAAGTTTTTCACCAAGATTCTTCATAAAGGTAAGTAATTTGTTTTCCTAATCTAGTACTTCAATTTCTATACTTTAAAATCGACAGTTATTGGCTTTGGGGAGAGTTTAGCTTGACCTAAGATGAAAAAACCTGAAGTAACAAGGATTGTTGGTGTAGAAACATTAGGTTTTTTTTTATAAACTATTTATATATTCATGATTATATTACCGTAATTTGCTAGAGCAATAAAAAAATTAGTAATTCTAGGTGAATTATTGATGAGAAAGTCTTGGGTTGGGTTGAATGATTATGGGATTGGCCTGGAGTTTGGGACTAAGTATAATCCGGGGATATTTAGGTCAGTTGGGGTTGGTTTTGTATTTATGTTATTGTTTTTAGATCAAGATCAAGCTAAAGCTTCACAAAAGGGGAAGACTCGAGTCTAGTAGAGCATTCGGGCTTAATTCGAGGTAGGTGATGGTTGAATTATTTTTCAAATTATGTTATGTGTACATGCTAATTGTTTTGTTAGTATTACATGTACGTTTCATGTTTTAGGGGATAAGAAAATGAATGTTAAGGATATTTGGTTGTCAATCTGATGTAATGAACTGTCTTAAATACTTGTTGGTTTTACAAGTATTGTGATTATTGTGATGTCTGTGACTTTCGTGGTTCGGGTACCACGCTTGATACATGATATCTATTGGTCGGTTTGGTACCACGCTTGATACATGTTCTATTATGGTTGACTCAAGCACCATGTCTGGTACATGTTTGGTTATGATTTCATGTGTTGGTCCGATGAGTGAAGTGGAATTTATTTCTTGTGAGGTAATTATTACCTTTTGATCCATGAGTGGCCCAATTATTGTATTTGAATATTGGAGTGGTTCTTGTGTAAATTAGAATTGCATGTTAAACATCGTAGATGATGTCTTAGGGATCCTTGGGTGGTCTGAATTACTTGAAAGATGCGTGGAATCACATATATTGTTGTTATTGTTATGATGTTGGACATGTCTCATGTGGTTGTTAAGTCAGGTTGATGACTGAGAGTCTTGTTTATATTCACTGACTTGGGTTATACATGTTTTGTCCTATTTTACTAAGTTATAGTTATATCTTCATATTTCGTATATTTGGCGCTAACCGATGATCCTACTTTTGTGTACTGATATTGTATTTGCTCTTCTTTATTGAGTACATGGCATATTCTGGTAGTTGCTATGGGACATTAGTTGTGATACATACGTTTTCTGAATCTAAGGGTAAGTTGCTTCTTTCGGCCTGCCATAGATTCATCTACTCTCTCTAGTCCATCGTTTGGGCATAGATTCCTTTTATTTGGGGTTGCATCCTAGTCTCCTAGCATTCTAGACTATGTTAGATGTTTTGGTACACAACTTTTAGATTGTAGAAGGATTATTTCCGCAAGTTTTTCTGTTAATGATTTTAGTTATGAATCTTGACTTTAATAAATGCAACTGACTTTTAACTGTTTAGTTGGTTAAGTATTGACTTGGGTAATTGATTCTCCTACCAAAGGTTTAGTGATGAGTGCCTCTCATGGCAGTTTAGATCATGAAAGTGATAGTGAACAAGGTTAAGATGGGATAATGATTGCAAGGTTAGTGAGAAAGTGAAGATAGAAAAAAAGAAAAAAAGAAAGAGAAATCACCAAAATCCTTAATTGTATGAATTTTTTTGGGAGTTAAAATAGAGTAATTTGCAATTTGTATTCTTAATGTATGCGCTCTTTTGTCACTTACATCTTATCCTATCATTTTTTATGATTTGCACCCTAATCTTCTTAATTCTTTGCAAAATTATAAAAAAAAAGTCTCATTTTTCAATTATTTACAAGAATAAAATAGTAAAATTAACAAGTTATTATATTTGTTAGGATTTAAAAATTTAATATTAATATAATTAAATTATTTTTCTACCAACAACATAATTGATTGTTCTAGTTTTTCTTTCTTAATATACATTCAAAGTAAAAAAAAATAAAGAACTAAAACGAACATTTTGATCGACTTACAAATAAAAAATTACACGCCAACAAAAAAGAAAGAAAGAAGAGGAACCCCAAATTTTTGAATTTTATTTTAATAACTTATATAAATCAAAAGAAAAAAAAAGTAGAATGGGTTGGTGGAGTAGCAACACCACTAGTTAAACACCACAAATACCAACAGGTTGGAAGAAATAATTGTTTGGCCAAAATGAGAGAGATTTATCTTTAAAAATTAAGGAAAAATTACATAAGTGAATGTCTTTTAATTAATATTTACTACTTTTAAACATACTTTCTTTTATTACCATCCATATCAATTGTTAGCAATACTTTAATTGGGGAAATTTTCTTTTAATAAAATATTTCTCATTAGCGTGTTCACCTCTCATTAGCGTGGGAAAAGTTTTGTATCTACTCTTTTCAACGCGTTCACCTATTTCTCTCTTTCCCTTCTTCGCTTTCTCTCTGCCTTCCATTGTTAGGGTTTTACCTTCTTTCTTCTTCGATTTTCATTGCTCCCTTTAAGAAATTCTTTTGATTCAGCATAATATCCTAATGGAACGTAATCGAAAATCTCCTAGAAAAAGTCCGCGTTTACAAATTCGTGATGTTGATGCTTCTAATAAAAAAGTTTATCGAAGGAGTCAGATGAGGGGTCAGTTTTCAGCTTCTACTGTGGAAAATTTGCCTTGTAATGAAGTTTATGACGGTCCCAATTTTAATTTGGGATTATCACCATATCAACATGAACAAGTTTGTATAGAGGGTAATAAGAACAAGGACACCATGCATGTTCAGAAAGAGGGTAAAAAAAGAGTTAAAGAGGTGAATGTTGTGCAAAAATTGAAAAGAAGATGCGTTGATATTGCATCTACCTCTAAGGAAGTTGTTGATAGTGATGACGATTTTGAGGATTTACCTCCTCAATTTCAGTCGAACAAAGTGAAAAATAAAGTTGAGAAGAAGAAGCCAAGGAAGGATGCACAGACACGAAAACGATTGCCCAACAATGTGATTCTACCGGAGAGTAGAGATCCGGTATGTGTAATTCATCTTTAATTCAACTTTAATATGTATTACTCTATGGTCTCTTTCATTAGGTACTTGTTTAAATTCTTTCTTAATACAAGTTTAATTCATTTTTGCAGTTTTGTTGGTTAATTTGTTGTGATTGAATTACTTGTTTAATTCATAATAGATATTCCAAACTAATCATTTAAAAAGGAAAAATCTGATATAGATGAACAAATGACTACCCGAGACAGCAGGTCTAAAAAATTATACAAGATACTTTCTCATACAGAAGAATCAAAAGAATGAATATGTAATACCCCTTGTCTCTTGACTAAGTTGACACTTTTCTACTTCAAAAGAAATTGAAGCAATGATATTTTTTTACTTCTATGGTTCCATTCAACTCCTTATATTGATTGAATAATTCATTGCAATATAAAAATTATGTGTCCAATGAGCTCGTTGATCGTTTTTGTTTGTTCTTATTTGATCCAAGATCTTAAACATTTTCACTCCTGATTAAAATGAATGTAAGTTATTTTTATTATAATAAGATATGGCATCTGTACTTTTCTTGAATATTGAACTCAGATATCTGGCAACAAGGTTATGACTCATAATAATGAAAATTTGGAAATTATAGCCTTCTCTATTCTCTGTTATTTGGAAACATTTACTCTGCTGAGATAACTCTAGTAATTATTATCTAGATAGTTGATCCTGCATAATGACTTAGCATGAGGGACCAAACCACTTTGTCAGATATTGCGGTAAATTTATTTCTAATGGTAGAGTTGTTGAATTACCAGACAATTACACATGTTTATAGTTTGATCACAGATCATGTGTTAGACAATTACCTTTTATAAATTTGATTTCTAAATATCCTCAGTTCTCTATCTAGTCATGAAAAACATTGTGGCCTACTGTTTTTCAGTCACAATGGCCTAAAATCATATATACTGGGCAATGAGTTGAGTAGCAAAACCATGTTATACTTCATAATAGATATTCCAAACAAATCATTTAAAAAGGACAAATCTGATATAGATGAACAAATGACTACCCAAGACAGCAGGTCTAAAAAATTATACAAGATGCTTTCTCATACAGAAGAATCAAAAGAATGAACAACAAAATACTAAAAGGACATTACAGGCTTTCCTTCATTTTAGTGCCTGATAACTGTTGTTGACAAGTCTCTAGTAACAACATTACATCAACCTATGACACAATTCCCTAATGACTGCTGTCACGACTTACAACATAGGATACATGATGCTTATAACCATCAGCTATTATAGATTTTCAAAATGTGAGTGACAAAAAGAAGTTAAACGTCTATGAGCAACTGCTCCACCTTCCCTCAATTTGCAGTTGAATTTTGACATGGCCTACTTTATAGCCTCAGCATATGTCCTGTGTTGGTAGGTGAGTGTTGATTCAAGTAAGTCACATAGGGATGTTTTCGGGTTCAAGCTGGTCGAACAACAATTCAAAATGTCAGATTATTCAAAACCTGTAAAATGTATAAATTATTCAATAGATGAGAAAATACATGCATAACAAGTTGTTTATTGATTATAGTCATATCCGGAATTCTCTTGTCACTGTCATCATACCCCTCTCCATAAAATTCTTTAGAACTTATATCAATGGTAGACGTTTCAAGAGATCCAATATGTGTAATTCATCTTTAATTCAACTTTAATATGTAGTACTCTATGGTCTCTTTCATTTGGGTACTTGTTTAAATTCTTTCTTAATTCTCTTTTTACTGATTGAACTTTAAATATTGTGTAATACACTTTTAATATAAGTTTAATTCATTTTTGCAGTTTGTTGATTGATTGTTGTGATTGAATTACTTGTTTAATTCATAATAGATACAAGTTTAATTCAAGTTTAATTCTCTTTCTTCTGATTTAACTTTAGTATTGTGTAATACATTTTTAAATATGTGCAGGAAAAAATATGACTTTAGTATTTGTGTAATACACTTTTAATACAAGTTTAATACATTTGCAGTTACTTGATTTACTTATTATGATTAGTGAAAGTTAGTTCGATTAATTAAAGTTGAAGTTGGATTTCTATTTATATGCAGGATCGTAAATTTTGGAAACATCCGGATGTTGTGTATATTGCGAGTAGGTTGTCATCTTATACTAATCATAGTGTCATCAACCAAATTATAATCTCTTTATCTGAAAAACAACTTGATTTGTTCAGGAATACCTGTTTTGGTTACTTTCTTGACCTTCCACAAGTGAACACACAACTCCAACTTATTCATTGCCTTATGAATAAGGAGTTAAAATACACTCCAGATGATGTGTTTGCTATTGAAATACATGACAAAAAGTTATTTTTTGGTCTTAGAGAATTTGGATTAGTTACTGGCTTGAATTGTGTTAGTGATGACACTCCTGTCAATGTTCCGAATTCTATGTGTAGTTTGTTGAGCAATTATTTTCCGGAACAAATCACTGTTCAAAATCATCTACGCGAGTTGTTTCTAGCTAAAATTTTTATAGATGATGACTCCGCTGTTTCATTGGCTGTTCTCTTCTTTATTAATGAATTTTTATTTTCATATGAGAACAATGAACACCAAATTAGTAATAGAGATTTTTACCTCGTTGAAAGTAGACAGTTCAATTCATATCCGTGGGGATTAGATATCTACAAGGAATTGCTTGATTCTGTGAGGCACGCACTTAAGTCAACCCATAAATACTATAGATTGGGTGGCCTTCCTCTTGCTCTTCAAATTTGGATTTCTGAGTGTTGTTCAAAAGTTGATGGAGATATAGCTATTCGGGTTTCTGATTCAACTCCAAGAATCTTGAATTGGAAGACAATTGCTGATTGTCCATGACAAAATTATATTGAGAAATGTCTCTTCATGCCTACAAAAAATAAGGTATTTGTACAAAGTTAATACATTTTATGACATTGTTTAATTCAACTCAAGTTAATATATCTATTTTTATTTTCTTTATTTGATTTTTCAGTTTGAGAACATAGTGGCTAGTGAAGATGAAGTTTCTAAATTCAAGCTTCCTGAACCTCGTGATTACAATGCTGAAATTTTAAAATTGAAACTCAAAGGATCAAGTCACGGTCTAGACTTGTTGACTAGTGAGGTTACAAAATTGAGAAAAGAACTTGTGAAGGTATATGCAAACTTGACTTTAGGCTTTATTTTTTTCAAAATTGATATATTTTACTATTTGTGTTATGTTTGATTATCCACTAGGCGAATGAAAACCACAAAGCACTTGAAGAGAAGATAGCTTTAGGATTTAATGAAATCAAAGAATTTGTGGTGAATTCTAACAAACAACTATTGGAGGATATTTCTTTGTTGTTTGCTAAGAGTGGTGGTAGCAGCTCTGTTATCCGAAAAGCCAGGGAACCATCAAACAAGCAGGCTGGCGACACATTTTCGGGTGGATTAGATTTCAATGGAGGTTTGTTATACTTTTAATACATTTTCTGGTTAATTCATCTCTCTGCTTGAATCTCCTGTGTAGGTCTTTCTCTGCAGAATCACACATTATTCTTTGAGCTTCAAGTCTTGCCATAAGGGCATTAGTTGCTGCCTGATTCAACCTCATTTGTTTTTTATACACAATATTCCTGCAAATCACATACACCAGTAGAGTAAGAGACTAAGAGCATATAATCTCACACACTAAATGAATTTCTATTTTTTCTAGTTGACATGTTTTTTTAGAGATCTTACTGGTGCATGGCATCTCGAATCATCTTCTCAAGCATAGATTTATAAGAAGATTGTGCCTCGCGTAGTCGTCGACACTTCTCAACTCTCCTTCTTTTCTTTGTTAGGATTAGCTCAAAGTCTTGTACATCTATTTTCTCCTTCCTCAGTCTTCTGCTTATAATATGTTTTAATTACATATACAACATTCTCTCCCTATGTTAATGCATTTGTACATGAATCAAGAGGGAACGATGCTCAAGTTATAGGATCAAATCAAAATGAAGAATCTCAAGTGCTTAAAGCTTCAGTTAGATTTGCTGACATTGAAAATTCTGAAAGAGTATCAAGTAAAATAGGTAATGAAGGGTTTTATACAAATATGTTACATATTTCATATATTTTAATTCAACTCTCTTATTTTAGATATTTTTGTTATGTACAGTTGAAGATGAAGATGTTGCAGGAATTGCTATTGAAAATTTTTTGTCCGAGGTTGCTGCTGATTTAAATGGTATTAATCTTTTAAAAAGTTCAAATAAACTTCTTTCATTTTGTTCTAATAACATTATTAAAATCTTTATTTTGTTTGCAGGCCAAGAGGCTGCTGATGCTAACGCAATTGGGGTGGAACCTGATGGTAATGTAGTCAACAAAGTCAACGTAGATAAGTTTTTCGTCTATTGATTGTAAATTAAACAATATTTCTGTTATATGCAGATGCAACAAAGGATTGTCAAAAATATGTGCAAACTCTTGATGACTTTATGTTTCTTGATGAAGATCTTTCTCAGATTAATAGGACTGAAGCATCTTATCTAAAGAAAAAAGCCCAAGTTGATCAAAATAAAAAGAAAGCGACATAGAAGAAACGTGGCAGAAAGAAAAATCCAGGAAAGTTAATAACATCTCCTTACACACAGCATTTTGAATCTAGAGGAACTTTATGCGTAACACGTCAGATATTTGAGACAAAACATCCTTTTTCATATGCAACTGGAGGAGATAATGAATCCGATTTGATCGATTCATTTACTAAGTGGCTTTATACGGGTACAAAAAAGAGGTAATTTATTTATATTTGGAGTTTTCTGCTTACTTCTCACCATTCAATTTTTTTTCTTGAATCGAGAGTTCTGGTAGAACTCGAGCATATGGTACTGAGTGTTGGTTCTAATTTTGATGTCAAGTGTTATGCTTAGTTGTTTTTAAATAACTAAATTTAGTTTTGTATAATGACTGAAAATTCAGTTTTTTATGTTTTGATAGGGGAAAGAAATCTTATGCAGATGATATTAATGTTATCAATCCAGCATTTGAATTAGGTATTTGCATTGTACAAGCAAAAGACTAGTTTTTCAAATTGGCACATCCTGGACAACAATGGTGTGATGAGGTTAGTTGTATAAACTTTAGTTGGACATCAATATTGTACTGTTTTGTTGCCGAGTGTGAAAGTTTTTTTTACAAATATGAAAAAATCATGGACCAAAGTTGCAGTAATCTGCTATCTTAACTTTTTTCATTGAAGTGCAACCAACGTATCATGAGAAAGAGACTATGGTCTTGTATCCAACACGCCCGACCCTGCAGCAGCATCTACTTAAACCTTTTTTCTATAGGTTCTTCTTGCCCCAATCTTAGGCATCTTGAATTTTTGACTGGTCTTGTTTCTCCTTTGAAATTCAGTAAGAGAGGAGAAAATAGAATATAACTTGTGTGTGTCCCCTTACTTGAGACTATGTTACTTTTAATTTGGAAGAACGTGTCCCCTTGCTTGAGACTATATTACTTTTTTACATTTTAGTTCTAATTTTTTGGAGCATATTGATGTCATATTCTATTATCTAAGAAAGAAAGAAAAATATGAAGCCAACAATAATGTTCGATTTACAACTACTGATTGTGTATTCAAGACAAAGATTGCTCATTCTTTTTTTCAACTTTGTGATGCTCATGAGAATAAGAAGAAGTATGAAGTAAAAGATTCTGATGATATTGCTCGATATATATGTGGACGCCGTTTGTTGGCAAGTACCTCGTGGGACAAAGTGGATTATGTTCTCTTTCCATTAAACATTAAAGAGGGTCATCATTGGATTTTTGTTGTGTTTGATATTGGACAAAGGTATTGGAGGTGTATGATTCATTCCCAGCTAGGGAAGGGGTGAATTATCAGGTTAAAAGTATTGTTGAGATGCTTTCACATGTTTTACCATATTACGTAAGTGTGGTCAAGTTCTATGATAAGAGTCCTGAATTGAAGACAACACCGAAATACAGTGGAAAAGATGAGTTGGAGAAAATTGAGTTTCAGTTCATAACTAAAGGTTTTTGCAGACAACAAGATAGCTCCCTATAAGTATTATCAAATAGGTATTCTTTTTGTATTGGTCTTCTTAAGTAGATATTTTGATAACAATTTTATATTTGAATTTTTTAGGGACTGTGGAGTTTTCGTTGCTGTATTTGCGGAGTTAGTAAGTAATGGCCAAGATATTGTAAATCAACAAGTAAATTCAAACATTCTCTGAAAGAGATTTGGAGCTCTATTATGGGAATATGCAAGAAGGAAGCAAGCGAGTGGCCTTCAAAGTGAAGACGAAAGACCTCATAGATAAAGAAATATAGCTATATTAGTTTAGTATGGCTATGAAACTATATGGTGTAAAAACAGTTTATAGGTGGTCAGTTGATTGTTTTGTTGCGGAGAATTTTAGTGTATTAATTACACTTTTAATACAAATTTCACTATTATGAATATTTTTAAGATGAGTTGCATCTTTTTGCCCTGAAAATGCTTCTTTTTTCATTTATGTTGCCTAGCAGTGTGTATTTTTCTGGATGTTCATTTAGATGTTGCAGAGTAACATATATAAAGCAACTATATATGTGTAATACCATGTTAATTCATAAAGCAACTAATCTCAACATGGATACTAATTAGGAATACACATTTTATGTATATTTAATACACATATTTAATTAGGAATTCAACTGTAATACATGTTTAATACATTTGTAATACAACACTAATTCATAATGCAGGTTTCAGCTTAAAATTTTTCTCAACACCTACATATGTAATACAAACGAATTATACGTAACATTTTTAATACACATTTTATAGTGATATAAAACTAAATTTTTTTTATAACAGTCATCATTCATACACAATACTAGACAGGTATTAAAAATGAATTAGGAGACAAAGAAAGGATCCAAATTCTTATAGTAAACTAATGAGCTTCTAAAAGAAAATGCTATAACAGATTTTATTCCTTATTCTTTATCATAATGCCTAACATTTTTGCAAGTCTTCCTGTTGTGACCGTGTTGTCCACAGTTCCTGCATGTTATTTTTGCTTTTTTGAATCCATCTTCTCTCGGCTGTGTATGTCTTTTATTTTTTGGCCTTCCAGGAGGTCTCTTTCCAAGTGGTGGAAGTACAACCTCTTCAAGAACATGTGTTGGTGTGTTCCAGGTGCTTTCATCTGGCAGGGGATCTATTTGAAACTGATATGTCAGCAGTAAATTTTTTCTTGTATAGTAATTAGAGCAATATTTCTCATAACCAGTGTGTTTTATTGTTAAAACAGCCAAAGCATGCGGACATGGCCACTCATCCAATTGAAATCTCCCACATGTGTATGTGCGTTGTTGAAGACATACTGTGAATCGTGTAATACCATCAAGTACCGTATACACATATTCATTTGTCTCCATAACCTATGAAAAGAAAACAAATATAATCAAGAGAGATGTTAGGTATGAATCAGCAGAAAAAGTATTAGCAAAAATAATTTATAGAACAAACATACCCTTAATTTCTCTGATTCAATTTTGTTATGGCGCAAAATATTTTCATACTTTTTTCCAAGGTAAAAACCTGAAAATGTCGCCTTTGATATGTTATTGTTATTCCATTTCTACACAAGTTGTCTCATGAATTCCAGGAGGTGCTAGACTGTATGAACTTTGGCATGTCTTATTCTTGAATTGACTGATTCTGCAATATTTGATGTCATCATCCAAGTCCTATTCACTTCAGCATGCACACGCGACCATTTGTTGTATCCAATGTTCAGCAAGTAATCCTTAATCCTCTTATCTATCTTCTCAACTATTGTCATACATTGATTAAATTCTGTCATGGTGTATGTTTTGGCCATAGTGTAGAACAACTCAGTTACCCTTTGCTGACTTTTTCTGAAGTTTTTCATTATGTTCTGCAATAAGTGCCATATACACGCAAAATGAGGTACTTCATGAGAGACTCATGAAGTTGCCTTAATAATTCTTGCATGCCTATCGGAAACCAGACACATCTCTGATCTTTGACCGAATGCGTCTCTGAATTGCTCAAAAAACCACCTCCAAGATGCATCATTCTCTGAATCAACAATGGCATAAGCAATTGGTAGTATACTCCCTGCACCATGTACAATTTGTTTAAGACATTTTTAATACATTTTGTTGCAAGCATGATTCATTTCTAATACATAGTGCAGAAATTCAATATAGAAAGCACTAGTATCATATTCGGAAAGTCTCACCTGCTGCATCTAAGGTATTAGCTGTTAGTAGTGTCCCTTTGTAAGCTCCTTTTAAGAAAGTTCCATCAACAACTACAATTGGTCTACAATATTCCCATCCATTTATTGATGTAAACAAAGCTACAAATGCATGTAGAAAATGGCCATCCTCTGATTTATGCATTCTTATATGAGAACCAGAGTAAGTTGCCTCTAGTATGTGAAAATAGCTTGGCAACTTTGCATATGATTGAACTGGATCACCTCGGACTAATTCAAGAGCTGCTTCTTTAGCTCTCCAAGCTTGCATATATGTGAGTCGCACACCATATTCAACTATCATATCATTTTGAATATCTTTTGGTGTGTAAATAGCATCTGGTTCAACACATTTACCCACAATAATACTCCCAACAACAATCTTCGTTGCTTGTCTTTCCGATAATGAATTATGTAGCAACAAACAAGTGTGTTCGCTTTCAAACTCTCTAATCTTGAACATTTAAGATTTGTTCAAGCTTGAAGCTCGTAAATTCCAACTACAGTTTTCTCCTAGGCACTGTATTGAATAGCTGTAGGAAAAAAATTAATATACAATCAATAATTTAAAGTAACTTAAATTTAGGTCTTACCTGGTTGAGCTTGATCTGTGTGTCTTGAATTGAAAATGTTTAAGAATGGAATGTCTTCTTAGTGCACTGGTGAGGACATATTTATTCTTATACACTTGATCTTTCTCAAATAAAGAGTGATTGGGATCAACAATGATGCCTGGTTCTAATTCTTCTAGCTCATCAACTTCCTCACATGATCCAAAGCCAGTTAACCCTATTGCATCACCAATACCACTAAATGTATTAGAGAAGTATGAATTGTGTATAACCCTCATATCTTCAGAAGTGTCTGAACATAATAGTGGAACAAGGGTGGACTTGATCTCCGAATTGACTAATTCAGTTGTTGTGACACACAAAGGGTATCTTGCCATATCTCGATGTTCCTTTTTGGTTTCAACATATACTTTTACCCCCATATCATTATGAATTTGAATTGGAGGAGACCTTTCATCAATTTTATATCTGATCTCAACTTTGCTTGTTGATGTGTCTAATGACAATTGAGCAGCAATCGTAGAAACTAGGGTGGCAAACGTTGATTCGGTATTTATCAACGCACCATCTGCCAAGTAATTAATATATTTGTTGCTAGAATCCCATCGTCCATTGAAGTAAAGCATCACAGCCATATTAGTCATATTTTTTCCTACACATATTTAAAAATGTATTACACAATACTAAACAAGTAATCCAATCACAACAAATCAAACCAACAAACTGCAAAATGAATTAAACTTGTATTAAAATTGTATTACACAATATTTAAAGTTGAATCTGAAGACAGAATTAAGAATGAATTAAACAAGTACCTAACGACAGAGACCAGAGAGTGGTCTATAGACTGAATTAAACTTGCATCTATTATGAATTAAACAAGTAATTCAATAGCAACAAATCAACCAACGAGCTTCAAACTGAATGAAACGTGTATTAAAAGTGTATTACACAAATACTAAAGTTGAATCAGTAAAAACAGAATTAAGAATGAAGTAAACAAGTAACTAATGGAGAAGATCAGGGAGTGATCTATAGACTTAATTGAACTTGTATCTATAATGAATTACGCATACAATTAAATTTAAACCTTCAAACAACTTTACGAATATAAATAAATGTAGCTAATGAATTAGTTATTAATTTGTAAGTTGAATTAAACTTGAAAAACATAATGAATTAGACATGCAATCTAATTCAAACCTTCGAACCTTTCAAAACTTCAAATTTCAAACTCTCTGCATTACTCTGTGCATTTAAGCATGAATGAGAAACATAACTAATGAAAAACCAACGGTGATCTGAGATTTAAATAATGAATTAAGCATGCAATCGAATCCAAACCTTCAAATAACTTTAGGAATATGAAAAAATGCAGCTAATGAACTAGTTATTGATTTGTAACTGAATTAAACTTGAAAAAAAATAATGAATTAGGCATGCAATCTAATTCAAACCTTGGAATCTTTCAAAACTTCAAAATCTATGCTCGAAATTGATTATTCTATCTTCGGTGAATTTGACAATAACTGGAAATACACATCGCTGAAGGTAAGTATAGCAGTAATTATGCAGAAAATTGCAGTGAGAAGTGGTGAGAGAAAATCGCCAGTGAGAAGCGGCGAGAGAATTTTTGGGAGAGAAAGTTAGGGGTGAGAAATTTAAATGAAAAAAAAAAAGGATGCAGTGAATTTAATTCAAATAAATTTAAATGGAAAAAAAAAATAAGACTACAGTGAATTTAATTCAAACAAATGGTTATATATGGTTAAAAAAATAATGTTGCCAAATATCGTAGGTGATTTGCCCATAAATTAATTATGCACCCTTTGAGAATGTTGAGACCAAAGCAAAAAAAAAGTACTACAAACGAATTATCATTCTCATTTTAATGGAAAAGAAGCGGCAAATGACTTGTATTAACTATTGCTTTTATTTTTAATTTAAATCATTATTTATTTTTCTTTATATGTAATTCCCTATTTTATTCTTGTATATAATTGAAAAAAGAGACTTTTTATGATTTTGCAAAGAATTAAGAAGATTAGGGTGCAAATCATTAAAAATGATAAGATAAGGTGTAAATCACAAAAGAGTACATATATTAGGGGTGCAAATAGTAAATTACTAGTTAAAATATTATATAAAATTTTTGTTGGTATTATAAAATCTACTACACCAAAAAGTTACTCTTACTAATTATGTCTATTACTTCATTTTATTACGAAGATAAACCTTCACCTCTATAACCATTATTATTGTAACCTTACACCTCCATAATTTGCTCCATTATCTTTATGATTAATATGATATTTAACTAACTTTTTATATGCCTCTATGCAATACTATAAATATTGGTGCATATTTTAAAAGTCGAATAGTACTTTTGCCTAGAAACATGTAATACTGCCCCGCAACCCCAAAAAGGGCAAAAGCAGTTGTGGCAATTTCTCCCTAGCTTCCACAGTTATTATATCAATATCATGATACGTAAAATCAAAATTTTCAATAAAATTATTATTTTAAAAAAAATTCTTCTCAAATTACATTGAAATTTGGGAGTTGGAACCAAATCTGTGAATAATTGTTGTAGAAATTCCTCCATCTAAATTGTATAAATATTTTTTAATTTCACTATCCTATATTCGAAATCTATTGACTATAAATTTAGATTCGCATTGCATAGATCCATGAAGGCACTAAAATGCTCCCTGCACTAATTTTTTTCCTTTTTATTTTATTTCAGGAACTCAAATTAGAAATCAACTACAAAAGTTTGAATAGTATTATTAGAACCATCCTACATAATCAATTAAACATGGAATGTGTAAGTTGTAACATAAAAAAAACGTGCTAAAGGTGAGAATACCATACACATTTAGTATTTGGCCATATATTTTTAAATATTTTTGAAAAGATAAATTTGGATTGAAGGATTATGTGAGATCCCGTATTTTTTTTCTATTCTTGCATAATATATGTGTAGTGGCGTACGCAGGATTTTTCATAAGCGGTGTCACATTTTAAAATTAAAAAATATATATAATGTTATATTAAAAAATTAATTTTTTTTTAGCATTTTTATGTGTGTAGCGAATAATTTTAAATTAAACGCAGGATTTTTCATAAGCGGTGTCACATTTTAAAATTAAAAAATATATATAATGTTATATTAAAAAATTAATTTTTTTTTAGCATTTTTATGTGTGTAGCGAATAATTTTAAATTAAAAAATTAACTAAGAAAGAAAAAGGTGCTATTGAGATTAGAAACCCCAACAACTAAGCAGAAGATAAGACCCCTGACCAAATGAGCTACATTTCACTTTGGTACAAGGAGAGTCACTTTATTATATTTGACCTTTATTTATATTTTGCTTTTCAGTTATTTATACTTATTTAATAAAAAATTTCTAGTGTCACGTGACACACCTTGGCCTAAGGTAAATCCGCCCCTATATATGTGGCATAGTGTGGCGTGGTTATATGAGGTGTATGTGACTTGATAAATTACATTGGAGAATAAGATTGCAAATGGGTGACAATATCAGGGAACGAAACTAAAGTTTTAGGTCAAAGAAATCCCTCAAACAAAGGTTCGAGATTAAAGAAATGGCTCGGGTAGCACCTCGCCCATTTGAAAGGTTTAAATTAACCCATACCTCGGGGATAAGTCTATGAGTGTCTAAAATGATAACAATAATGTGTTATGAGGTATTATAATAGCACAATAGTCGTATGTAAAGTTTTGAAGTCAAGAAAATTAGTGAAACAAAGGTCGGCAAAAGTTATCGAAGTTTCTCTAAAAAAATATTCTGAATTTTGGGTCAAATGTATTGGATGTTTTCTCCCAATATATAATGATTTACAAGACCCATAACCTATCAAATCGAAGGTCTACAAGTCTAGTTTGCAACGCACAAAACCTCATATCAAACCGACATCGAAGTAAAGAGTTATGAGTGTTTTACTGCGGACTATCTGGGCAGAATCCGGCTCGCGAACCGGGTCAGGTCAAAAAATGTGGTATGTCGGTTACTCGACGTTTTAACCCATCAAAACATTTCTTTTCACTTCCAAAGCAGAAAGAAAACTTAAGAGACTGTTCTAATGGAGTTCTTGCATGATGAAGGTTAGTTTTTAGCGATTTCTACCATTAAAATATTGCCCCCGTGCCTAGAAACGAAATCTCTACACGTAGCAATTGTTTTCCCCTTCTATTAGCTGCGTTTGGAGCTAGTTTTTGAAGATATAGATTGGTAATTATTGGTGTTTCTTCAAGGTTTACACTTGGTTTGCTAAGGTAATCATATCAGGACTCTTTTATGATTGTTTTTACGAAGTTCTACGGACATTTCGTCAAGTTAGGGCCATATGGCAAATCTGCCGATTTAAGTCCAATTATAAATTATTTATAGGTGTGTACCAGCTGTGTATATATCGTGTTTGCGAAGCTTAGGAAGTAAGGAACAACTTTCGTGAAGAAACTACGGGCACCCGAGCGTTCATTGGAAAGGTATGTTAAGGCTAAGCTCCGTCCTTCCTTTAGCTCGACTCCTGGAAAATTCCTAAAACGCCAAATGCGATATTTTACTATTCTATTATTAGAAAGACCTTCTGTGAAAGGCATTGGGATCACAACTGAATTATATTCATGATGCTATTATTTTGATACTCCATTCGTTCGGATAAATAGGGTATTTGACATGTACATGTCACTTTATCGGTTTCTTTGATTATATGTCCATATGTAGGAATTCTTATTCTTCTTTGGGTGGTGTGACTTAAAAATATAAGGGGAGACATTTATTATTTGTATCCAGCCCCCTTTCCCTGCTAAAGTTTATTATGAAATATTTTTAAAGTAACACACTGTAGACACATCAATTTTATTGGATTAAATTCATACTAAATTTAGATGAAATCCATATTTATTTGGGTTGAATGATTAATTTGGGCTTTACAAATAAATAAATCAATTTTATTAAATTTAAGTCCAAGGTCCATTTCACCTTGAAGCCCAAACCCATGCCACGTGTCACAGTGTCTAGGCATCCAAGACCAACAAGGTGACGCCATGTGTCCAAATGAGGTGGTAGTCTCAGTCAAATTCAAGAACCAATCACAATCTGCCAAGTGTCAGAATGACATCCTTTGGCCAATCATAAGCAACCTTGTCCACCCCCTACAACTATAAATAGGGGATAGACATGACATTCAAAGGAGATTCTGAATACAATTCTGAAAAACATTATGAAAACTCTTCAACAAGCATTGTGCAAGGATTGAAGAAAGCTACAACACCAACTACATAGCTCTTCGAAGGAGTGGTCAACGGAGTTCTTCCCGGAGATCGACTTGAAACGACGAAGCGCTTCCCGACGTTCCCGGAGATCGACCATATATCAAGGAGGTCTACATCATCCTACATTTGAGAAACACACTACTATTAGCCCTCGAATCACGAAGAAGTTTAGGAGAGAAGAATCAAGAGAACAACAGAGTTGTACTCATAAATTCATCAATAATAATCACAATTTTCTTTTATTTATTTTGCTTGCAGTTTATTTTCAGCGCTTACGGAAATTTGTTGCAAACAAATTTGGCACGCCCAGTGGGACCAATTCTGCTCTTCATCTCTTCCTCCTACAAATAAAGAAAAACTACAGGTTCAACTATTGCAATGACCTTCAAAAAGATCAATGATGTTTTGTGCAGGGACTCTACTGTTGCCACATTTGTTGATTTTAGTGATGTTGATCCAATCACTCGACGCGAGTTCAGCCTTGAATGGATCTGAATATTTCACCTCCTTAGAGATGGCAAGAAACAACAAGTCTCAAATGACACTCAAAATGGCAATCCTTGGGGGCAACATTGCATCTAAGTTGTTTGATGAACTTTCTCACTCTAGCTTCAACTTCGGCGAATCTACGAATTCAATGAATTCTTCAATACCAACAAAGGTCAACGCCTTGATGGTTGACGCAACTGACATGGATGAGAAGTTTGCAATGATGGAGCAAACCATTGAAACCTTGAAGAAGTCTATTGATGACAAAATCTCCAAATCGCCCAACTCATGAGCAAGTTAGATCTCTCCAACTCTGGAGAGTCACATCAAAATCTAACAATGTAGGAAAAAGTTGATGTTCCCACCAAGCCAGTTGAGTCTCAAAGCGCAAGGTAAGCTGCTTCAGTGGCTACTCTAACAATTCAACAACTACAAGATATGATCACAAACACCATTAAAGCTCAATATGGTGGTCCACCACAAAGTTCCTTAGGATATTCAAAGCCATATTCTAAGCGAATCGAGGGTTTACTGATGCCAATTGGATATCAACCACCAAAATTGCAACAATTTGATGGGAGGGGAAATCCAAGGCAACACATTGCCTATTTCGTCGAGACTTGTAGCAGTGCTGGTACACATGGTGATCTTCTTGTCAAGCAGTTTGTTCGTTCTTTAAAAGAAAACGCCTTTGATTAGTATACAGACTTGGAGCCTGAATCAATGGATTATTGGGAGCAACTGGAAAATCAATTTCTCAATCGTTTCTACAGTACCCGTCGTACAGTGAGCATGATGGAATTGACAAACACAAAACAAAGTAAGGATGAAACCGTAGTGGACTACATCAATCGTTGACGTATGTTGAGCTTAGATTACAAGGATCAACTTTCTGAAATCTCTGCAGTTGAAATCTGTATACAAGGAATGCATTGGGGCATTGTATATATCCTTCAAGGAATTAAGCCTCAAACTTTTGAAGAATTAGCTAGACGCGCTCATGACATGGAGTTGAGCATTGCAAGTCATGGAAAGACACCACTTGTCTTTGACCCAAGAACAGAAGATACAGAATTCAAGGAGTCGTTAGAATACACAACTAAAGAATCCATGGCGGTAACCAAAACTTCTACGAAGGCCTCTACAAGACAAAATTTGAAAGAGAATGCGGCGCATCAACAAACGCAAGAAGTGAAAAATCTATCTACCTTGAAGGAGTTACAAGCGAAGGAGTATCCCTTTCCAGACTCTGACATTCCTGCGATTCTTGATGAGCTACTAACCAAGAAAGTCATTACACTCCCAGATTCAAAGCGACCTAAAGAATCCAACAAAGTCGATGATCCCATGTATTGTAAATTTCACCGCATCATCGGTCATCACACCACAAAATGTTTCATTCTGAAGGAAAATATCATGACATTGGTACGAGAGGGAAATATCATCATTGACGATGGTGAGACAGCTGAGACAAATCATGTTTGTGTCAAACTTGATCATAAAAATAATTCAATTTCAGAAGTTCTACTCCCTATGACATCACCAAACATTGAAAAAGAATTATCGTACTACAATTTGGGAGCTTCGAACCAGTTGAAGTTTCTGCCTTGAAGAAAACAACAAATACATCCAAGGTAGATGATTTCTCCGATGAAAAGAATAGTGACAGATGGACTTTGGTCGCTCGCAAAAGGCAAAAGCATCAAGGGACTGCTAAATTTCGATTTTCAAAAGTCGACACAAAATCAAGTGCAAATCAGCTTCAACAATGCGAAAGCATAAATTCCAACACCAAATCGAAGTACATGAATGCTTCATCACAAAGGATTAGAAGGATGGTTACATTGATGGAATTCTTCCCGAAAATGCTCCTTGACTTACGAGCCTAAACTGCAAGTTGAAACGATCCTCGACGTACGAGCCTAAACTGCAAGTTATAATACTCCTCGACGCACGAGCCTAAACTGCAAGTTGAAATGCTCCTCAACGTACAAGCCTAAACTACAAGTTGAAATGCTCCTCAACATACGAGCCTAAACTACAAGTTGAAATGCTCCTCGGCGCACAAGCTTAAATTGCAAGCTGAAATGCTCCTTGATGCACGAGCTTAAACTGCAAGCAGAAACTCTCCTCGATGCATGAGCCTAAACTGCAAGTTGAAACGCTCCTCGACGTATGAGCCTAAACTAAAAGTTGAAATGCTCCTTGACGCACGAGCCTAAACCACAAGTTGAAATGCTCCTCAACGTACGAGCCTAAACTACAAGTTGAAATGCTCCTCAACCTATGAGCCTAAACTAAAAGTTGAAATGCTCCTCGACGCACGAGCTTAAACTACAAGCTGAAATGCTCCTCGATGCACGAGCTTAAACTACAAGCAGAAACTCTCCTCGACGCACGAGCCTAAACTGCAAGTTGAAACGCTCCTCGACGTATGAGCCTAAACTACAAGTTGAAATGCTCCTCGATGCATGATCTTGAACTGCAAGTTGAAACACTCCTTAACACACGAGTCTAAATTGTATGTTACTCTTGGCCTGCATGAGTTTAAACTGTGGCTGATCCAAAAAAAAAATCACGAATTTATGTGTTCATCATACTCTTTGTAATATTGAGGCATACATAATTGAAAGAAGAAAAGAATTTACGATGAAGTTAAAAAAAAAATTTGATTGCTCAAATATCTAAAGAGTTTGATACATCAATGAATACAAAAAGGGAAGGGTGACATATTAGAAGCTAAGTCTTGGTGTCGATTTGTCTTGATCGCCCCGTCTGATTTTTGCAAGTGTTAGTTGAAATTTCTACAAGAGAAGTCGCTTTGCTTGAAGTAAAAGAGAGGCTCCAATCATGTTAAAAAAAATTTAAGATGAACTTTGAGAAAACATAAAGATCAAGTATGTGTGACCATTCTTGAGAAAAGAGTAGATTCGCGACATAATCGACTACAACAATTCTTTCTTTCACATGAAGGTGTTACTTGATGCCTGTGGCTCAAAACTTCAACACATCCGCATGTAGTGTGTCATCTTGGTCTGATATCGAGACCCTTTGAGCTCCCTTGCAAGTCTGAAAAAAAAAATTCTTGAGGCATAACAGGTAAATGCGGGACTCGAACAATGTCCTTCACAACGCTACACTCAGTTCGTGATTTGGATGCTCCTAGCTTGAGATGTGAATATTTCTATGTGACTGCGCTAAGCTGGAAAGAATGCATAATAGACGTCTGGTTCAAATTAAAAGAATTATATGTACTAATCTAGAAAGCCTTTGACCATGATTTTTAATCAAATTGTAGTTCTTGGAGTCCTCATTTCAACGAAACAAGAATCTCGTGATTTTGTTGCTCCTATTCCGAGTTATGAATTTTTTGCCACATATGCGCAAAACTGAAGAACTGAGCAAGGCAGAATTGTGGGTTAACTTTGAAGCAATCAGGGGCGGAGTCAACTTAGGCGAAGGGTGTTCCGGTGCACACCCTTCGCCAGAAAATTATATAGTGTATTAAGGTTAAATGTTAGTTATTATGAGTGTATAATTGATTTTGCACATCCTTAACATAGGTGAGAAGAAAATTTGCACACCCATCTCGAAATTCCTAGCTCCGCCACTGGAAGCAATATCTGTACAAATTCATGAATTCTTTGGCCATGATTTTTATACAAGTTGTAGTTCTTTGAGTCGCCTTTTCAACGGAACAAGAAGCTCATAATTTTTACACTCCTACTTCGAGTTATGAATTTTCTACTACAGATGGCGAAGCTGAAGAGCCGAGTAAGACAGAATTGTGGGCTAACTTTGAAGCAATGTTTGTAAAAACTCATAAAGCTTTTGACCTTGATTTTTACATATGTTGTAGATACTTGAGCCTTCTTTCCAACGGAAAAAGAAACTCATGATTTCGGTACTCCTACTTAGAGTTATGAATTTTTTACTACAGACGCACGAAGCTGAAGAGCCGAGTAAGACATAATTGTGAGCTGACTTCGAAGTGATATTTGTATCACTCCACAAAGCCTTTGATCGTGATTTTTACATATATTGTAGTTTTTTGAGTCGTCTTTCCCATGAAAAAAGAAACTCGTGATTTCAGCTCTCATACTTCGAGTTATGAATTTTCTACTACAGTCGCGCGAAGTTGAAGAGCCAAGCAAGATAGAAATGTGAGCTGAATTCGAAGTGACAAGTTGACTCCGCCAATGCCGCAAGAAAGGTGGATTCTCCAAGTGGTCTCGCACCAAAGTTACAATGAAATTGAAGAATCAAAATGGTCTCAACCAGCGCCGCAATGAAAGTGAAAGGTGAAGCACCAAATAATTGTTTGTCAAATCCTCGACTGAAAAGGTAGATGTCTCACTAAATTGCTATCTACCAAAGCTCCGATCAGAAAGTAGGTGCACCACGTGTTCCTTACCAATCACGGGACTCATTACATCTTCTTGATAAGATATCGAGATCGTTATCACTCCTTTGTTAACCTGCAAAAAAGAGAAATAAGAAAATCTAAAGAAACACAAATCTGTGAGGAAAACGATCAAATTTGGAGATCAACTTCAAAAATAAATTTCCGTTAATTCAGGAGAAGTTTGACATTCATTTTTTGATATGTCATAGTACTATGAGTCTAGTTTCTTCAAAACCAAGCCGCTCATCATTTGAATGCTCCTACATCAAGAAAATGATGTTTTTAGATTGGCCATAGCTATGAGAAGAACTGCCAGATTTGGGGTCCAACTTCAAAATTCGATTCCGGCCAATCCGAAAGGTGTTTGACATTGATTTTTGGATATGTCGTAGTACTAGAAGTCTAGTTTCTCCAGAATCAAGCCTCTTATCATTTGGACAACTCTACACCATGAAAATGACGTTTTGGCAAGGGTGCACATGACTGTTAAAAAAACTTTCAGATTTGAAGACCAACTTCAAAAATCAAATCCCGTTAATCCAAAAGGTGTTTAACGTTGATTTTTGGATATGTTGCAGTACTACAAGTATATTTTCTTCCAAATGAAGCCGCTTGTTATTTGGATTCTCCAACACTAAGAAAATAATTTTTTGGTGGGACTGCACGAAATTGAGAGAAGAACAAACCAAATTTGGAGTTCTTCTGGAGGATTATTTTTCAATGAGTCTTTGATGAATCCTTTGTATATGAGATATTCTTATATAGAGGTTCTATGAATCATTCTCATTTCTTGTACAAGGAAAGCTATGATAAGATTGGAATAAGCAAATCAAATCAATTCTTACCCCATCTAAATGGAAGTTGCTAGCCCTCAAAAGGAAAGCAATAAGTCTTAAAATTTCAAGAATGATTCTTACAAAATCAAGCAAAGGAAAGAAAATTTGGTGTGATTATTAAATTACCAATTGTTTCCAAGTTGAAGATTTGCAAAAAAAAGAAGAAGAAGAAGTAAATCAAGTTATGTTCTTATTTTATTTAAAATTCAACTTTGGGGACTTGTGTGACACTCTTAAGTGTTGATGTCTAAATTTGTATTCAAGTCTATGGTGGGAGTTTATTTGAACTTAAAATTCATACAACTTGTTTCATCATAAGAAATGAAGTCCAGCAAATGTCTTAAGAGTGAAATTGTTGGATTCATAATACTTCAAATCTCGCAATCAAGTGTCGGCAAGCCTACATTTCAACAAGCCTTGCAGTAGGGGGCATTTGTAGACACATAAATTTTATTGGATTAAATTCATACTAAATTTAGATTAAATCCATATTTATTTGGGTTGAATGATTAATTTGGGCTTTACAAATAAATAAATCCATTTTATTAAATTCAAGTCCAAGGTCCATTTCACCTTGAAGCCCAAACCCATGCCACGTGTCACAGTGACTAGGCATCCAAGACCAACAAGGTGACGCCATGTGTCCAAATGAGGTGGTAGTCCCAGTCAAATTCAAGAACCAACCACAATCTGCCAAGTATCAAAATGACATCCTTTGTCCAATCATAAGCAACCTTGTCTACCCCCTACAACTATAAATAGGGGATAGACATGACATTCAAAGGAGATTCTGAATACAATTCTGAAAAACATTATGAAAACTCTTCAACAAGCATTGTGCAAGGATTGAAGAAAGCTACAACACCAACTACGTAGCTCTTTGAAGGAGTGGTCAACGGAGTTCTTCCCGGAGATCGACTTGAAACGACGAAGCGTTTCTCGACTTTTTCGGAGATCAACCATATCTCAAGGAGGTCTACATCATCCTACATTTGAGAAACACGCTACTATTAGCCCTCAAATCACGGAGAAGTTTAGGAGAGAAGAATCAAGAGAACAACAGAGTTGTACTCACAAATTCATCAATAATAATCACAATTTTCTTTTATTATTTTGCTTGCAGTTTATTTTCAGCGCTTATGGAAATTTGTTGCAAACACACACGATTTTCAAAACTCTCAAATATAATTTAAAGGTTTAAACTATTAGAACACTTGATTTTTGAAATATTTTCTTTTATAAATTATCTTGGAACAAAGTATAGGGACTAAATGAAGCACCTTAAGCTTTTTATGAACATCTTCAAGGTTATGTTATCTTTCTAAAAGACGAATTAAGTTTTCAAGCTTATTCAGAAAACATATGAGGTTCCACGAGACATTTACATGTTATACAAAAGTTATTGCGGGATTATGACAACAAGAGTACAAACAGGCCAAGATTGACAACATGACAACGGTAACATATATGCATTATGAATTCATGACATGACATGCTATGCATTCTACTCCCAAGCTATAATCGGGAGGTATGGGGCCTATTGCCTATATTCATACGTATGAGACACCGATGGCCACAAGTTGGCAAATATGATGTCGTTTAGCTTATGGGAAGCACCACCATTGCTAGCATTTGGTTGGGTATATCATGCATTTGCATCTATATATATGTATTCACGATATACGATTACACGAGCATACCATGCATATTTAAATAGTAGGAGGTCAAATGCCATCTATGGAGATTATTTGAATTTCAGTTTCAGGTGGTATCTCTATTATCCTTTTTTACAGCAGCTACTTATGATTCTACCTTCCTCCTTACATACCAGTACATTTTTATTCGTACTGACGTCCCATTGCCTGGGGACACTACTTTGTTTGTTTCGTGCAAGCAGGTCCAGACAGGGATTCTGATCGACCCACCCGCTAGGATTCGGGTTCAACTGTGAGTTGGTAAGCTTCATCTTTTCCTAGGGCTATCAGAGGATGTTTACTTTTGTTGTACAGTCGTGGCCTTATCCCGACAATGCTTATGTCACTCGTAGAGGCTATTGTGGACACGTTATTCTAGGTTTCTTTTGTAGGTTTCAATCTTCAGTCCATAGGTTTGGCATGTATATATATGTGTGTATAAGTATGTATGTCTTCAGTTGCGGCCTCGTCGGCTAGCTAGTACATCTTTATTTTTGGCTTGTCTACCATTGTTTATATAGTTTGTTGTTATTCAGGTCATGACCTTAATGGTCCAGGCCTTGCATTTCAGATGTTGTGCTGCCCGATCTTTTTGTCCCACAATTTAGTAGCTAGTATATTTCAGTGGCTAACTCGATTGAATACGATATCGAGTGTCAGTTACGCCTCCCTATTTGGGGGTGACAGGTTAATATGTGTTTGACCATAGTTATTGATATTATATTTCATTTATCTAAAATATTCATAAATTTGGCATAAAAATACATGTAATATCATTTTTATAATGAACTACATAATACATGATTCAAAAGTCATTTCGCAAATTACAATCATGTCTACACCATAACAAAGTACAATTAAAATAATTAGCTTCAGAGTTTCACACAATAGAGTACAACATAACCAAATAAAAAAACCAGCTACCTCAATTTTTTTTTTGTAAGTCGATCATTAAATTATTGAACTTGACTTCTTCCAATCATATGAACAAATATTACGAAAGCTGGGGTTAAGTAAGTAAGACATTGTTGTTGAAATTTTTTATTGGCTATATCATGCTTTTCCGAGAAAGATTATAATTGGATAGTTATAACTGCCTTGAAGTTGTATCAATTTCAAGTGCACTTTTAATGAGGAGACGGTAAATAGAATTAGTTGGAGTCATAAATAAATATTTTTTTCTTTCTAAAATATACTTCTTTTGTTCCTATTTGCTTGTCGTGCTTACTAAAAAGAGTAATGCTAAATGACCACAAAAATTTAGCCACAAAATGGCCACAATTATAAAAAGACTTTAATAACCTTCTTTTTAAAAAAAAAATAATGTTAAATCTTTACCATTCTCAGAACTCAAAAGGTCAACTACAACATATTTTATGATTAATAAGAATATGGAGAGTTTATTATTATTAGGGCCAAACCCATCGATGACCATTTAA
>JAGDQO010000705.1:0-318769 GCA_018342035.1 Solanum appendiculatum | reverse complement strand
TACGGTTGCTCTAAAATCCGGGTTAGACCCATTTCCCACTCAATTTGACCCCACAAATAAGAATATGAAGTCGAATTTCCGAAATCATGCACGGATTTTGAGATATATGGAAATTACAATTATAGGTGTTTCCGAAGCACATTTTCGGGCATTTTTGGGTCGTTTCAATATCTCCCCCTTGGGAACATTCGTCCCCGAATGTTAAAGAAACGTACATGAGAGACACAAACATGGAAATTTCAGCCCACATAAGGATGCAACAATGCACTTACACCTTATTTCAAAACCTCAACATAGTTTTAAAACCACAATGAACTTGTCAACTTAAACATGAATGTATGCAATGACATGGGGGCTGAACTTAAGACCTGAGATTTTATAAAGGGCTTAGATCAATACCTTAGGCTTGAGTGGAGTGGAAAAGATAAGGATTCGCCTTTGCAGGTTCCGCTTCGGCTCCCCAAGTAGCCACTTTCACTATTTTGATTTCTCAAAAGGACTTTTATGGAAGCACATTTTGTTTCTCAAACTCTCACTTGTCTATCTAAAATCTGAACCGGAACCTCTTCATAGGTCAAATTATCTTCAACAACACCCACAACATCAAGAGACACAATGGCATTCGGATCACCCACACACTTCCTCAACATAGCCACATGAAATACCGGATGAACCAAATCCATCTCGCTAGGCAATTCCAACTCATAAGCTACCTTGCCAATTCTCCTCATCACTTTATAAGGACCCACGTATCTTGGGCTCAACTTTCCCTTCTTACCAAAACGAACCACACCCTTCATGGGTGTCACCTTCAAATAAACCCAATCACCAACTCGAAATTCAAGAGCCCTTCTCCTCGCATCGGCATAGGACTTTTGGCGACTTTGGGCCATCTTCAACCTTTCTCTAATCATCCTAACCTTCTCAAGAGCCTCCATAACTAGGTCTGGTCCTAACAAGGCCACCTCACCAAACTCAAACCACCCAACCGGTGATCTACAACGCCTCCCATAGAGAGCCTCAAAAGGAGCCATACCGATGCTAGAATGATAGCTATTGTTATAGGCAAACTCCATCAATGGAAGATGATCATCCCAACTACCCTTAAGCTCCAATACACAAGCCCTAAGCATATCCTCAAGTGTTTGGATAGTCCTTTCGGCTTGTCCATCCGTTTGCGGGTAAAAGGCCGTAGTAAGCTTAACTCTCGTACCTAGACCCCTTTGAAAAGGCTTCCAAAAGTGTGAAGTAAATTGAGTACCACAGTCCGATATGATGGATAGAGGAATCCCATGCAACCTTACCAAGTCATGAATATATAACCTTGCATAATCTTCCGCCCCATATGTTGTCTTTACCGGTAGAAAATGAGCCGATTTTGTCATCCTATCAACCACCACCCAAATAGAATCAAAACCTTTCTAGTCTTGGGTAAACCAACTACAAAATCCATATTAATTTCTTCCCACTTCCAAGTAGGAATCTCTATGTCTTGGGTTAGACCACCCGGCCTTTGATGTTCGGCCTTGACTTGTTGACAACTATGACAACCGAAGACGAATTTGGCAATGTCCTTCTTCATGCCTCTCCACCAATACACATCCCTCAAATCTCTATACATTTTGGTGGAACCGGGGTGGATGGAGTAGGAAGAATTATGAGCCTCCTCAAGAATTTTCTCCCTCAAACCATCAACACAAGGCACACACAACCTACCTTTGTACCTAAGGGCACCATCTCCCCCTTGGGAGAAAACTTCCACCTTGCCCTCTTTCACCAAGGCCTTCAATTCAAACAAAGAAGAATCAAGATCTTGTTTTGCTATCACCTCATCAACCAAGGAAGACCTAGCACCATCAACAACGACCACCCCACCATTACCAACCTCTTCCAACCTAACCCCCCAACCTAGCCAACCGATGTACCTCCCTAGCCATTTCCCTATCACCAATATCAACATGAGCTAGGCTACCCATAGACACCCTACTCAAAGCATCCGCCACCACATTAGCTTTACCGGATGATAATGCACACTCATATCATAATCTTTAAGAAATTCTAGCCACCTTCTTTGTCTCAAGTTGAGATCTCTTTGGGTGAAGACATATTGGAGGCTCTTATGATCGGTGAACACAACGACATGTACCCCATACAAATAATGACGCCAAATCTTTAAAGCAAACACCACCGCGGCTAATTCAAGATCATGCGTAGGATAGTTCTTTTCATACACTTTGAGTTGTCTAGAAGCATAGGCTATCACCTTACCATTTTGCATTAGGACACAACCCAAGCCAAATCTAGAAGCATCACAATACACACAAATCCCTCAAGCCCATCCGGTAGTGACAAATATAGGAGCGGACACAGTTTACTCTTTCAAGGTTTGAAAACTCCTTTCGCACTCGCGTCCACTCAAAACTTAGCTTCTATTTGTGTCAACTTAGTCATGGGAGAAAAAAAAAAAAACCCAAAATTTAAAGAAAAAGAAAACCCCCCAATTTCCCAAAAAAAATTCGGTAGTAACCCGCTAAGCCCAAGAAGCTCCTAATATCCGACGGGGTCAATGGCCTAGGCCAATTTCTAATCACATCGGTCTTCTTAGGGTCTACCTAATACCATCCCCCGACACCACATGACCTAGGAAGGCAACCTCCCTCAACCAAAATTCACACTTTTCATACTTGGCAAACAACTTCTCCTCTCTTAATCTTTGCAACACAACCCTCAAGTGACCCATATGTTCTTCCTCACTATGCGAATAGATTAAAATATCATCAATGAAGACCACAACAAAGGAATCAAGGTAGGTTTTAAAGACCCTATTCATTAGGTCCATGAAGGTAGCCGGTGCATTGGTCAACCCAAAGGACATGACCACAAATTCATAATGTCCATACCTAGTCCGGAAGGCTGTCTTGGGAATATCACCCTCCCTCACCTTCACTTGATGATACCCCGACCGAAGATCAATCTTAGAGAAGTGGCTAGCCCTTTGCAATTGGTCGAACAAGTCATCAATCCTAGGAAGAAGGCATATTTATTCTTGAGTGACCCTATGATTGCCGGACTGATACACATCCTAGTCAGGGCACCAATCTTTTCTTCACAAACAACACCGTGTCACCCCAATGGTGATCTGCTAGGCTAATAAAACCCTTCTCCACAAGTCCCTCAATTGTTCTTTCAACCCTTAACTCCGCCGGGGCATCGGTAAGGGGGAATAGAAATGGGTTTGATTATCGGGGAGGAGGTCTATGCCAAATCTATTTCCTTTCGGGGAGGAACATCGGGAAAGGTCATTAGGAAAGACAATCAAAGGAAATCATTTACGACCGGAACCGACTCTATAAGAAGGGTTTTGGACTCCCACATCCTAACCCTCACAAGGTGAGGACACCCCTTAGAGATCAACTTACGGGCTTTAATGCAAGAGATGAATCTACCCTTGACTACCACATTTTGGCTTTCCCACTCAAGAATGGGTTCACTTGGGAATTGGAACTTGACCCTACGGTTTCTACAATCAATAGAAGCATAGTATGCATGCAACCAATCCATCCCAAGAACAACATCAAAATCGACCATGTTCAATTCAACAAGATCACAAGGCAATATTTTATGCAAGATGCAAATAGGACAATTTCTATAAACCTTCCTAGCAACAATATATGCACCAATAGGAGTAGACACCTTATATGACTCACACAACAAGTCGGGCTCAACATGAAAATTTTTGGCAACAAAGGGGGTGACAAAAGAAAGAGAGGCACCCGGATCAATTAGTGCATATACATCCAAGTCAAAGATTTTCAACATACCGGTAACGACATTGGGGACTTCATCGACCCCTTGCCTCCCATGCAAAGCATAAAATCGATTGTGCCTTGGGGCACCATCTTGTCGGCCCCCTCTCCCCAAAGGAACCGCATTGGCACCTTGTGGACGGACCTCCTTACCCTGGTTGCGATTTCGGGGACAATCCATTGCCTTGTGCCCCATTTCCCCACAACTGTAGCAAGCACCGGTATTTCTCAAACACGGGCCATCATGGCCCTTACCACACTTTGGACATACATCACTAGGACCCATACCACCAACACCTTGGGCCCTTGGAACGTCATTGGCAAACCCCCTATGGGGCGCATGAGAAGACCCTTGGCCTTGATGAAATCGGCCTCCCCTTCGACTTTGGAACTTGCCCTCAAACCGGGCCCTCTTGGCCTCATGACCCCTCCTCTTCCTCAACTTCTCCTCCTCCATTTGTTCGGCATAGACCATCAAGCGGGACAAGTCCATGTCACTAATCAACATTGCGGACCGGCATTCTTCCCTCACTAGGTCGGACACACCCATCACGAATTTATTCATTCTAGACCGTGAGTCGGCAACCAAGTGTGGAGCATATCTTGAAAGTTGGTTAAACTTGAGGGCATACTCCCTCACACTCATAAATCCTTGTTTTAAATTCATGAACTCCACCAATTTGGCTTCCCTAAGCTCTAGAGGAAAGAATCGATTAAGGAAAGCCGTTTTGAACTCTTCCCAAGGCACCACATAGTTTGCCCCCTTCTTTCTCTTCCATTGGTTGTACCATATTTGGGCCACTCCTTTTAGTTGGTAGGCCGCCAACTCCGCCTTATTTTCTGACCTCACGCCCATGATAGCTAATATCTTGTGGACTTCTTCAATGAACTCTTGAGGGTCTTCATCTAACTTAGACCCATAGAATTCTGGGGGATTCATCCGCACGAAGTCTCTCACCCGAGATGCCGGGGTAGGAGCCTGAGGGGCTTGGGTCCGTGGTTGGCTTGATTAGCCATAGCTTGTGCAAATAAAGTAAGGGCATCCCGAAGATCCCCATTGGTCGGTTGTTCCTCGGGTGCGCGGGCTCGTCTTCCTCTTGTATTAGGCATGATCTAACATAACAAAGAACAACCGTTAGGGAAGAACTTAATTCAACTTCTACAGCACGACTTAGAACTTGGAGAAGGGAAACATTTCCTAAAACGTCCCATAGCCTCCTACTCATAGTTGTGGTGCACAACACAACCATGAATCGGACTCTAATCAACGCGGTGTGTTGGACTCCGAGGATCATCCAACCTAGTGCTCTGATACCAAGTTTGTCACGACCCAAGCCTAGGGCCTAGATGTGACCGGCGAATGGGGAACCCGAAGGAACCCCAAACAAGCCTCATAGCGTATCATTACACATCCTTGGTCGCGGAAGCAATTAAATGACCATAAACGATAAGCATAATCAAGGGGGAAATCGGGACTAAGGGAGCAAAAAAGAGATGATACATAAATACCATAGATGAGTCAAGCTCAAGCATAATACACAACTTGTCCAACACCACCTCTAAACATGAGTACTTAGCGGGGCCAAGACAAACTACCGGGCTCACCCTCATAGTCAAAACATAACTAGAAAGGAAAAGTTTTATACATAGCAAAAGATCATGAGCAACGTCCCCGAAATGGAGGACTCACCAACAGCCACTATAGAAAATCGTACTAGCCACGCGGAGGAGGATGGTCCAGCGGTGCTCCGGTTCCTACATGGTGACATCATGTAGGCATAGAGTATGCGTTAGTACATTTGAATGTACTAAGTATATGGGATGCAATGCAATGCTACATTAGATGGACATCATAGAAAAAATGTGTAATCATACCCAATAGATAGCATATTAATGAATGATATGTATAATGATGCTTACAATAAAAAATCATATTAGTGGGACGTAGTACATGTGTGGCGAGTGACCATCAAATATAGTATTTCAAGGCCTACACCCCCCTTGGAGAGCGAAAAGAGGTACAACCCCTCCAATATGGTTACACGGCTGCCTACCAGCTCCCCCGAGCTAGGGACCAAGGTAAAACCCCTCGATAACGGTTATACGGGCCTACTACCCCGTACTAGGAACCAAAGGTACAAACCCCTCGAATACGGTTTAATATTTGGCCTACTACCCGCCTTACCTAGGCTGGCTCGACTCCAACACTTATTTAAGGGAAAATCATATACATGTGTCCATTTCATCATCATTTCAGTAATTACATAACCATCCGTCTCATAGGACGTACCTTGGACCTTCCCTTTCCTAAGAATTCTATAAATGGCATTTTATCAAACACATGGTGGGCAATTGTTCATGTAAATGAAATCATGTATTTCAAGAATACTAATTCCAACCAATTCCAAAATCCATATAAATCAGCCCACCAACAACATACATATATATATCAACCTTCATAATTTGATCATGGAAGCATGTAAACCATAAACATCACATAATAATTCCATTTCATGATAATATGCAAAATGGACCATAATAGGGTGTGTAGTAGTAATTCCATAAATCAAGAGTTCATAAATAATCATAAGGACCCATAAACTTGAAGTAGAAATAGAGGATAAATGGTTGGACTTGTGGAAAGGAAGGTTTCCACAATCAAACCCACATACCTCAACTTTGGAGAAACCTTGATGAAGATTGGAATGGAGAATCGAAGCTTGAGATTGAGTCTTGAATCCGGAATTAGAGCTTGAGATGTTTGAATTTGGTTGAAGATCTTGGGAATTTTTGGAGAGGGCTTAGAGAGTGGTTTTGGAGTTAAGAAAAATGACTAAGTATGGGACATATCCCCTTTTTATAAAAAAAAAGTCTCCAACCCGCCTAAAAAAAATAGCTCACTGGAAATTGCAAATCTGCACAGACAGGTTTTACGAAAATGGTCATAACTCCCTCATCCTAACTCGGACTAAGGTGAAACCAAGTGCGTTGGAAAGCTAACTCAAAGAGATTTAATTTGATAGTTTTCAGCCCTTCCAGTTCCTTGTGTGCTAAGAGATATGCCCCTTTAAAGTTGACCCTCCAAATCGCAATTTTTGCGATTTTTGAATTTTGATACGGTTGCTCTAAAATCCGGGTTAGACCCATTTCCCACTCAATTTGACCCCACAAATAAGAATATGAAGTTGAATTTCCGAAATCATGCACGAATTTTGAGATATATGGAAATTACAATTATAGGTGTTTCCGAAGCACATTTTCGGGCATTTTTGGGGTCGTTTCAGCTTGCTTTGCCCTTGATATATGCTTTATGTTTCATGTTTATCATGATTTTAGCTTGGCCATTGCATGTCATTATTATGTCTCTCTCTCTAGCATGATTTATGTGTTTATGTGCATTGCTATCATACTTAGTACTTAATTGTGCTAACGCATACTCTTGCCTACAGTAACTTCTTTGGTGTAGGACGTGGTGATTCACCTTCCACTCGTGGCTAGAGCTTGATCAGATAGTTGATAGAAGACTTGGTGAGTCCTCTTCCGTCCGAGGACATAGCCTAGTTGTTCTTATTTTCATGTCATTTCTTTTCAGTGTTGGATATCGTATTGGGCTGCGTCCTTACCACTTTTATTCGTATTCTCTGATATTAGAAGGCATTGAAACATGAGTTGTAGACTTCCACTGTTTTGAGTAAAGCTTTGATATAAAATGATCTTTTGAACTCGTATTTCTCTATTATCTTGTAAGTTATGTATGCTAAGGGCTTGTATGAGGCCTCTCGGGGTCTTGTATGCCATGTTACATCTAGAGGCTACCCTGGGTCATGACAAACTTGGTATCAGAGCGCAAGGTTTTAGAAAGATCCTAGGATGTCTCATAAGCCGCGTCAAGTAGAGTCTTGTTCATGAGTGTGAAGTTCGCCACATTTATGAATGAGAGGCTATAAGATGTTTAAGAAATTCCACTTCTTTCATTATTCTTAAGTTGTTCCATAGATTTTAACTCTATATATCTCTCTCCTAATCCCTATCCTACGCGTTTCATGATATGGCAACCCGAAGAGCTTACGCTAGAAGAAACATGGGAGAGAATGTGGAACAAGAAGCTCCTCCTCAAGCTCCTCAAGTTCCGGCCGACCCTTTGGCGGAACAATTGACTAATGCGGAGTTTAGGGCTGCTTTCCAAGTGTTGGCTCAAGCCGTGACTGCTCAAGCCAATAGAGAGGTGGTTGCTCCCGTGAACCCAAATGTGGGTACGGCAGCATCAAGAGTGAGGGACTTTACGAAGATGAATCCTCTGAAATTCCATGGCTCTAAAGTTGAGGAAGATCCTCAAGAATTCATAGATGAAGTGTACAAGGTGTTGATGATCATGGGTGTGACGCCGGAAGAAAAGGCGGAGTTGGCCGCTTATCAACTCAAGGGTGTTGCCCAAATTTGGTTCTATCAATGGAAGAGTGAGAGGGCGGTTAATGAGGGTCCTCTTGATTGGGAGAAATTCAAGGTTGCTTTCCTTGATAGGTTCTTCCCTCTTGAGAAGAGAGAGGCTAAGGTGCTTGAGTTTATCAACCTTCGACAAGGAAATATGAGTGTGAAAGAGTATACATTGAAGTTCACACAATTGGCTAGATATGCTCCGTCCATAGTTACCGACCCAAGGGTTTGTGTCGGGAGTATCCGATATGTTGGTGAAAGAGTGCCGCTGTCACGACCCAGGGTAGCCCCTTGTTGTAACATGGCATATAAGACCCTGAGAGGCCTCATTCAAGCCCTTAGCATACATAACATACAAGATAATAGAGAAATAAGAGTTCAAAGAGCATTTCATATCAAACTTTAGTCAAAACAGTGGAAGTCTACAACTCACGTCTCAAAGCCTTCTAATATCATAGAATACTAATAAAAGTGATAGGGACGCAGCTCAATACAATATCCAATACTGAAAAGAAACAACATGAAAATAAGAACAACTAGGCTATGTCCTCGGATGGATGAGGACTCACCAAGTCTTCTTCCCAACTCTAATGTCAATGCTCTAGCCACGAGTAGGAGAACTGCCACGTCCTACACCAAGGAAGTTGATGCAGGCAAAAGTATGTGTTAGCACAATTAAGTACTAAGTATGATAGCAGTGCATAAAAACACATAAATCATGCTAGAGATAGAGACATAATCATGACATGCAATGGCCAAGCTAAAAACATGATAAACATGAGAAAACATGAAACATGAAACATATATCAAGGCCAAAGCAAGCTAAATCATCTTTCCTTCTTTTCTTTACTTCATCATGAGAACACTTATTCATTAACTTGTGGGGAAAAGCCTTAACCGACATGTAATACCATGTGAGCTATCAACACGAAATCCAGTGTCTACCCCACACCGTAAAGGGGTGTCCTACTTGCCGAGGTAAGACCATGAACTTCTTAGCTTATGTGGATCCACTAGCTAATGTCTATTTAAAGACAACATCCTATGGTGGCAACATAGTTTATGGGATAGAGATTGCTTTAGGAGACTCGGTCTCAACTAACGGGAGAGTTCCATCTAGAAAACCCGGCCTCTACTAACGGGAGAGCTTTCACTAGAAGACCCGGCCTCTACTAACGGGAGGGCTTCCATCTCAATATCCACTCGGTGCTAAGCATAATTCCCACGGATTAGTCATTAACATATTTATATCATCAAATATGAAAAGGTACAACTAGGGTTACCAATTTAAGCTAAAATCATGCTTATAGAAATTCATCTTTCATGGACCTTGTCCAAGCTTACATCATTAGAATAGCTCCTTAAGAACATGGGTAATCGCCTATTTGTTCTTCTTTTATCATAATGGGAGAATTACGTGAGCAAACCTTTCACTACTCGACCATAGCATCATCATATCATAACTTTGGTACTTTACTCTCAAAGCACCCTTAATTCATCATGCTCATATTTCATAGTTCATAGAGTTCATATGGGTTCATGCAAGTTCAACTCATATCATGCAATTCAATGCAAGCTCATGCTTAGAAAGCCATAATTAAGAAAATTTACCCATACTTAAAGGAACTCACATAATAGAGCAAAATCATACTTTTTACTTGATCATGCTAAATTCATAAGATCATCCTCAATTCATTCATAATTCATGCTTGATTTCATAGAGAATTCATAAACTTCATCAAATCATAACTCAACCCAACAATCAAACATAGATTATCAAATTGGGGAGATTTAGCTTAGGATCATGGGGGTTCATGCCATCTTTACATCAAATCATGTAATTCACGCTAATTCGTGCACTAAGTTACTTTATCATGCTAAATCGTGCACTAGGAATCATAAAATCAATAATTGGAATCATAATTGAAGAACCCACAATGATTGATCAGAAACCCTAATTCAATTGGGTTAGAGTAAACCTTTGAAAATCATGAAGAAGAGGAAAGCCCCATTGGAGGAAAAGACTCCTAATGGTGAACACTATCATACCTCAAAGCAATCCACAAGAAATTGGAGAAAATTGAAGGTCTTCAATGGAGGATTCAAGCTTCTTCTTCTTCCTTGAGAGTTGAGAGAGTTTCTTTGTAGAGAGAGAAATATTTGAGAGAGGAGAGTTTTGGAATAAATTAGAATGAAAGAAATTAGGCTAAGAAAGTATTTCTAGGTCTTAGATTAAGGGCATAACCGACTTAGCTTAATAGGTAATCAATTAGGAAAAAGACCAAAAAGCCCTTAATTAAAAACTATCGGAGCCAATCGACGGACAGGATCTACGGTCCGTACATCCATTGATGGACCGTCTTGTTCTTCCGTCAATTGATTCAGAAAGTTCATTTTGGGCTGAAAATTTGGCTAAGTCTGGAAGGCATCTACGGAACCCATCTACGGCGCGTCAACTGGACTACAAACCGCCCTGCTGTTTCGTAGGTCAAGGTTCAAAATCTTGAAAATCCTGAAATTTCACAATGCCATTGACGGTTCCCACCTACGACTCGTCAATCCACCTAGCGCCCGTCGGTGGCCTCCATAGGTCACTGTCTTCAGGTGAGTTCTGCATTTTAAAATCCCTTGGAAGCTTGGGGTGTTACACTATCTCCCCCTTGGGAACATTCGTCCTCAAATGAGAATCAAGACATCTTGAGAAGGGTAATAGACACGGACTAACAACCCAACCTAGCATGCAATCACATAAATGCACATATCCTAGGAGGAAACATCAACCCCAAGCTAAAGCATGATCAACACATCATATCATGAAGTATTTATGCAACTCATACTCAAATGCACATAATCATATAAGACGCTTCATGAACATACATTATCAAGGAATCATGAAAATCAACTTTGACACATGAGACCAAAAGAATGAACCATAAGGATCAAGATACCTCAAGCTAGAGTAGGATCGGAGGAAAAGAGATGAGGATATCGGGACTTCATATCTACCTCAGCCTCCCAAGTAGCACCCTCAACCAATTGATTCCTCCATAGAACTTTCACGGAAGCAACTTCCTTATTTCTTAACTTCCGGACTTACCGGTCTAAAATCTCAACCGGAACCTCCTCATAAGAAAGAATATCCTTTATGCCAAGATTCTCTAATGGCACTATAGTGGTCGAATCACCAACACACTTCTTCAATAATGACACATGGAAAACTGGATGCAAAGATGCCAAATCATTAGGCAAGTCAAGCTCATAAGCAACCTTACCAACACGTCTCAAGATCTGATATGGGCCTACATAACGGGGACTAAGCTTCCCTTTCTTCCCAAATCTCATTACACCCTTCATGGGTGAGATTTTCAAGTAAACCCAATCATCCACATAGAATTCTAATTCTCTTCTCCTAACATCGGCATAGGACTTTTGTCGACTTTGAGCCGTTTTCAACCTCTCCCTAATAAGTTGAACTTTCTCCATAACCTCATGCACCAATTCCGGGCCTATCAAAGTAACTTCACCAACTTCAAACCAACCTATAGGAGATCTACACCTCCTAAAATAGAGAGCCTCAAAAGGAGCCATACCAATACTAGAATGGTAGCTATTGTTATAAGCAAACTCAATCAAAGGCAAATGATCATCCCAAATACCCTTGAAATCGATTACACAAGCTCTCAACATATCTTTCAAAGTCTAAATAGTATGCTCCGCTTGCCCATCGGTTTGGGGATGAAAGGCCGTACTAAGCTTAACACGAGTACCAAGGCCTTTTTGGAACGACTTCCAAAATTAAGAAGTAAATTATGCACCACGATCAGAGATAATGGATAACGGCACTCCATGCAACCTAACCATCTCCCTCAAATTCAACTTAGCATAATCCTCCGCCGAATAAGAAGTCTTGACGGGAATGAAATGGGCTGACTTTGTCATTCTATCAACAACAACCCAAATCGAATCAAACTGTCGCCTCGTGCGAGGCAAACCCACAATAAAATCCATATTCACATCATCCCACTTCCAAGTAGGAATACTAATATCTTGGGTCAAACCTCCCGGCCTTTGATGCTCAACTTTCACTTGTTGGCAATTAGGACACCTAGCCACAAATTCCGCAATATCCTTCTTCATTCCGTTTCACCAATAAATTTCCCACAAATCACGGTACATTTTGGTAGCTCCTGGGTGGATGGAATATCGAGAACTATGGGCTTCCGATAAAACTTGCTCTCTTAAGCCCTCTACATTGGGAACACACAAACGACCTTGATATCAAAGCACACCTTCTCCCCCTTTGGAGAAAACCTCTATGGACTTCTTGAGTACCGCTTCCTTTAGATCAACCAAGTTAGGATCAAGATCTTGCTTAGCTTTCACATCATGCACAAAAGAGGATTCAGAACCCTTGTGAACCGTAACACCACCTTTAGTAGAATCAACTAATTTAACACCCAATCGAGCCAATCTATGGACATCGCGAACCAACTCTTTCTTACCATCCTCAATATGAGCAACACTACCCATAGATAATCGACTAAGAGCATCCGCCACCACTTTAGCCTTACCGGGGTGATAGAGAACACTCATGTCATAGTCTTTTAACAGCTCGAGCCACCTTCTTTGACGGAGATTCAAATCTTTCTATTTAAACACATATTGCAAACTCTTATGGTCAGTGAAGACATCTACATGTACTCCATACAAATAATGTCGCCATATATTCAAAGCAAACACAACTGCCGCTAATTCCAAGTCATGAGTAGGATAGTTCTTTTCATGCACCTTAAGTTGTCTTGAAGCATAAGCAATGACCGTCCCATTTTACATAAGAACACATCCTAGCCCAATTCTCGAGGCATCACAATAAACCACAAAACCATCGGATCCTTTCGGTAGAGTCAATATCGGAGCCGAAGTAAGTCGATCCTTCAACTCTTGAAAACTCTTCTCACATGCTTCGGACCATGCGAATTTAACCTTCTTTTGAGTCAAAGCCGTCAACAGAGAAGCAATTGAAGAAAACCCCTCAACAAACCTCCTATAATAACTGGCTAAGTCCAAGAAACTATGGATATCCGAAGGTGATAAAGGTCTAGGCCAATTCTTAACCGATTTCGTCTTCTTATGATCTACCTCAATGCCCTTACCAGAGACAATGTGACCAAGAAAAGTCACGGACCTTAACCAAAACGCACATTTACAAAACTTCGCAAAGAGTTGTTCGTCCTTGAGGACTTGCAACACAATCCTCAAATGATTAACGTGTTCACCATCATTCTTTGAGTAGATTAAAATGTCATCAATAAACATAATCACAAACATGTCAAGGTATTGCTTAAACACTCTATTCATCAAGTCCATAAATGCGGCCGGAGCATTTGTCAACCCAAACGACATTACTAAGAACTCGTAGTGACCATACTAAGTCCGAAAAGCCATTTTCGGAATATCATCCTCCTTCACCCTTAATTGGTGATAGCCCGAGCGAAGGTCGATCTTAGAGAAATAACTAGCCCCTTGAAGCTGATCAAACAAGTCATCTATCCTTGGTAGAGGATACTTATTCTTTATGGTAACTTTGTTCAATTGGCGATGGTCGATACACATACGGAGTGAACCATCTTTCTTCCTTACAAACAAGACCGGAGCACCCCATAGAGAAATACTTGGCCGGATGAAACCCTTATCCAACAAGTCTTTCAACTGCTCTTTTAGTTCCTTAAGTTCCGCCGGAGCCATTCTATAAGGAAGAAATAGAAATAGGTTGAGTATCTAGGAGAAGGTCAATACCGAAGTCTATTTCCCTTTCGGGAGGAATACCGGGTAAGTCATCGGGAAATACTTTTGGAAACTCATTAACAACGGGGACCGACTCAAGAGTAGGGACCTCGGAATCTATATCCCTCACCTTAACAATATGGTAAATGCAACCCTTTGAGATCATCTTTCTAGCTTTTAGATAAGAAACAAATTGACCTCGTAACATAGAATTTCCTCCCTTCCACTCTAGGATAGGCTCATTTGGAAACTGAAACTTGACCATTCGGGTCCTATAATCAATAAAGGCATAACAAGCATGCAACCAATCCATCCCAAGAATAACATCAAAATCTAGCATATTAAGCTCTACAATATCAACATGAGTGACTCTATGGGATAAGGAGGCGGGACAATCTCGATAAACTCTCTTAGCCATGATAGATTCTCCAATCGGAGTAGCGACACGAAAAGGATCTAGCAACACATCCGGAACAACCTCAAACCTCATAGCCACATATGGCGTCACAAAAGACAAGGTAGCACCGGGATCAAGCAAAGCATAAACATCAAAATGGAAAACTCTTAACATACCAGTAACCACATCGGGAGAGCTCTCTTGCTCATAACGAGCCTGAAGTGCATAAAATCGATTTTGCTTCTGAGAATTCGAACCCGATCCTCTAGGTGGAGCTTGCTTATTCTCTCTTCCCTTGGCCGTGAGAGTTGGACAATCCCTCATCTTGTGACCACTCTTTCCACAAGTAATAGAGAAAGGTGCTACATAAATGAACTTCATCCAAGGTGTGCCCACTTATAGAGTAACACTTTGATCCACAAGCATTAAGGTCTTGATCAAGAATGGGGTCACACAAGAATGAAGGGCCCTTTGGAGAACATACACCTTCTTCCTTTTAACCACTAACCCCTCCAATAGACGTACTATCATCTACCAAGAAGAGAGTTCCATCTTTGGAAAGTGTGTCATTATACCATAGTGTATTCTCAATCACTTGGTAGCCTTCAAGAGGGACTACACTTCTATCATGCCAAGACACACCACTATGCATTTCACCATCATTAGACATGTCAACATCAAACAAGGGATTATTACACACAAGTTGATCAACACCAATATCACTTGATAATGAACTATCATTTGAAGCACATGTATCAACACTAGGTGGACACAAATTGACTTTACTAAAAGAATCAATTTGGTCATCAATAGGATCAACTAGTGTATCCACATTCTCAACATGTACATTATCAAAACAGGACAAAGTACTATCATTCAAGGAACAAGTGTCAACACTAGGTGGACACAAATTGATCTTACAAGAAGAATCAATTCGGTCATCAATAGGATCAACTAGTGTATGAACACTCTCAACAAATACATTATCACTATGTGGCAAAGAATCATTACGCTCACATGAAATCAAGCTATTACTTATACTCAATTGGCTACTAGCCACACAATGAATTTTCAAGTTTAAGGAAGTCCAAGAATTAGCATTGTTACCTTGTAGCTCATAACATGAAGTGTCTTCACCTTGGTTTTCAACATTGGAGCACATTTGCTCCTTGTGGAAGCTTTCAAGAAACTCATGATTCTTCACATTTTGAGATGCCTCACTAGGCTTGCTTCCAAGGATACCTGCATAAGTTTTCAAACAACTAGAGAAAGAAAAGTTACATGAGTTAGGAGAAGAATGTGACAACCCTCTCACATCACTCCACCCAACCTCTCATTTTTCCACTCTAGAGTTGTCACTTTTCACACCCTTACTCCTCTCAATCTTTTGTCTCTCAATTTTAGGGGAGTTAGGACACGTGCCAAGGATTCCTTACGAAGGGTTAGAAGATTCTTTAAAGTTTAACTTCCATTTTGGTGCACAAGGAGTGGGTGTTTTGACTTCCATGTTCAACTCCTTAGTGTCATCCTTATAAAGAGTATCTTGTTTTGCTTCCAAAGGTAACTCCTTTGGTTTATCTTCATGATGAATAACTTGCCTCTTTTGTACCATAGACTTGACCTTTTCAAACATCCGCAAGAAATCATCAAAATCTTCCCTCAATGTGGTAAATGATTCTTTTAACTCTACGACTTCATGTCTTAGTGTACCTCCCACTCTACCTCCAACCTCATCGCCATATGGAGAACAAGAAGCATTGGAACTAGGATGAGAAGAATAAGTTATCATATTTCAAGAAGTAGGGAATGTACTTTTTCTATGGTCCACACGACAACTTTGAAATGGTCTCACCCAAACATCCATGCCTTCTTTCTTAGAATAGGAAGTAACACAAGACGAGGAAGGAAATTCAACCTCACAACTTCTATTTCTATCTAGATTTCGCTCAAAGGATTCATAAGACCTATGAGAGAAAGAATTGTACCTCACATCGCCATATAACCATGGTGCAAAGCATGAGAACCATCATCTTCACAATGGTAGACTTCGTAAGATCCTTCTACCCCTTCAACATCATCACATGAGTCATAAGCTCCATTCATCTCAAAATCATCTTCGGAGTAGTAGTTTTCACCACTATGTTGTTCATTATCCCATGGACCATCATAGCCCTCATAGGAATCACCATCATACTCAAAAGACCCATTACCATGCTCATAAGGACCATCATAGCCCTTACAAAACTCATTTTCACCATGCTCGTAGCTCATATTGCTACAAGCGTATTCACTAATGCCATCTCCACAATATTCGGGAGTTATGGATGACATTCTTCCTTGTAATCACCTTTGGTACCTATTAAACTTAGCAAACAAGGTTAGTGACAAAATTCCTCACACCTCTCGTGTTTGATCTCACACTCACATTCCTAAAGTTGATAGAGAACTCCCTTTGCCCAATCAATTCACTAGATCACTAATTCTTTGTGGTGGAGTGGATTCTTGTGACTCTTGAAAGAAGAACGACCCAAAAAAAAAACTAACGGACTTGAATCAAGAAGGTTATCAACTAATTAAGATGAGAAAAGTAGAAGAAAGAAGCACGAAAAGAATCGAACTCAAAACAAACTAAGTAACAAAAGTAGAAGAATTACTTGTTGTTACTTAATTTAAAGGATCAAAGAAATGATTTGATGATTTAAAACTAGTTAACAAGTAATTAAAGATGTTAATTAATTGTTAAATAGTTGAGAAATAGAATAAAAATGAGTGTGGAAGAAGAAGTGAATTTGGACACTTATAAAAAATTTAAGCCTTAAAGAAGTTCATCACTTGTAAGACTTTGATTGGATGATTTGATGATTAAAACCAGTTCACAAGTAATTAATGATGTTAATTAATTGTTAAATAGTTGAGGAATTGAAGAAAAATGAGTTCAGAAGAAGAAGTGAATTTGGACACTTAGAAAAAAATTTAGGCCCAAAAACTCCCATACTTAGCCAAATTTGGGGTGGTTTTACTCTCTGAAAGTGTATCTCACTTGCCAGCAGGTGAGAGTGGGAAAACTGGCATGCTGCGTTGGCAGCTGACTGCTGGCAGCCTGTTGCATTGGCGCTGATGTGTCACTGGCGTGGCAGTTGACTGCTGACCGGGCCGCTGACGTGGCAGTCCACGTGGAATTTCATTTTTCTTCTTCCTCTTTTTTGAATTTCGAGTTTCTTTTTTTTTCAAATTCCACTAATGGACTGATAAACACCTTGACCCACTTTTGACTTGAAAATATTGAATTAAAAGCACTTTCTTCCTTCTTCTTCTTCAAGAACTCATGAAGAACAACAAGAACATAAAGAACACCAAAAATAAACCCCACTTCAAAACTTTACCAAATCACCTCAAATTTCAAGATTATCTTCCCTCCGAACTAGAGAACAAAACCCAATACCTTTTGAGCTCGAATTCAACCTCAATCAACAAAACCCATTTGAATTTTTTTTCAAAGCTTCAAACTCCTTTAATGGTGGATTCTTCTTCCCAACTCAAAATCACTTGAAATTTTGAACATAGACTCAAAGGGCACTAGGGAACAAGAATCTAGTGTCAAAAACAACAATAATAACACGAATCAAAATATTTTTTCAAAATTTTGGGCAGATTTTTTATTTTTGGTGCTTTTTTTTTATTTTACAAACCAAGACTAGAATTGTAAGAACAAATCTAAACCTGGCTCTGATACCAAATGATAAGGGGAAAAAAGGCCAATTGAAAGAAAATGCAGAATTAAACAACACAAAAATAAGATAGATGAGAAGAGAAGAAAGAAAGGCTAATTGAATAAACAATCAACCAAGGAAGAAGAGTAACTTGAATTCGAAAAGAAACAACTCAAATTGAACCACAAATGAGCAATATCAAGTGAAATCCAAGTTAAGAAGTCCTAAATCAATAATGGGCATCCACCCATCACTAATCTAGATTTAGCTACACTAAACTACACTAAACTAAGGGATTCCACCCTTAAACTACACTCTTGAAAGAGTTTCTTCATTCAACATTCAAAATCTTTATAATCTCAGTCTTCCAAAATGAAAAAGACTACTATTTATACTAATAAAATAAAGAAGACACTTTCTTTACAATTTTACCCTTTATGAGATAAGGGCCTTGTTTGGCTGCCTTGTTTTGTGAATTTTTTAATTTATGAGATGATCATTTACACAAATGGCATCTTTCTTCTTTCTCTTCACTTTGATGGACCTTCCACACATTGTATGTCTTTACTTTGTGTCCATCAAGCTCCTCTAAAGATATCTGGGCTAAAACCTCATGATTGCCATGTTATAATGCAAGAACTTCTTCCTCTTGCCTTGCGGAGATCAACAGATAAAAGAGTTAAATCTGTTTTAATTGAACTATGCACATCCTTTCGTGTTTTGTGTAGCAAAGTGCTAAAACTAGAAGCGTTAAAATTACTTGAAGATAAAATTCCAGAAACATTGTCTACTATGGAGAAACTCTTCCCCCAGGATTCTTTACTATTATGGTACACTTGGTTACTCACTTGGCAACTGAGGCTAAACTTGCGGGTCCAATACATTATCGCTGGATGTATCCAAATTAGAGGTCTGTAGAATATCACTAAATCTTTATTATATATATCTTTAGGTGTTAAATATCATAATATCAAGCTAATAAAATTAATTTATTTTGTAGATACTTGGGTACTTTAAAATCATACGTTCGTAATCGTGCATGTCCAGAAGGTTCAATAGCAGAAGCATACATAGCAAATGAATGTTTGACATTTTGCTCACGATATTTGGAGGGTGGAGATTCAAGATCTTATTGTTCACGAAAATGCAATGATGAGATTGAGCATGAGACTAGTAATGAAGAATGTCTTTTTCCTACTACTGGGAGTCATATGGGGAAGTAGATGTATTTGAAATGGATGAAAAAACATTGTTGCAAGCACATCGGCATGTGCTTTTCAATTGCGAGTCAGAGGTGGTTGAGAATTATAAAAAGTAAGTGTTATTATTATATCTAATGTTGATTAAGTGTATATTACTTCATTTGATAACAATATTGATATATATGAACCACATGAATAGAGAACGTATTGCTGAAATAAAGAGATCACATCGCAAACGTCGTTTGACACAACATCAACTTGATCGTATGCATTTTGATACATTTAGTGAGTGGTTCAAGGAGCAAGTAAGTAGTAAGACTAAGTTATTAGTTACCTTAATTATTGTATCCGTCCTTATATCGAAATTTATAGTTGTATCTTTCTATTTGGTTAGGTAAAAGAGTTGGAGGCCACATCCGACATCTTAAAGAATGTTATAGTTCTTGCAAGAGGGCCGAGTTGCATTGCAAAAAGATTCAGTGCGTATGATGTAAATAATGGATATTGATTTAGAACAAAACAAAGTTAAGAGTACCTAGAGACACAAAATAGTGGTGTTATGGTCGTTTCAAAGGCCGAAAGTTATGCAAGTTCAAGTGACAATGCTCCAAAGTCTTCAAATATCACATATTATGGTAGATTGAATGACATTGTGGAGTTAAACTACTATGAAAAATTTAAGATTGTCTTATTTAAGTGTGATTGGGTTGAGGTAACCAAAGGTAGGGGAATTATGGAAGATGACTTGGGTTTCACAGTTGTGAATTTTTCACGTATAGCTGATTCTGGCAATCGAGAACGTCATGATCCCTTTATCTTTGTAGAACAAGCTCAACAAGTAATATTTGTGTAAGATCCTCAAGATCATGAATGGTTTGTTCCTAGATTAATTAAACCTCGAGACGTTTTTGATATGGGAGAGGAAAATAGTGTGCAGTTTGAGTCATCAATGCAGAGTGATTCCACTGACTTGGCTATCTTAGAAAATTCTCATGTTCCTGAGTATGAAAATAATGATTGGGTAAGAACTGGAGTCGAAGGAATATTAATTGATACAGAAGTTCATACTCGAGCTTCTTTAAATGATGGTGAAGCTAATCCCGAGGGAGTAAATGACGTTGAAAATGAAAGTGATCCAAAATGATAGGTGCGTATTATAAAATATATTTTTTGCTAGTGTTATTGAAGAACCTTTACAAATTTGTTATTTTTTCATTTATAAATTTGAATAAAATATCTTTATGAGTTTGCTTTCAATCTAAATCATTTTATGTGCTTGTTTTTACCTATATTTTGTTGTTTTGTCTCTTGGATTGTGAAGTGAGAATGTTTTCTTGTGAATTGGAATTTTGTCCATCTCTGGTGCATTAGTATGTGATTTTACAACTTAACATGAGGATGATCCTTTCTCTTGTATTACACGTGTCCAGTTATTATGCTACCAGTGCACTTTAATGCATCCATATAGTTACTTCATTTTAGGTAAGAAAGTATGCAAACTAGAGGTTGCAATAGATTGACCATTCAAATACAAGATGGTGAAGATCTACGACAATATGTTGATCAGTTGACGGATGAACGGAACATCAATCGAGCCCAACCTTATATTGAACAATTGATGAATAGTCAGAATCACTCTGAAACTCAAGATCACGATGATCAATCTAATGAGTTGAACAATACTGCTGGTGGCACTGGGGAATCAGGTAATACTTTTTAAGTTGTCTACTTCTTATTAGTTTTACATGCTAGGAACAAATCTACTAGTGGCACTGAAGATATTTTGTGTTTATTTGCTGCTCTTCTGTTGCTATGGTCCATTCTTTCTGTGATTTGTTGTTGCTATGGTCCATTCTTTGTGTATTCCAGTATGAAAAGCAGAAATGTTAATATTTATTGGAAACTTGAGTTAGACAGGCCGTATGAATAGTTGTCCAGGTAAAACAGGAAACCTTTAGAGGTTGTCTAGTTCTCCAGATAATATTCCAGGGAAAAACATCAAGGATGCCATTCTGTGAACACCAAAAATTATAGCACTTCTTCTACTCTGTATTGGACAATTGTAGTATTCTTGTTAGTGAATATCTGGTATAGCATAGGGAAGGACTCCTCCTTCAATGTACCCCTGCTCCTCATTGGCCTCCAATGATCAAGAATGCCATGTTTGGCTTTGATTATATCCCTCTAGTACGCTGCCTCATTCTGTCCAAACTCCAAATCCACTTCAAAAGCAAACTTTTATTAAACTAAACAACAACATAAGCATATCAAACTAATAGGTTGATTGCATCAGATAAGACATTCTAATCCTACATGGCAAACAAGTACTATATCAACATAGATAAAAAAGAACAAAGATTCACATATGCAATGTCCTTAGTCAAGATACATCTAATATATTACATCAGGTAGGCAACATGTAGAATATATTATTTTTGTTTACTATTATTCTATCGTGATCCTGTTATTTAACATATTGTAGAGAATCTATCAGTTTCTTAACTATATAAGTTTTTCTCATTTGATGTCCTTCAAATCTTTTTCCTTCTAGGTAATTCAGAGGCAAGAAAGATACGTGGACCTACTTTACTAAAAGATATTTGAAAACTTCCTTCGAGGAAAATAATTGATGTGCCATTTAATAGTCGCAACCAATCTATTGAAAAAGAGGGTCGAAAGCTTTCTAGCTTTCTAGGAATTATTACAAGAACTCCAGAACTAACACCTCTACGCATAGATGATTGGAGAAATTTTGGCAATGAGGAAAAGAAGAAATTGTTGAATTTTGTAAGGGTATAGTGTAGTTATTATTATGAGGTGAGCAGGCTCTGTTATACATGATGTTATTTTCTAAATGTTTTCTTTTACTTTTTCAGAAGAAGTTCTCTATCCCAAAATGCGGAGAAGACTTTGTCTTAAAGTCACTAGGAAAGAAATGGAAAGATTACAAATGCCAATTAAAAGCTGGCCATATTTCAAAGTATAAGACTAAAGATGCTTTGCTGAAAAATAGACCGAGTCGTATATCGAGAGATCAATGGAGTGGTCTTGTCTCTTATTGGCTTTCTAACAAAGCTAAGGTATCAATAAATCTTGAATACATACTCCTAGTTACTAATTTTCATAGTGTTTAGATTTTTGTTATGCTCAATTTTTATTTATAAATCATAAGATATCGTTTTATTTTTTCAATGACAGAGATGTACCCAAGCAAATAGAAACAATAGGTCCAAGCAAAACATGCCTCACACGGGAGGATCCAAAAGTATTGCTACATTGATGGATGAGAAGGTAAATCTGTTGAAACTACAAACTATAATATTTTACCCCTTTTCCCATATACAGATGATGTCAATTTTATTGTATTAGGCTGAAAATGGTGTAGAGCCTACACGAGCAGAAGTTTTCTTATTAACTCATAAAAAGTGTGTGGATGGTAGACCATTGAATGATGATTCTGCCAAAGTAATTGTAAGATTTCTTCTTTCTTTTATTTTCTACATTGGAAAACATAAAGGAAAAAATATAAAAAGCGAACAAATGAATTCCAAATTGGATTTAATATGTTTTCTTTGGTCAGGACATGATAAATAAGAAGATGAGCAATAGTGAGGGATCTACTGACCAACCTCCTCACCGTGTTGCTTGGAAAGGGGATGTGTATTCCCAGGTATTAGGAAATGAAAGAAGTGGGTGTGTTCGTGGTTTAGGACTTGGTACAACTCCTTCTGTTCTATGGGGTAAGAGATCTTTCTTAGAGAACATTGATGAAGAGGATTCATCTAATGAAATTGTACAAAGGTTAGAACAGGAGACAACTGAATTAAAAGCGAAACAAAATGAAGAACTGAATATGATGAAACAAAATCAGGATAATATGCAATTAGAATTACTCCAAATGAGAAAATTCATGCGCAAACATGCTCCTAATGAATTCATGCCTCAAAATATCAATGGTACCTCAAGTGGATAGGTAACTTGATTCCTTAAATTTTAGACATTATTTTTAATGAAATCTAATCGTATAAGAGTATTGTTAACTAATGTCTTGATAATTTTCAGGACCCCAACACTAATAGTTGCCATGGATAAATAGCACAAACCAGAGAGATGCCTAGTGCTGCTGAAAATACTCAAACTTCTCATGGTATTACACATCTTTATCCTTTGGTGCTACTGTTTAAGTTACTGTTCGAGTCCAAATTATTAAGATTTCTTTTATACCTCATCATATGCATCAGTTTACAAATATTTATATGCATTAGTACTACAATAATAGAGAAGTGTACGACAACAGATTGACTTGGATTTGATTATTTTAGAGGGATTAGCTGTCTTTGAGACCGGTTATCCCTGATTTCAGTTTCTATGTACTCCTTTTAAAATATAGGTTCTGTTTGCATAGCTGAGTGTTAATGATCTTATTACTTGAACTAATCCTTATACACCTCATCCCCTGTTTTCTATGTTTTAGATAATCTATACACAATTGATTATGCGTTTCCTAATTGAGATAACTCTTGTAGATGCCTTGCCAACACTTGAATTTTATCCCAGATTTATCTACATTGTTGCCAGCCCCTGAACTGTAGTTTGTTTTATCTATAGGTTCTGTTTGTTTAGTTGTGTTTTCATGAACTGATTACTTGAAGTAATCCTTATACACCTCATCCCCTGGTTTCTATGTTTTAGATAATCTATATACCATCGATTCTGCATTTTCCAATTGAGATAGCTCTTGTTGATGCCTTGCCAGCACTTAAATTTTATCCCAGATTCATCTACATTGTTGCCAGCCCCTGAACTGTAGTTTGTTTTATCTATAGGTTCTGTTTGTTTAGATTAGTTTTCATGAATTGATTACTTGAAGTAATCCTTAAACACCTCATCCCCTGGTTTCTATGTTTTAGATAATCTATATACCATCGATTATGTATTTTCCAATTGAGATAGCTCTTGTTGAAACCTTGCCAGCACTTAAATTTTATCCCAGATTCATCTACATTTTTGCCAGCCCCTGAACTGTAGTTTGTTTTATCTATAGGTTCTATTTGTTTAGCTGAGTTTTCATGAACTGATTACATGAACTAATATGTATACACCTCATCCCCTATTTCTATATTTTAGATAATATATATACCATCTGATCTGCATTTCCCAATTGAGATAGCTCTCGTCGATGTCTTGCCAGCCCTTGAATTTTATCTAGATTCATCTACATTGTTGCCAGCCCTTAAAGTGTGGTTAGTTTTATCTATAGGTTGAGTTGGTATAGCTGAATATTAGTGGTCTAATTACTCGAACTAATCCTTATACACCTCGTCCACTGCTTTCTTTATTTAAGATGATCTACATATCATTGCTTCTGCATTTTCCAACTTAGACGACTCTTGTCGATATGTTACAAGAGCCCTTAAATTCTATCCCAAAGTCATCAGCATTGTTGCCAGCCCCTGAAGTGTAATTAGTTCTTATATATAAGTTCTGTTGGTATAGCTGAGTATTAGTGGTCTGATTAATCGAACTAATCCTTAAACACCTCGTCCCTTGCATTCTTTGTTTAAGATGATCTACATACCATTGCTTCTGCATTTTCCAACTGAGACGACTCTTGTTGATGTGTTGCAAGAGCCAGCCCTTGAAGTGTAGTTAGTTCTTATCTTTAAGTTCTGTTGGTGTAGCTGAGTATTAGTGGTCAGATTACTCGAACTAATCCTTATACACGTCATCCAGCATGTTTCATTTCTCGCTCCCCATACGTGATTGATAATTGCTCTTGTGATTGTTTATAGGAACGCTTTGCTTACTTTCCGAGTAGCCTTTCTAGCAATTCTATTCCACCATCCATTTATTTCTTGCTGAACTATATTTATTTGAAGCCACTTCATTATGCTTGTTAGACATGCTTGAGAGAAGGCACATTTGAAGAATAGATGTTCTATATTCACATCTTTGCTTCCACACAGTTCACATTTCAAATCAATGATCAGCCCCATTACTTTCAGTCTTTCTTTGGTTAGTAATATTCCATGCATAGCTAACCAACATATGAATTGATGCTTAGGGATACTACTGGTGTTCCATACCTCTCTCCAGAATGGCCATTCCTCTCCATGTCTCCTTCTCCACATATAGCCACTCTTGATAGTGTATTTCCCTGCTCTTTGGAGCCACCCATTCTGAACATATCTAGATGCATATTTTTTTCAGTCAACATATTTTCTTCTTGTACCAACATGAATCTTGAGGAGCATTGAGGAGCGTAGCAAATTTTGTCTATAGGTTTTGTTGGTATAGCAGCATTATTTCATCTTTTGACACATTTATTTTATTATTTCAGGTATATGGTATGATGTTAAAAAAATTTACCTATGAAATATCTCAACATGGCGAACCATCGTGGAAAGTCGTTGAAAACATTATTTTATTGAATTGGTTATATAATGATAGTAGATACTTCGTTCAAATAATATAAGTTTAGTTTTTAATTGTGATACTATAGTTTGGATTAATACTTCCTTTTGTTTATTTAGATTTGATGAGATATATTATGTTTTATGAATTATATTATATATTTTTTAGCATTTGAAAACCTTCATCCCCTCTAATAGGCTCTCTTTTGATTAGAATTTTGTTCGATTTATTAGTTGTAAACTTATCCGTAGAAGTGCAAACTAGATGATTTTATAAATGGGGGAAATCAAGATGTTTTCAAAAGGATATTCTAGCCATTATAATTGCCACAAAACTATTGTCGTTAAAGATATAGACTTTTAGCGGCAATTTTAGTGAATTTACCGGCTATAGAAATGGACGCTACATGAGCATAATTGTCGTTTTAAATTTGATTTAACAACTATTTTAATTGCCACTAGAACAAATGTGTTTTAGTGGCAATTTAGTTGGATTTAGTGGCTATAAATATGGACATTAGACACACATAACTAACTGTTTTTATTGGATTTAGCAGCCATCTAAATTTCTGCAACCAATTGCCGCTAGAAAAATGTGTTTTAGCAGCAATTTATTTGGTTTTACCAGCTATAAGAATGGACGCTACATGAGAGTAACTAACTGCTTTGGATTGGATTTAGTAGCCTTTTTAATTGCCGCAACTAATTGCCTCTAAATCGATTGAGTTTTAGCAGCAAAAGAGTTGGGCTTTACCAGCGCTTGTCTGAAAGGCCGCAAAAGCCTTTGCCGACCCCGGATACAGCGGCCAAAGAGCATTGGCTGGTAATGGCTATAGCGGCCATAGTTATGGCCGCTAATGCCATTTTTAATTGTCGCTAAATCTCTTTTTTGTTGTAGTGGTTAGAAAACATAAGTCGTAAATCATAGTCAATGCAAGTTAAACATACTTAAAACACTTGTGAAATACTTTGAAAGGTAACTTTAATTCATTGTTGTGGGAAGTGAGCCTTAACCGACATAGACCATGTGAGCTATAACATGGAATTCGGTGTTCTCCCTACACCGAAAAAGGGTTGCCTTACTTGCCAAGGTAAGACCTTAACTTCTAGCTTACGTGGATCCACTAGCTAATGTCTACTTAAAGACAATCATCCTATGGTGGCACATAGTTATGGGATAAAGAGATTGCTTTTGGAGACCCGGCCTCTACTAACAGGAGAGCCTCCATTTAGAAAACCCGGCCTCAACTAACGGGAGAGCTTTCACTAGAAACCCGGCCTCTACTAGCGGGAGAGCTTCCATCTCAATATCCACTCAGTGCTAAGCATAATTCCCACGGATTAGTCATAGTCTTAACTTTTCATATCATTAGAAGACATGGGTGGTCTTCTCTTATCTTATCATTAGGATAGCTCCTTAACCTTAGATTCAAGTTTTTGTTGAGAAAACCTTTCAACAAGTTATGAATCCTTACATGTGAGAAAAATCATTTCACAACTCAACAACATCTTCAATAAAGCATCAATCTTAAAACAATTCATAAATCATCATAATTTCCATAATTGAACATGCATACTTTATAAAACCCATTTTTCATCATTCATCAATTTTATCATGAATCATTACTTTTGAAATCCTTAAAACATGCATGAACTACCTCAAAATTTAGATTTGTTAAACAGGTGGACAATTCCAAAAGTCTCGATGAAGACTGTATATGACTATGGTTGGTTTGATAAATTTTCTTCTAATCAGTTGATAAAAACAACTGAACAATCTATTGCTCTTAATTCTGATGAACAGACTATTCGTTTATTAAATGAACGAGATATTAATATGTATCGTCATCAATTTAATTATATGCATATTTGTATGGTTCAAATTGCGTTTAAACCTCTTACTCTTAAAGGGTTACCAGAAACTTTTATGGCAGCTTTAAGAGATGCTAGAAATTATAATTTTCGGCAATCTCTAATAGGTTCGATTGAATCAACTGTTGCTTATGGGCCAGTTTATTTTAACACACAGTCCAATTTACAATTGTCATTATCTGATGTTAATATTTTGGATGCTTTAACATTAAATGTTAAAACTCATGGTTATAATTATGCGCCAGGCTCAGAATTATTATGCTTGTCGTATAGGATTTATTATCGTTTATTATCTACTTTGAATCCAAAGAGTAAGTTATATGATACTTCTCAACAAACTGTTTTGATGGAAACAAACTTTGCGAAGTCAAAAATAACCACAAGAAGGACAATTTTGTGGGATGAAATAAATTTTCCAGATACTTGGACTTTAAGTTCTGTTATAGCTCCAGATCAGTTAACAAATGAGGTCAGTAATACAGATTGCTCTCATGTTTCTCAAAATCCAGATGGAAGGATTATGATCCAATTTAATAACAGTAATACTGGAAGATTTGACGATAGATCTACTATTTACTCTAGACAATCTTTCTCTGAATTAAGGAGACCAATGGTAAGTCATATTTCTCCTATTGAGCCAGTATATTAGATGACTAGAAATCGAGCAGCTTCTTTACATACTTTGTCAACAAACAAGCCAGAGTATAAGGGAAAAGCTTCTGAGGCAATTAAAGTTGACCCTCAGACCAATATTGTGCAGGTTGTTAATACGCAAGGTGATATTCTCACTGCTTCTCAGATAGGTGATATACCTACAAATTCCGAGATGGGATTAGATAATGATAGTTTTTAAATGATTTCACACCAAATTGATTTTAGTCCTGGTTCACATGCAAGAAAATATATTCAAGAAGAATTTTTCTCAGAGAAATGGAATCAGTTTAAAACTTGGTTTTTTGATTCTTATAATAAAGAGGATATGAATAATATTTCTCAAGAGTTTTATGAAACTTGTGCTTTGCATAATCAAATTATGTATTTTGTACCTTGGTTTATAACAACTTATCTTCCTTTATATATAAATGTTTTGGAAAGATCTTATAAAGATGGGAGTGGAAAGATTATAAGGGCTATTTACCCTCCTCAATCATCTTTTGTTTTACCAAATAATACTGGTATAACTTTTGAAGCTTTTCAAAGATTTATTGAAAATCAGGTTGCTGAAGTAACCATAGCTGAAATAAATAAAATTATTTCTCAAAACAATTATTTGAGCTTATATGTTAAAGTGCTTGGAGAACAGATTAGTTCTCTTGACAAAAAATTTGATGATTTGTCTTCTTTAATAAAGGAAATTAGTAATAGAAAAAAGACATCTGATCTAGCTTCTACTTCAAAAGAAATTTCAGATGTTCCAGTTGACATTGCTAATATTCAAAGCCCCCTGAAATTTAGGGATTTAAATTTTAAAAATTAAATGAATTAGAAGAACTTCTTGATGAAAAGTTTAAAAAATTAAATCAAAAATTTGGTAATTTAAGTTTGCAACCTATTAATTTTTCTGAAGATTTTGCAGAAAAGATTGATAAATCTGGTGATCATAAAGAAGAGATTTTTTCTGAAATTAATAAATTAAAAGGTTATTTTAAAAATAATAAATTTGCTGATAAATCTCGGATGCAAACTTATTACTATAATAGACCAACTCCTCAAGATGTTCTTATTGAGGAAAGAGATTGGAATCAGACAAACACTTCTTATAGTGGATCCGAAATTTATGAATGGAACTTGGATGGGTTAACAGATAGACAGTTAACTATTTTGGTTCATCGGATGTTGATGTATGCAACAATTTGCAAAAGTGTTAATAACACAGACAGAAATATTTGTAAAATGATTGTTGCAGGTTTCCTGGTCAAGTAAGGGGCTGGTGGGATAATTATTTGTCAGTTGAAGAAAAGGCTATGATTGTAAATGCCAGAGCAACTGATGGAGGAATTGATAACTTAGGTATGGCTCTTGTTGCTAATAGAGAAGATGTTGTTTATACACTTGTTCTTACAATTTTAGAACATTTTAATGGACGTTATACTAATCAGCATGAAACAGTGCGTACTTTACTTAATGGTCTTAGATGCAAGACATTAAGTGAATTTAGATGGTATAAAGATACTTATTTAAGCAGGGTTATGGAATTACCCGAAAACAAGTATACTTTTTGGAAAGCTAAATTTATAGATGGGCTTCCATCGTTATATGCAGAACGAGTAAGAAAAGTTTTGCGAGGAAATATGATTGAAATTCCATACGGAGATTTGACTTATGGAAAATTAATAGGAATATGTACACAAGAAGGATTAAACTTGTGTAATGAATTAAGATTATCAAGACAACTTAAGATGGATAAGCTAAAGGAAAGAAATCAAATGGGAGATTTCTGTGCGCAGTTTGGTTTACCAGATATCTCTGGGAAAAACAAAAAAAAAAAGATAATCGTTCGGAAGATAGTCCGTATAAGAAAAGGAGATCTAAAAGAAGATCTAAAGAAGAACGGGAAGCTAAGAAAAGCTACCGAAGAGAAAAGAGATTTGCCAAAAATAGATCTAAAAGAGATTTGGCAAAAATAAAATGTTATAAATGTGGCAAGTATGGGCATATTGCTCCGAATTGTAAGCTTGAAAAGCTTAAAGCTTTAGAGTTGGATGAAAAGTTATATGACAGAATTCATGGTTTGTTATACACTTCTGGTTCAGAATCAGATTATGGTTCTGTAAGTGAGTCAAAAGAAGAAGTTGATTTACTTAACTTCTCAGATGATGATAAGGTTTGTGATAATACTTGTAAAGATGATAATTGTGTTTGTGAAAATGATGAATTTTACAAATTGCAGGCTCAATTTCAAGATTTAAATGTCAATACTATCACTTCTGATAATGTGATCGAACTTTTAAAAGAGGTAACTGATAGCAAACTTCGGGAAAAGATTATTGGTCTGGCAGACACGTCTGGATCAAGTTCTTCAAAAAAATTTGAAAAACCCAGAAACTTTGATTATCAGGCTCTTTATTCGATAAATGAAGTTAATAATCGGTTAAATAATAAATTAAATGTTCCGGTAAGAGATTCTTCTTTTGATGATTTAAAATACGAGATTGAAAATCTTAAAAGAGAAATTAAATCTTTAAAACAAAATCAAATGATTTGTGATCATAGGATATCTCAGGTAGAGAAATTTAATTCTTTAACTGAAGTATCTAATGATAAAGGAAAAACCATTGTGGTAGAAGAAAAAGAACCACAAGAAGTTTTTGAAAAAGTTAGTACAGAAAATGATTCTTTTCTGGGAATGATGCAAGTTATTACTGCTCATAAATGATATGTTAAATGTACTATTCTAATTGATAATAGTTTCTCCATAACTGATATTGCAATGATTGATAGTGGTGCAGATGTTAGTTGCATTCAAGAAGGATTGATTCCTTCAAAGTATTTTCAAAAAACTACTCATACAGTTAAATCTGCATCTGGTCATGCTTTAGATATAAAGTATAAATTGTCTAATGTTAGTATTTGCCAAAATAAAGTGTGTATTCCACATTTCTTCTTTTTGGTAAAAAATCAGTTATATCCTCCAATTATACTTGGAACCCCGTTTATAAATGCGATATATCCTTTTACTCATATTGATTCTAAAGGATTTTCTGCAGGAACTGATGATAAAAAAATTAGTTATACTTTTATTACTAATCCTATTTCTAAAGAAATTAGTGCTTTAATTGATATGAAGCAAAAGCATGTTGATACTTTGCAATTAGAATGTTATAGCATGAATATATTTGAAACTTTAAAATCTGTGAAAGTTCAAGAAAAGATTAGATTAATCTCTGAGCAGCTTTCTATTGATATTTGTGCTGATCACCGCAGTGCTTTTTGGGATAGAAAAAAGCATATAGTTACTCTTCCATATGAAGAAGATTTTGTGGAGGAAAATATTCCTACTAAATCTAGGCCTTGTCAAATGAATGCAGAATTAGTTGAATTTTACAAAAAAGAAATTGATAATTTATTACAAAAGGGTTTGATAAAACCTTCTAAATCTCCTTAGTCTTGTACTGCTTTTTATGTTAATAATGCAGCTGAAAAGGAAAGAGGTGTCCCAAGATTGGTGATAAATTACAAACCTCTTAATAAATATTTAAAATGGATTCGTTATCCCATTCCTAATAAAAGGGATTTATTATTCAGATTATATGATGCTAATATCTTTTCAAAGTTTGATTTAAAATCAGGTTATTGGCAAATTCAGATATTCAAAGAGCATTCTTATAGAACTGCCTTTAATGTGCCTTTTGGTCAATATGAATGGAATGTGATGCCATTTGGTTTGAAAAACGCGCCTTCTGAATTTCAGAAAATAATGAATGACATTTTTAATCCTTATATGGATTTCATTATTGTTTATATTGATGATATTCTTGTTTATTCTAAAACATTTGAAATGCATATTAAGCATTTAGATATTTTTAAAAAGGTTGTGATTCAAAATGGTTTAGTTATATCAAAACCAAAAATGAATTTATTTCAAACTGAAGTAAGATTTTTAGGGCATCTTATTTGTCAAGGCAAGATAACGCCTATTCAGAGATCTATAGACTTTGCATCAAAATTTCCTGATGTCATTTCTGATAAAACTCAATTACAGAGGTTTTTGGGAAGTTTAAATTATATATCTCCTTTTTACAAAAATCTGTCTAGAGATTTAGCTCCTTTATTCGATAGATTAAAGAAAGGTTATAAAGAACCTTGGACTGATAGTCATACTAATTTGGTTAAATTTGTTAAACAAAAAATTAATGATTTGCCTTGTTTAACTCTTGCTAATCCTTCGTGGCAGAAGGTTATTGAGACTGATGCGTCTAATATTGGTTATGGTGGAATTTTAAAGCAAGTTAATCCCCATGACAAAACTGAATATTTGATTCGCTTTCATTCTAGGAAATGGACTGAAGCCCAGAAGAAACATGCTACGGTAGCACATGAAATGCTTACTATTGTTAAATGTATTTTAAAATTTCAAGATGATTTATATAATCAAAAGCTTTTAATAAAAACTGATGCTCAAGCAGTTAAATTTATGTTTAATAAAGATTTTAAACATGATGCTTCAAAATTGATATTTGCTAGGTGGCAAGCACAGTTGGCACCTTTTGATTTTGAAATTCTTTATAAGAAAGGAAGTGAAAATTCTTTACCAGATTTCTTATCAAGAGAATTTTTACAATGAATTCCTCTTACTTAAATGTTTTCATAGATAATCCTTGTTTGATAGCAATTTTGCAGGTGATAAATCTTCCTCGAGATTTAAAGGAAGTAATTATCCATAAGATAATAGATGATATTGTTAGAGAAGATTTTTCTATTTTTAATTATGATGAAATAGATGAATCATATGATTTTGTCTATGATAGATTTATTTATGAAGACTTATCAGATGATTAAATATTATGATTGTAGAATGGAATCCCCTAATTCTAGAGGAAAAGGTAGAGGAAGAGGGGGAAGATTTCCTCCGTCTCAATCAAGATCATATTCTCAGGCGTCCTCATATGGATCGTCCTCTCAGACTTCTCCAGTGATACAAATGGGGAAAAGAACTTTGGTAAATGAGAAGATTTCTCAAACAGCATCGTCAATACATTTGGAAGATATTCCAGGAAATGATCCTTTATATGCTCAAATACAAGCATATTTAGGAAAACAAATGCAAAAAGATACTTTTGCTTCAATTGCACAAGAAGACAATGATGATATCAAGTCTTATGAAAGAGCTAGCAAACGAGAAATGATATTTCTTGTGGAAAACTCTGAAATTCAGAGGAAAGATGAGCCGTGGAAGATATTCCAAAGGTATTTGATCAATAACTTATATTATCCGGGTGAATCATATAAAACCCGATCGTATTATGAAACGATTCTTAAAGAAACGGGTAGTGCAGATTTTCAGCACTTTTCGGGTTATAACTCGAGTGAAAATGTTTATAACTTTTCCAAAATAATTATTAAACAGGTGATAACCATTGAAGAATGGGGAATATCCACCATGAAAGAAAGGCAGATTAGCCTTAATAACACCAAAATGAATTTCACTTATTGGGACTATGTCCAAGCTTTTGATAAAGTTCTTTATTATAATAATGAAAGACACAAACATACTTGGTTTGTGAAGATTTGTGCGAAGATATTCGGACAGACTCTACCCAATTGGTTTTTACAATGGTGGTCATACCACGGTCCTACAGTCAAGATATTGCCTGAACCATTTCTTAAGTTATACAAAGAATGAGTAAAAGTATCTCCAAAATTATCAGAGATTTACCAAAAAGATCATATCTGTTATTTGGATTATATTGATCAAATTTATTTCTTCATTGAATTTTCTATTCCATGGATCCATAAATGGACCCCTGAACTGGATTTTACTCAAGAACAAATCCCTTGTTTATATAGGGTGTTTTATAATAATTTCTGGGATAAGCTCATTAAAAGAGACCCAAAGACAAAAGCCGTATATGGTCAAGAACTAATTGATGAAATTGAAACAAGAATCCAGGAGTATTCAAAGACTCCTATGAAGGAGATAATTGATGATAATTCAGTACGACATATGGCTCGTCGTATTTCAGTACAAGAAGGAAACAAAGATGAAATGATCGAGAGATATCTCGAAGAAGTAAAAAGAAATTTACTTCAAACAATTAATCAATTTGATAAATCTGACACTTCAATGAGAAGTGAGACAAGTAATGATGATACAGTGGCCACAGATGCTCAGCCACTAGAACCAGAAGATATAATGACGAAAGATTCCTTGAAAAGGGCGGAGAAATTAGAGGAAAGAGAAACAGTAAAGCCACCGAGGGACCTACAGAGAAACAGTAGATCTACTGTACCAAGGCACTAGAAACAGTGCAAGGACCTAGATGTTGGGCCCACATTGTAGATAAAGTAGAATTTGTTTTCTTTATATAGACTCTTACCTTCACCTAGGAAAGCAGAGTCTTGAGTTTGAGTTTTATTCTCTCTCTAGAGTGTAAATCTTCTTGTATCATACATCTAAATATATAAAATCTTCAAGCTTTTGAAGGCAACCGGCGGAGTATAAGCCGAAGTGACTTATTTTTATTTTTAGTATTGTTATATCTGTTCTATACCGGACGATGTCCGGCTAAGTCTATTCATATCTATGTTACATATCTAGCTTTTGAACTATGTTAACTATGAAGATATACTAGACTCAATTTAGGTATGAAATAAACTTTTGTTCCAATCATTTTGACTTGGTTTGGAGATAGTGGTACAGTCAGATTTAATGTACTGTTTTTAGTGGCTCCGACTAGCAAAGCTGGGAGGTGTAAGTCCCCGATAAAAATGGAGTTGAAAATGGGGCAGAAATATCCCGGTCAGAACCTGCTGGTTAATGAGTTATTCTAAATAGTATTTAAATCTTGAAAGGCCCTTTGCTCGGGTAAAAGAGGTTGGTTTAGCCTCCTCAACCCATACAGTCATCATGATTAGACAAAATTTTATTTTATACTTCGATTGTATGTCCCTTGTACGGGTACTTCAATTGCGAGATCTAAAGTTGTTATGGCGGATTACCGCCCGACAGCCTCGATCCAGTAAATGGTAATTCAAGTTTTTGTTGAGAAAACCTTTCAACAAGTTATGAATCCTTACATGTGAGAAAAATCATTTCACAACTCAACAACATCTTCAATAAAGCATCAATCTTAAAACAATTCATAAATCATCATAATTTCCATAATTGAACATGCATACTTCACAAAACCCATTTTTCATCATTCATCAATTTTATCATGAATCATTACTTTTGAAATCCTTAAAACATGCATGAGTTCACATAAACTTCATAGATTCCAACTTCTTCATAATTCAACCCATCATCAATGCATAAATATCAAAATAAGGGGAATTCATCTTAAAACACATAATTCAACTCAATTCATACTTAGAAAACCATAATTGAAAGTAATTTGATCATAATTGAAAAAACCACATCATAGAAGAAAACCTTTAAATCAAATTGGAGATTTGATACTTTGAAAATTGGAGGTTTTAGGGATTCCATGGAGGAAAGGGCTCCATGGATGAACACTATCATACCTTAGGGTCTTAATTCCTAAAGCAATTGATGAAGAAAAGCTTGATTTCTTGAACCCTAGCTTGCCCTCTTCTTCTTCTTCTTGTAACTTCTAGAGAGAGAATATTTGAGAGAGGAGAGTTTGGGGAAATTTGCAAAGTGATTGGAAAGGGTAGATTTTAGGATTAAAAAGCTTTATATAGTGTTAGGAGAAGTTATAAACCGACCTAGATTAGTAATTAGGCCATTAGGTGAAAAGACCAAACGATCCCTCTTTAAAACTCCACCAACGACCCCACTTACTACATGACCTACGGTTGGTAGGTCAACCTACTTCCCATAGGTGACCAACCGTAGGTCAGCCTGCTCAGCCCCAAAAATTAAAATAATTTCCTCCTTCCAACCAGTAGCACCTACAGCTTCCCCCCCCCCCTCCCTTTTGACCTACGATTAGTAAGTCAAACGACCATTGGTAAGTCATTTAGTAGGTCACTCCTTAGAATTTTTGTCAAGCTTCTTCCCTTAGGCAACCTTACCAACGGTTCCTACCCCCTTGACCTACTGTTGATAAGTCCACCAATGATTAGTAGGTCAAGTAGTAGGTCACCAAAGTTTTCAAAAATTGAAATTTTTCGCCCTTTCGAATCCGGGATGTTACATAAATAATACAATAAATTACAATAATTAACATCTTAAATATTTAAAAGTCACATAAAATAATTCGACTGACTCCCAAAATCCTATCATTGGCACATAAAATGGGTTAAAGGAAATAAAATATATTAGATGAAAATGACGTATAAATATAATAAATCACAATAATTAACAGCTTAAAAAAATTAAAAAACATAAAAAAATTGGTTCACTCTCGAAATTGTATTAATGCCACATAAATCGAGACATTAGAAGTATTTAACATATATAAATTAAAAATCACGTAAAAGTACTATAAATTATAATAATTAACAAATTAAAATATTTAAAAGACATATAGACAAAATTGATTAAATTTTGAAATTTTATATGTATCACATAAATTGGAACAAAGAGAATGATATACATTATTTCAAAATCACGTAAAAAGTACTATAAATCACAAATAATTAACTATCTAAATTTTTTTAAAAAACTATATAAAAATTTGAATAACTTTTCAAATTCCATCTATATCACATAAATAACAAACAAAAAAAGGCTTATATATTGGGCCCTGTGTTGGCACGGGTCCCATATTTAGTATATAATCATATATATATATATATATAAAAGAGAACCCTAAGCCCGCCTATGTGGCGCCACCAAAAACCAGGATTCCCTTTTAATTTATTTATTTTCAAAACTAGCCTTTCATGAAAAGTTGTGACTTTTATGAAGAGTTGCGACTTTTATGAAAAGTTGTGACTTTTATGAAAGATTGTGACATTTCCGAAGGGTTGTAACTTTTCCAAAGAGTTGTGACCTTTCCCATAAGACACAATAAACATTTGTTCACATTACCCTTTGTTGTCTATAAATAGAGGGATTTCCTCTCATTTTAAAATAACGAAAATTATGAACTTCTTTTTCTTCTGCACAATTAAATATTCGCTACTTTGCTCCTATTGAGTGGTTCACTGACACCATTATTTTTGTATCAATACACTGGTGAATAAAATTGTTCTTTCGTGAGAGGATCTATTCCTTTAAACCTCGGGTACTAGAGGGGAATAATTTTCTTAATTAAGGGAACACTATGCATTCAGTAGCCTCAATTTTTTCTTTCTATTTCATTCTATTGCTACAGATCCTGATATGCTTTTTTACAGTCAATAATTTATGCTTATGTTATTAATTGCTATTTTTGAATACATGCTTTCAACCTTGTTGTTTATGTTTCTACAAAGTTATTGTTATAAGTATTTGTTCGCGCAGATTAAATAACACGCGTTAATTGAGTATTCATGCAAGTTTTCTCTACTGAAGTTGTTCAAGATACAATAAAAATTCCTTAAAGATCTACACTACTATCTCTTGAAGACAAAATTCAAATTTGGTATGCTATTGTAAGGACATAAAAACCTTAAAAACTTTATTGTACCTTAATGTGCAAGTGAACCAGGAAAAGAAGACAAGAATTAATAAAATTTTGACATGGCTTCAAGGATATTTTGCTGAATGACCTATAGAGGAACATGACTAGACGGGAGCCTCTTTTAATCTCAAAGACATACATAACTACACAATAAATTAATTGCTCATATTCAATATGAAGTATGAATAAAAGTATTATTTTATAAATTTCATGATATTAAATTCCCGCGCGAGGCGCAGGTAATTTTACAAGTATATATATATGCAGAGGTCCTTTGCAAAAACACGTGTGGAAACTTGAGTGGACATCCGCAGTCAACAATAGTGATTTTGAATTTAAACCATCCAGAAGTCGGTGATAAACTTATCTATTTTTTTTTTGGGTTCATAAATAAACTACCTCTGTTTCATTCAGAAACCTTGCTGCCACACGATTCCGATACTTTGTGAATCTACTGGGCATCCAATTTCTCTCCTCTCCCCCGATAAAGCTCAATTCCAAACCATGGCGGAGAACCCTAATTGCACTGTTTATGTCGGTATGTCTTTTTTCTTTTCTTTTTTAATTTTCCATATATGTACTCTAATTTTTCATGAATGTTTTCTTCATACATCAGATCTGATGTCAAGGTTGGTTTCTGAATTTAATTTTCTTTTCAATAGTCAAGGAACCAATAATCTTAGAGATATCAGCTGTTAAGTGTGCCTTTTCTGGCTATGTTTTCCGATTTGTTTGAAGATGTGATTAAGTTCTGAATTTTTGGGACAACGTTTTTGATTTTCTTGGGTTCTAAACTTTTAATATTTAGATCTAAGTTTTGGTTAAACCTTTGTATTTTGCTTTTCTTAGTTTTGGTAATTGAGGGGTGATTGTATATCCTTTTTGGGGATTTATTTTTTCTCCTCGATGAATCATACTTTTTCAGATGGATCATGTTTATAGAATTTCAGCGGAAATATTCCCTAACCTAATGACATATACACACTTAATTTTAAGGTGGTAGGCTTTTCAATGAATTGCTAAGTGACGTTTATTTTTGCAAGACTTGAAAAGCTGAGCTCCAAATATAAAAAATATAGAAAAAGAGAAAAAAGGGAAAAAGGAAAAAGGAAAAAGGAAAAAGGAAAAAGGAAAAAGGAAAAAGGAAAAAGGAAAAAGGAAAAAGGAAAAAGGAAAAGTCAGAGAAGTTACTTGTTGCAAAACATCCATTAAAAAAAGATTTTGCTAGAACTGTTTTCCCCTTTCTAAACACAGGTTTGCAGAAGCTGAAAAGAACTCCGCGTTACCTTTTTGGTTCCGTTATGCTGTTAGAATACAGTTACTCCTTTTTTCCTAATTTATGTGACACACTTTCCTTGTAGTCGTCCCAAAAAGAATTGACATATTTCTATATTTAGTAAAAATTTAATTTTAAAATGTCTATTTTACCCTTAATATGATGATTTATAGTCACACAAACATATATGACTAATTTGAGACCACCAATTCCAAAAGTCTTTTTTTCTTAAACTCCATGTTAAGTCAAATTACATGTCAAAAATTGGGATGAAGGGAGTACACTTTTACTGTCCACCAAAAGGGTGAGACTTGGACCTCCTAGACTACTTCGTAATGAGAACCAATATGTACCTTGGGATGAATTGCACATGAATTTGGTTAATCTGCCTTTGTTAGGATAGCTGACTTTGTTGAGGTGTCTGAGACGGAAAGTCGAGGCCATTTTCTTTTCCTATTGCTTGTTTGAAATTTGAATTATCTCTGCAAGAGGGCGCTTTACATGTAGTGCCTTTTTGATAGATAGGATATGCAATTTCTGTTGTGCTGTGAATGAGTTGTATGATGTACCACCTTCTAAGATGTGTCTGAATTTCTTTTTTTGGTAGGAAATTTGGATGAGAGAGTATGCGATCGTGTACTATATGACATTCTAATTCAAGCAGGGCGTGTTGTTGACTTGTACATTCCTCGTGACAAGGAAACTGATAAGCCTAAAGGTTTTGCCTTCGCAAAATATGAGACGGAAGAGATTGCAGACTATGCTGTGAAGCTATTCTCTGGTTTAGTGACACTCTACAATAGAACATTAAAATTTGCAGTAAGTCCTTGTTACCCGTCCCTTAACTGGCTAAAAGGGTCTGATTTAGTGATGGTCATTTAGTGAATTTTTGTGTTCCAAGTATTATTAGCTTCTGTAGTGCTTGCAAACCTAAGGTATGGGTTTACCTCCTCTATGTTTTCCAATAGAACCAGCCTCTGTGTAGATGTTGGATAGTCTTGGCATTCTGTAGAGATTGTCAGTGTGTCTATTGATTTTGCCTCATGAATTGAGAGATACAGCCAGCATATGTTCTTTCAGTCAATTGTGCGGGCTGGCAGTTGGAACTTATAGTTTTGAGGAGGCAAAGTCTACAGAAACATCTTTGATTAGTTCTTAATGTTTATTAATGGATTAATTTTTCTAAACAGATTTCTGGGCAAGACAAGCCCTCTAATAACTCGCCAATCGCAACACCGCCGGCCTTAAATATTCCCTCTAGACCAAGGCCTCATCCTACACCTTATAATGATAAGGAAATTTCACCAAATTCTGCGAGGTTATCAACTTCATGCTGGTTTTCAGAGCACCAAACTAGTTACACACAAGGTGATGCATGCTTTTTTAGTGAAGTCATTATCCAATGCTCTAGTTTCCTTTTTTTTCTTTTTAAACTTTATGATTGTCTGTTTCTTTAAGTTTTGACTTACATGTTTATAATTGTTTTGTCTATTCAGTTCCAGTTCCCCCTGGTGTTTCAGTAAACCAGTCTAATGGTTATAGATCACCTTACAATGGATATAGATCACATTATGATGGCAACAATTATGATTACGATCAAAGAGTATTTGGGGCAGCTTTGGATAGTATTACACGCTCTAGGTTGGGCCGATATGATCCCCGTAGCCCGACCAGTTACCCTTCATATTGATTTTTGATTTGCTCTGGGTATTGAGAAAGCTCTGACATGTCTTCTGCTAAGTTATGTAGGTGTATTGGTACTTTGGAGAGTTTGTGCACGGTGCTTTAGATTTAGTTTTATGTCTCTTTGTTGTTCATTGTTGTGGTAGTTCGTCTCTGGTTTGTTTCTGATGTCTGTACTCTTGGAACTATATGTTACTGTTCTTTGATCCAACTCTATAATATCAATTCTAGTAGCCAGAATTGCATCCTTGTATTTGATTTTCGGAAAAAGGTGCAAAGATTTGTATCTTGCTTCCGCTATCTTTTCTCTTTCCTTCTTCAATTACCTACTTAGAGGCACACCCAACCCTGGACCCACCCCCTCCTCTTTCCCCTCAAGGATCTGTAGAGATGGACATTTTGAGATATTTCTTATTTGCGATATGTGCGTTGCTTTAAGTCTTGGAGATTAAAGTTGCTTGCCATTGGTGTGTGATATGGCTCTGTGAGCTTTTGTATGGCCATATACTGATATTGACATAGATGTGCATAAGAGCATTTCCTTTCTATAGCTAGCATTGAAGATTTATCTCCTGAGATTAGGATTTTAAATAGCCCATTCACGTATGTGATCAACTGAGTCTTTTCTCACTCAGGTTTTCTTTAGTTCATGAAATTACAATCAGGTGTTCATTAAGTGCTTTTTCTCTTGATTTTAATGAATATTGTAAATCCTGGACAATGAAATGGCATGCCTGGATGGAGGTTTAACTTACAATTTGTGTAGAACTCTAAGCAAAGTAGTTAGATGAATTGCATGTATGACATATTCTTATGTGTTGATTATGTCTTTTTCAACTATTTGGAAGCTTCTATTATCTTTTTCCCAGCGTCATTAACGTGGATGACTATGGACATCATGAGTGCAAACAACTGGGGATCTAACAATGGAGACACAATAATCAATGAACCTTATCTTTTATAATCGTAGTGTTAGAGTCAACTTGCACGCACCTTGACTGATTTCGAGGGTACCTGCTACTTCTCACCAACATAAGTATCGGGTATATGTCCACTAAGGCTTGAATAGATGGGAAGAACTTGACTAGTATTTTTGCCTCCATCGGAATTTGAATTTGAGGCCTCATTGTTCTCAACCCCCACTTCATTGACCACTGGACCACACCTTATTTTGGTATTATGTTAAAAAGATGGTTCTCGCCTTACTCTTTCTAATCTGGTTGACCATTTATTATAATTTCCCCCCTGTTGCCATCTGTGAGAACAACTATGTGAGCCTCATTTATGTGTTTGTTGTTGGTAGTTGTATAAACTTGTACAGGACATGGGTTGAAGAGGTTGTAAACCTTAAGGTAATAGATGGATTTGTCGGCGTATTTTATAAATTACTTTGGATGTCACATTTACACAAAGAGTGGACACCTATAACTCAAAGCCTTCCTAGATTTATAATCTAATTTGGGATCCATGTGGACCTACAAACTTGAGAGTGTGTGCTATAGGTTGATTCTTAACATGTGAAAGAATTTCACGGTCCAACACAATTTTTATACTCTTTTGTCTCAGTTTATGTGATGCGTTTTCTTTTTTCTGTTTGTCTGTCCTTAAAAGAACAAAACCTTTTTATATTTGTAGACACTTTAACTTTGAACTTTCTATTTTACCTTGATATGATTTGCAGCCACATAAATATCTATGGTTTGTTTTAGATCACAAGTTCCCAAAATTCTTTTCTTTCTTAAATTTCGTGAAAGTGCATCACATAAATTGGATTAGAGGGGGTATAATTTGTGAAGCAATCTAATACATTTCAACTCCATTATATTATTCAACTAAGGATAGCCCAACCATAGATAACATCCTATCAAAGGGTAGACTTTGCACCACATGACTTCCTTGTAGTCCCTTTTGGTGATAAGAACTCTTGCTGACTTTACAACCCGTACTCCATTTTATTCATATGGGCTATGGCCTATTCATATCAAAATATGGGATTCTCAATTATTCCACCTAAGTTGGACTAATAAAATTAGCACCAATGAGATTTACTTGAAGTGTATAGCTTCCAAACCCATTGTTGTGTGAAGAGTGCATTATGACCTCTGGCCGCCTGCTTGGTGGGGGCAGCTCCGGTGGATAAGAGCTACTCGAGAACCGTGATAGGTGCTTGAGATCAGAATTGCTTACAACAGCCATTACCTGGTTCAATGGAAAGAGGAAAAGAGCGAAAAGCTTACTTTTAGGTAGTGGATATCTACTATGAATTTGCACAAACTTCTTCCTTGTGCCATTTTCTCCATAGTAGTATCCTAACGAATATTCTTGAGGAGATAAACTACGCCTTCCCTTTTCTCCAAATTTATTTCCAATAGCATGCATATACTGAAAATATGACGTATGTGCACTCGAACAAGACGCATAAGGCATTGTATCCCTTCGAGTAGGAAATTTACATTATCTTTCTATCATTGGATGATATAGACTTGCCCCAGCATACCCACACACACCACTTCAATTAGAATAATGAGGAGGACCACAAGACAATGTATATGAGTCTCCACTATCTTCATGGACATTTTCACCACAACCCCCACTTTCGTGGAAATCGTCATCATTAGATTCATAAAGCATGTGGGAGGAAGATTTATATTTCAAGTCGTCTTCATCCTCATAGTGTGTAGTGTGAGGAACCTCATAATCTTCATCATCATCATAAGAATCATCACAAGGTTCTTCTACCCCACCATCTTCATCACAAGATCTATAAGTACCATTTTCTTCGTATTCACCTCCGAAATAGCAGCTCTAATCTCGATATGACTCTTGATTATGGCTATTATCATAGCCTCCCATCGTCATCATACTCATAGCCTCCATTGCTACAAGCAGTCTCCCATGTCACGTCACTAGGATCCGAAGCTATGGATGACATATAGCTCCTTGTACCTACAAGACGAGCAAACAAGTTAGTAATAAAAATTCCTTTTACTCGTATTTGCACTCTTTTGTGCTTGGCTAGCACCACTCAAATGTACTCACACACTATACTTTTACCACTCTAGGATCCGACCAAGGTTGCTATTCAGTTTGATCAATCGCTTGCCAAGAGTCACAAACCAATCTTAAGGATAGAATGGATTGTTGTTGGTTGAGCAATAGAGAGACTCAATTAAGAATAATTGACTTGAGCCAAGAAATTAACGACTAGGCTAAAGTGAGAAAAACACAAACAAGGAATTGGTACGAAAGAAATACAAATACAAGAACTAACTACCAAGGACTATTACTTGAAGTAATGAGCTAAGAAATGAAGTAACAAGAACCTAAAGAAACCTAGAAATGAAGATGAAAATGTATTGAAGAATGAAGATGTGAATATATGAAGGTAGAGTTGCGATAACATCTAGGGGTATGCAACCTCACAACTAGTCTTCTTTCTTCACAACTTGGAGATGCGACTTAGCATAAGGGAAGCACAAAACACACTTGATACATGCATTTTATAAAACACATCTCAGAGATGTGACTTTGCAACTTACTTTGCATTTTGGCCAAAATTTTCACCTCCAGTGTGATGCGATGCACTTGAGGTCACAAGTCATGAGATTCAATGTCACATCTAAGATCACATTTTGGTCGGGGGTTGAAGCAGTGAAAGCGAGTGCTTTATCGCTTTAAGCGGTGAAGCGAAGTGAATTGAGGGTTCAATGCTTTAGAAGCGAGGCATGTGAAAAGAAGCAGTCGCTTGTGGGCTTGAAGCGCGATGCGACCAGAAGCGGTGAAGCGAGAAAAGTAGCGCTTTTATTTCTTTTAATTAATAAGTGATCGATTTTATAGAATAAAAGAGTTGTGACTTACTTGGTCCTTGAGAAATTAAAGAATAGTAAGGTTTCTGTATACACTTTCCTTCCCGTTCTCTTTTCTTTCTTCTTCTTCTTCTTTCTGGTGTAGTGCTAGCCTAGGATTTTTCTTCTTTGTTCGTTACTTTGTTTTCCTTTGCCGTGTTTAGCTTTGATTATTTGAATTATATGTTGCTGATTTATTTTTCTCACAGTGCTTAAAATATATATTGTTGAATTTTTTTGTTTCTTAACAATAACTAAAATGTTATTGAATTTTTTCTTAATAGTGATAAAAATATAATGTTGATTATTTTTCTTAAAATCTTATCCGTGATTAAAGAGGCTTACCTGGCATGAAAATATGGGAAACAAAGTTAGTGAGACCAATAGGACAACAATTGTATGTCTGTTTTGTGACAAGACAACTAAAGGGGAAATTTTTTTTAGTTTTTAATATAAATTTTTGCTTATATATTTTGTCTCTATTTATTTTGGTCTTTTTTCTTTTAATTTGTACTTCACTTAAATAAAGTGAGCGCTTCGCTTAAAGTGTGAAGCGGGACCTTGCCGCTTTTTTCCGCTTCGCACTCCGCTAAACACTGGGTTGAACCTTTTTGTCGTGAAATCTCATTTGAAATCTATACATCCGACTTTTGGTTGATATTTTTTGATCCTTGGCTTTCTTTGGTGGGCCCACTTCACCTAGAAATTACCCCTTTTGTACCTTGACACACTTCTTCCAAACTTTTCAATTGGGGTTTTGGATCAAACTTGTACTTTTTCTATCTTCTTCTTCAAAGAGAGATGAAGAACATGAAGAACATGAAGAACATTCAAAATTCGAACTTCTTCAATTCTTCTTGGAATCCCTTTAAATTTCAGATTTCGCTTCTCCTCAAGTTAGAGAACAAACCCCAATTCTTTGAAGTCCAAAACCTCACTCAATCTTTAAGATCCATTTTGCTTGTTCTTCAAGTTTTCAATCCAACAATGATGAAATCTCCCAATAAACTCCAAATGGCTTGAAACTTCACATCTACACTCAAATAACACTTGGGAATACTAATCTAGAGTCTAAAACAAAAAACAAGAAGGATTTGAATCAGATTTTAATTTTTGAATTTTTAACCCTTTTTTTTTTCGGAACAAACTCAAGACTAGATTTGTAAAAAAAAATGTATACTAGACTCTAATACCAAATGGTACAATATTTAAATTTGGAAACTATAAGAGACCTTAAACTAAGAACAAGGAAAGTAAAAGATAAAGAATGACACAAGATGGATAACAATTAAGAACAATGGTTATGTGACAACCAATACCCCAAATTACAAGATTCTAAAAAGCACAAATTGTGTAAAAAAATCAAGACACAAGAATGAGGCTAATAGGCAACAATGACTATGTTAACGCCAAACCTCCTACAAAAAAAAACACTAAACAAGCACCTATACTATAGAAAGACACCCTCAAGAGGAATGATCCTCAAGCGAGCAATTCCATCAATATTTTAACCAACAATGACCTTAGCTTTCAACTCTCTCAAGAGTGTACTCAATAATCTCATATGAAAAGAATCCAAGTCTAAATGAGTTATTCTCACGTATTTATAGTCTACGGCTAGCTATTACATAAAAAGCCCAAAAGTGGCACTTCAAAGAATTGCAATAAACAACCCAAATCTGACTGCCTGTGTAGTATGCAATGTAGCTTGTGGCGTTGCATCACCCACTTGTGGTCACATCATCTACGCATCTCCAAAATAGTGAGCCTTGAAGTTGTAGGCTAAATGCGGCTTGAGTTGTGGTTGCATATACTTGGTAGCTCACTATATAGTGAGTGAGCAGAACGTGATTGACAAGTCAGCTCTATGTACTCATTTGGAACTATCACAAGTCTGGTTTTTCCATCCAGGTAGAACCATTGTTAGTATGGTTGGTCCATCTGGTTGAATGTGTTTTTACTACTTTCTTGATATGGACTTAGAAAGCAGCCCAATTTTTATTTTATTCTTTCTTTCCCTTTTTCTCTTAGGGGAAGAATGAGGATTGGGTTGGGTGAGAATGGGGAGGCTGTGCTTCTTCAAAAGCCAAATTTGCGTTGTCCGTTAGATTCGTTCCAGTTTAACATCTTTGTTTAAATTATTTGAATATGGGCTCTTGTCAAGTTATCCATGTGTGAGAAATATAGGAGAAAAATATTATTGAATTGTGTTTCTACATTATTACATTGAGACCCTATTTATAGACACTACATTGGACTCCTTTTCCAATTAGGATTTCTATTCCTATTCCTTTTCCAACTAGGATTCCTATTCCTATTCTAAGTAGGATTGTATAAATTTATTCCTATTCTAACACTCCCCCTCAAGCTGGTGCATACAAATCATATGTACCTAGCTTGTTACAAATGTAATTAATATGAGGACCGGTGATGGACTTGGTGAAGATATCTGCAAGCTGATCATTTGACTTCACAAATTTCGTAACAATATCTCCTGAGTGTATCTTTTCTCTGACAACGTGACAGTCAATCTCAATGTGCTTAGTCCTTTCATGAAACACTGGATTTGATGCGATATGAAGGGCTGCTTGATTATCACACAAGTTCCATCTGATTGACTTCACCAAATTTTAGCTCTCCCAGCAACTGTTTGATCCAAACTAGCTCACAAGTTGCTGCAGCCATTGCTCGATATTCTGATTTTGCACTAGATCGAGCAACCACACTTTGTTTCTTACTCTTCCACGACACCAAATTACCTCCTACTAAAACACAATATTCGGATGTCGAACGTCTATTAGAGTGTGATCCTGCCCAATCAGCATCTGTATATCCAGTGATATGCTCATGGCCTTGATCCTCGAAAAGTAATCCTTTACCAGGAGCTGACTTTATATATCGCAAAATATGAACTGCTTCCCAATGACTATCACAAGGGGAAGTCATAAACTGACTTACAACAATGACAGAAAAAGGGATGTTAGGTCTAGTCACTGTGAGATAATTCAACTTTCCAACCAACCGTCTATACCTTTCAGGATTACTGAGTGGCTCCCCCTGTCCCGGAAGGAGGAAGGAGTTTAACATTCGGATCCATAGGAGTGTCAATGGGTCTACATCCCATCATTCCTACCTCCACAAGAATGTCTAAGGCATACTTGCGTTGATAAATAACAATACCTGATTTAGACTGAGCAACCTCAATACCTAGGAAATACTTCAGTCTGCCAAGGTCTTTAGTCTGGAAATGCTTAAAGAGATGTTGCTTCAAATTAGTGATACCATCTTGATCATTGCCAGTGATAACAATATCAACGTAAACAACCAAATAAATACACCGATTTGGTGCAGAATGCCGATAAAACACAAAGTGATCAGCTCCACTACGAGTCATGCCAAACTCTTGAATTACTGTGCTAAACTTTCCAAATCAGGCTCGAGGAGACTATTTCAGACCATAGAGTGACTTACGCAATCGACATACAAGGTTACTAGACTCCCCCTGAGCAACAAAACCAGGTGGTTGCTCCATATAGACTTCTTCCGCAAGATCACCATGTAGAAAATCATTTTTAATGTCCAACTGATGAAGAGGCCAATGACGAACATCAGCCATAGATAAAAAAATACGGACAGATGCTACGGGGGCGAAAGTATCACTATAATCTAGTTCAAATATTTGAGTATACCCTTTGGCAACAAGGCGAGCCTTAAGTTGATCAACCTGACCGTCTGGACCAATTTTGACTGCATAAACCCAACGACAACCAACAATAGATTTACCTGCAGGAAGGGAGACAAGCTCCCAAGTACCACTCATATGTAAAGCAGACATCTCATCAATCATAGCCTACCTCCACCCAGAATGAGAAAGTGCTTCACCTGTACTCTTAGGAATGGAAATAGAGGACAAAGATTATACAAAGACATAATGGGGTGATGAGAGATGATGATAACTCAAGAAAGTATAATGTGGGTTAGCATTTCTAGTGGATTGTATACCTTTTTGAAGTGCGATCGGTTGACTAGGAGGAGGCAAGTCCGCAGTAGGAGTAGGGTCCGGCGCATGACATGAATCATCTGGGACTAGTGTTGGGTGCGAACGACGATGATAAGTTAGGAATGGTGGCACTACCATGGGACGTGTAGAAGTAATTGTAGATTCCTAAAAAGTTGGTACAGGTAAAGCCTAAGGTATGGGTAAGACCTCAGAGACATCATGATGATCATAAGAGGTATAATAAGGTTGAGATTCAAAGAATGTGACATCGGCGGACATAAGGTATCGAAGAGGATCAGGTGAATAGCAATGGTACCCTTTTTGAACTCGAGAGTAGCCAAAAAAGACACATTTGAGAGCACGAGGGGCTAATATATCTTTACTAGGGGCTAAGTTATGAACAAAGCATGTGCTCCCAAAGACACGAGGGGGGATAGAGTATAGGTGTAAGTGAGGAAACAATATGGAATGTGGAACCTGATTCTGAATAGAAGATGAGGGCATTCTATTAATTAAATAACAAGATGCAAGGACTTCATCACCCCTAAAACGCAGTGGAGCATGAGATTCAATGAGGAGAGTGCGAGCAGTCTCAATGAGATGTCTATTCTTTCTTTCTGCTACACCATTTTGTTGAGGGGTGTACGGACAAGATGTTTGGTGAATAATGCCTTGGTGAGTCATAAATTCCTGAAATTGGGAGGATAAGATTCTAAGGCATTATCACTACGAAAAGTACGAATAGAAACATCAAATTGATTTTGTATTTCAACAAAGAAACTTTTGAATATAGAAAACAACTCAGAATGATCTTTCATTAAGAAAACCCAAGTGCATTTTGACTAATCATCAATGAAATTAACAAAATAACGAAAACCGAAGGATGAACTGACTCTACTAGGACCCCAAATATCATAATGAACTAATGAAAAAATAGACTCTGAACAACCCTTAGTACTATGAGAAAATGTAGCACGGATATGTTTCCCAAGTTGACACGACTCACAATCTAACGTGGATAAACTAGGCACCATCTTCTGCAGCTTGGATAGACTCGGATGTCCCAAACGTTTGTGAATTAGGGCTGGAGGATTTGTAATGGAGCATGATGTGAATGAATTTGAAGAGGTGAGATAGTAAAAGCCTTGTGAATTGTGATTCATGTCTTGTGCCAATCATCTGTCCCGTACTGTGGTCCTGCACGAGAAAAAAATCATCATAAAAGGTTATGCTACAATGTAGGGCATGCATTAAACGACTAACAGATGCTAGATTAAAAGGAGAACCAGGGACATAAAGAACAGAGTCTAGAGGGACAGAAGAGAGGGGTTTGGTTTTTCCTACCCCTTTTGGTTTTGTTTGGATCCCATTGGCTAAAGTAATAGTAGGAAGAGATTGTGAATGAACAATATCAGACAAAAGTGATTTGTTACCCGAAATATGATCAGAAGCGCCTGAGTCCATGACCCATGATCCAAGAGTACTAGACTATGAAAAACAAGCAAAAGAATTACCCGCAACATGAATATTAGGCTGAGTAACCGAGGCTACTTGTGGAGACGTTTGCTTACTTGCTCGATACTGAAGGAAATTATTATATTCTGCATGAGCAATATGAGCATTATTGGGTGGTAGATCAGGTTGAGCAATAGATGCTACTTGTGGAGATGATTGCTTACTTGCGCGATTCCGAAGGGACTCATTATATTCCTTTATAGCAGTAGGAGTAGGATCATAACTGGGTGGTGGACCATGCAAAATATGACATATGTCACGAGTGTGTCCAAGCTTATGACAATAACTACACTTGGATCGAGATCTTCCAAAATGACCACCTCCTCACCGATTTGTCCATGGTTTGAGATGCCAGAATAGAGGAGTCAATGGTAGGTGATGAAACTACTTTGTGACTGGGAGGCGCGGCTAGACGAAGCAGACGAGAGAATAATTCATCAATTGTAGGTACTGAAGGACTAGCTAAAATTTGATCACGCACTGAATCATGGTCAGGAGGAAGTCCAACAAGTGTAAGAACTAGAAACAACGTTTGTCTGTGCTCTTGTTGTTTGTCCACATTCGTAGTGGCTGGCATCAATGTTTCAAATTCCTCCATGACTGCTTGTACCTGTCCCAAGTAAGTAGACATATCGGATTCTTGTTTCTTTAAGTTGGTCATTCGAGATATCACATCATAGAGTCGAGATATATCATTAGTATATAAAACACGCGCCTTTTCCCAAACTGAATAACATGTCTAGGATGGGCGATACAAGGGCATTAACTTGGAATCGATAGATCACCATAGGAGACTACATAATTGAGCATCAACCTTCTCCCATTGTGCTTTGACTTTATCATCTGTCTCACTAGCATTTGCCTTTTCATCTACCACACAAGCATTGTTGGTTAAGTGATCATGGTCGCCTTGACCCTTGCACCACAACTCAACTGAAGAAGCCCAAGCTAAATAATTTGAGCTTCCCATTAATGGTTCTGAAGTGATCATAGCACTTGAACTTCCTATAATTTTGGAGCCAAAAATATCAATCCCGAACAACATATTGTGGAATTAGAATATTCTCACAAAAAAGTAGATCTGACTGCTGGAAATTAAAAAAAAGGCAGGAATCTGACTGCTGGGAAAACATAATTGGAGCAGGAATCTGACTGCTGGAAAAAAGGGATCTGATCGCCAAAAAAACTGGTCGGAATCAGGAAAAATTTATATGGTCAGCCTCGTAATTAAGAGGTGACCCAACTGAAGAAAAAGAAAATTGCTGAAAAAACTGTTTTTTTTGAAAAACAGACAGAAAATTTTATTCGGATAACAATTTAGGTCACCGGAAAATTGCACAGTGATGGCTGATTAAATTTTCTCACCATTGCTCTGATACCATGTGAGAAATATAGGAGAAAAATATTATTGAGTTGTGTATCTACATCATTACATTGAGACCCTATTTATAGACACTACATTGGACTCCATTTCCGATTAGGATTTCTATTCCTATTCCTTTTCCAACTAGGATTCCTATTCCTATTCTAAGTAGGATTGTATATATTTATTCCTATTCTAACACCATGCAACTTTTTTGCAACTGAAATCATGTTGAGAAGATGGATTTTATTACTTTATGAATCTCCTTCCTTTCTTTTTGTTGTTTGTTTGTATGTATATGAAAAGGCATTGTTCCAACTGTAAATAGCTAAGGCAGTATTAGCAGTGCATTGTTACACCAGCGGAAAATCTTTTTGAGTTAAATTTAATTGATTATAATGCAAAAAGCAGATGGACTGTTCTTGTTAGTATTTATTAATACCTTGATTCAAGTGTTCAACTGGTCATAATTTGAAGAAATTTTGGTATCCTTGCTGCAGTGTAGAGTTATTGAGATGATGTTTGTGTTCTCATTATTCATGTCCTATACTGGTTTTGAAGGATAGAAACAAGATGTTAGCACTCTTCTCATTGTTCATTGTTCTACTTTTTAAGAACGAAGCTCCTGTTTACGCCTTTATCCTATCTATTGAAATCTTGTTTTCTCATGAGTCATGATTTATATTTCCCTCTTCCAGTTTCCCCTCTTATCAGAAGTATCCTACTTCCTCTTAGCTACTTTGAGCATGCGTGTTTGTTCAATCTTTAAGAAGCTTAGTCATCCTATGCTAGTATTTGGAGAAAATGCAATTACTTCTCTGAGTATATGGTCCTCACAAGGACTATTTTATTCCCCTCCAATTTTATGTCCGAGGGATGTAAAGCTATTCCATGTTCGCAAATTAATCTGGTTGATCCACAATTGTCCGAGGTAGGTCTGAAGTCATGTTTACGAGTAAGCATTTTTTGATGTAGTGTTGTCCCTTGAGATATTCAGAATGCACCTAATTTCCCATTTGGTGTTCTCTTGCCGTTTCAAGCTTGAGGGTAGAGCAAGTGATCATCTTTTCTCAAATGTCTACCTTTTTCCATTTTTATCCTTTTGTGGTCTCTTTTCCTTCGTTTTTTTCATCTTCCTCCTACTTCTTGATCTCATCTCCCTTAATCATCATTTGGGTAAGTTTCATGCCACTTCATCTCCATTGTTTCTTTCTTAACTTGGGGGTTATACTTCTTTGCATCCTGTTGTTATCCTTCTCTTGTCCAGTTATTCTCCATGCCCTCCAGTCTAATCTTTGTTCCCTCAGAATTTCTATGAACTTTTGGTTTCATCCCTATACCTGTACTTGTGTTGCCTACTTAGAGTCTTCCCCCCTCCCCGTCCCTGGAAAAAAGAAAAAGAAAATCTGATTTATGAAATGGATATGAAGCTAGAAGAAATGATGAAATAGTAAGGTTAGTAAATTTGGGAGGATTACTTTTCAAAGAAATTGTAAAAAGAAAGGAAACAGGGAACTTGAGGAACTAGATGGTTACTGTAACAGAACATTGCATCTTTTAGAAGTGTTAGTTCGTGGATTACATGGGTTCTGTTTTGTGTGATATAATTTTCTTATTTGACTCAAAATTATCTTCAAAACAGACTGTCCGATCTTTTTATGTGGAAGTTTCTTATCATTTCCATTTTCCTCTAGTGACATTTGTTGGGATTTCATTAACATAAAAGTCTACTTCTTGAGGAGAGAATATATGGAAGGACGTGTGAAGATCTCAGCACTTCCTTTGTCGAATAATTATTTGTGGATTGTAATAAGAACAATTTTCTTACTGAGCTTAAAATTCTTTATTTTTATGTTGGTGGTGGGTCAGGAAATCATCTTATGGAGAAATCTTGTGAACTTGTTCAGAGTTGTGAGGTGATATACTGCCTTTTCATTCACCTTCAAAGGCCAAAGATTGTTTCCAGATATGTTGGTTGTGTCCTAATCTTTCATCAGATGTCTTATACTCCCTCGCGTGCATATTATATGGTAATTTAACTCTTACATGGTGTGAAATTTTTCTTTCAAATTTGCTCTATTTTAGATTAACGGGCTTACATAATTTTTTAAAAACATATAAAACAGGTATTATTTAGTTAGGGTCTAATGAAAACATTTTACTCTGAATATTGGCCTTATGAAAATAAAACTTTGCGTGTTATTGAACTTGAGCATTTTATTCAAGAATTCTGGACAGTAAACAAATGGAAAGACTGCAGCGAAATGATAATTAGAGGGTACAAGGGTTTAGGTATTGTTTCTTTCGGTAGGTGTTATTTACACTAAGGGGTCATTTGGTTCGAATATAAGTTATGTTGAGATTAGTTATACTGGGATATGCTGGAATTAGTTATTATTTCTTGTCTGATTGTTTGGTTAGTCATATTCAAACTTATATTCATGGCATAATTTCTAAGAATAAGTTTGTTTACAAAAATACCCTCCACTTTATTTAGTTTTTTTTTATTTTATATTTTCTTTGCAAGTTTTAGTTATTCATTTTTAAAAATAAAATTTTCATCTTATTTAGTTTAAATATTTTTGTGTGTGCATTTCTATGATTGTGCCATATGTTTTTAAAATTAAACATTCATCTTATTTAACTTAAAAATGAAACTTCAATCTTATTTAGCTTAAAAATGAAATTTCTATCTTATTTAGCTTAAAAATAAAACTTTCATCTTATTTAGTTTTAAAATAAAATTTCCATCTTATTTAGCTTGAAAATAAAACTTTCATTTTAAGTTTATTAAAGTAAAAGAAATTTTATTTATAGTTATCTACGTTTTAATTGACATATAAAATATAATTTTTAAGTGAGTAAGAAACTAATTAAAAATATGTAATTTAGTGGTGTGAACATTTTAAGAGAAATCAAAATATAAATAAACATAAGAATTAGGCAAATAAATTAAACTTATAATATATTCATAAATAAAAATTGTATTTATAAAATGTAATTTTTATTAGAAAAATATATTATCATAAGAACAACGAATAATTAAGGTTGTGAATGTTATTTTAAATGTTAAAAATTATGTTAATATACAGGACTAATATACAGAGAGTTTAAGGGGCATTTTTATTATTTCATATACTTTACTTTTCCACCCCCAAGGAGGGATAACTTATCCCAGGACTAATTGTTAATCCTGGGATAAGTTTTCCCAACATTTGCGACCAAACAACAGATTAAAGGTCACTTAAAAGTTATTCCGGAATTAATTCCTTTTATCCATCACACCAAATGATCCCTAATATCTTCTACCTCCGTCCAACAGTAGTTGTCAACTATATTATTTTGATATGTCCAACAATATTTGGTCACTTTATGAAATCAATGGATAATTTTACACTTTAGTTTCTAATTTATTCATGTCATTAATTATAGTGATTTCTCTATTACATTTTTCAAAACATTGCATTTATTACATTCAAAAGGTAATATAGTAAAATCATCCTTATATTTATAGTTTTTTAAGAATTGTGCAAAGTCAATAGTGGATAAGTATTATTTGAGAGAGAAAAGAGTAATTAGACTTGCTTGAAGCGTGTGATACTGGTTCTTTTCTTGAATGTCTTTTATGATTCTCTAGACAGAGGCTTGATAAATCATTTTGTCCCAATAAGTTATAATTATGGGTGGAGCCACCTTACACAAAAGGTAGTATGATGCACATTTTTTGTTGAAAAATTATGTGGTGTATGAAGGTAAATTGTTTAGCTATTATGAATGTGTATTTAATTTTGTATATGCTTACTATATTTGAGAAGAAAATTAATACATCCTTTGCCAAATTGTCGACTCCAACACTGTTTGGTAATATATTTTTCTGAAATGAGTAATTCCCTACAACTGTAAAGATCGACTAAAACCTTGATATTTGCAGGTACTAATTCTTCCTTTCGATGCTGAGTTTATAGTTGATGTCGATGAAATCCGGAGACCGTGCAACATGAACTACTAAAAACAATGTCAAAACCAATTAGTAAAAATGGCTACTACAAACCGCATAGAAACAGTATTTATCCGTCGGTTTAATTAATTTGTTTGTTTAAAAATGTTTTGATAAAAATTGCTGTAGTCCCTTGAATTTTTTTTTGAGGAATTTCGTACGTGAAATTATTTTCGATTTACATTTGTTAATTATGCGCCAAAAAAAATTTAATTACATGAACTATATCAGTTTACCTTAAAAAATCATTGTAGAAACCGACATGGTTCATCAGTTATATCTTTAAAACAATATAGTTATTTATTAATAAAATTACTTTTTTAAAAAATAGTTAAATAATGAATTTTCTTTTTTAATTAAAAAATCCCAGTCTTTTTTAAAAAAAGTTACGAAGTGAATTTGGTCTATTTTTTTAAAATCCACAAATTGGTCAACGCAATGGGTGTTTGAATTGACTTATTTTTAGTGCCTTTTGGCTTTCAAGTAATTTTTTAATTTTGGAAGTGTTTAGATAACACAAGAAGTGCTTTAAAGCTAAAAAAGCATATTAAAAAAAAGTCCAGGCAAAGATGGGGATAAAGAGTAAGGATTGAAGCCTCCATAGCTCTGCCAGGCATTGAACAGGGTTAGCTCTATAAATGTGTAGAGCCCTAGTGGCGGTTCTAGGATTATCTAGGGCCTGAGCTCCATGTTGCTCCAATCGCCCTCCGGATCAAGAGGCGCCATCCGCCTTATTATGTCAACTTTGACCTTGACCGAGCCACCAAGAGATTGGTAGTCGTACTAATAGCTTGAAGTCGTGTTGTGAAGGCTTGCCCGCGACCCCTAACCTAGGAACAAGTTGGTGGTTTCCAACTTATGACTTTTAATTTATAAGTCGCATAAAAACAATTAATCCAAACACCCCCTCAGTCTCTCGGATATTTTAATTAAATCAAATCGAGAACCTCGACTTCTCCTAATTCTGCAAACAACAAACAAAACCCCCTCCCTCAATCCCTTTGATGAAAAAAATCCTTCCCCACTCCCTCTGCTGACCCATGTTGCAAGATCTAAATATTCAAATACAAATAAAGAAGAGCTAATGTCAGCTACGGAAATTTAGGACAAAAGATAGAGGATAATTCTCATTGCTTTTCAAATTAGCTATTACAAGTGTATATATATATATATATATATCTTTTATACTATCTTTAAAGCATAAGCTCGCTAATTTGATTGTCAAATTACTATAATTCTCCTAGTTTAAAATACCTATATATATATATATATATATATATATATATATATATATATATATATATATATATATCTTTTATACTATCTTTAAAGCATAAACTCGCTAATTTGATTGTCAAATTACTATAATTCTCCTAATTTAAAATACCTAATTTAATATATCTTTTATATTTTATATTATATTATATCTATATGTTTATATTATAAAAAATATTAAAAGAAGACACATTTTCACATTAAAGGGTTGTGATTTTTTCAAAGAGTTGTAATTTTTTCGAATGGTTGTAATTTTTCTGAAGAGTTGTGACTTTTCCGATGAGTTGTGACCTCTCCAAAGGATGTGACTTTTCTGTAGGGTTGTACCTTTTCTGATAAGGCATAATAAACACCTTTTTCATACTACCCTTTTGTTGTCTAATAATAGAGGGGTTCCCTCACATTTTTAAATTATAATTTTTCTAACTTCTCTATCCTTGTTCTTCTTAAACACCCAATTTAGTGCATCTTCTATTATTTCATAGTATATTTATTTATTGATTATATATTTTACATTATATGAAAGAAAAAGCAGACACCTTTTTACATTGAAGGTTTGTGACTTTTTCAAAGGGTTATAATTTTTCTAAGGAGTTGTGACTTTTCCGAATTTGATGAGTTGTGACCTTTTTAAAGAGTTGTGCCTTTTCAGATAAGGCCCGTTGTTGTCTATAAATAGAGGGGTTCCTTCACATTTTTAAACTATAAATTTTTATGTTTTCTATTATTTTTCTTCTTAAAACACCCAGTTTAGTACATCCTCTATATTTCATAGTATATTTATTTATTGATTACATATTTACATTGTATTAAAAAAAGCAAACACCTTTTTACATTGAAGGGATAAATAAAGGGGTTCCCTCACATTTTTAAACTACACATTTTGTAAGCTGTTGCTTCTTCTTCTTGTAGGATTGTGAATTTTCTGAAGGATTGTGATTTCTCCAAAGAGTTGTGACTTTTTCGAAGGATTGTGACTTTTTCAAAGAGTTATGACTTTTTCAAAGAGTTGTGACTTTTCCGAAAGGTTGTGACTTTTCGAAAGAGTTGAAACTTTCTTGATGACCTATGACATTTTCAAAGGATTGTGACTTTTCTGATAAGGCACACTAAGCACATGTTCATACTACTCTTTGTTAGTTATAAATAGAGGGGTTCTCTCACATTTTTATACTATAGTTTTTTGAAGTTTTCTATTCTCCTTCTTCACAAAATACTCAATTTAGTACATCTTCTATATTTCATAATTATATTTATTTATTTATGTATTATATATTATATTAAAAGCAGACACCTTTTCACATTAAAGGGCTGTTACTTTTTCAAAGGGTGTGACTTTTCCAAAGAGTTGTAATATTTCTAAAAGATTGTAACTTTTCCAAAGAGTTGTGACTTTTCCTAGACACTCTTTCACATTGAAGGGTTGTGACTTTTCAACAGATTTGTGACTTTTTCGATGAGTTATGTCTTTTCTAAAGGGTTGTGATTTTTCTTAAGGGTTTCTATTCTTCTTCTTTTCTTATTCATAAAACACCCAATTTAGTACATATTCTATATTTCATATTGTATTATACTTATTTGTTTATACTATATTACATTAAAACCAGACACATTTTCTTATTGAAGAGTTGTAACTTTTTTAAAGGGTTGTGACTTTTTTAAAGAGTTGTAATTTTTAAAAATAAATTGTGACCTTTTCGAAGGGTTATGACTTTTCTGAAGGATTGTGACTTTTATGAATTATGATAAGGCGCAATAAGTGCCTGTTCATACTACTCTCTGTTGACTATAAATGGAAGGGCTTCTTCACATTTTTATACTATGAATTTTCTCAGTTTTCTATTCTTCTCTTCTTAAAAAACTCAAGTGTGATTTGCAGTTGTTGAGTAAGTTCGAAGTTTAGTGGAATTGGAACAGTCGCCTAACATTAATGTTAAATTACTATAATACCCTCAACTTAAAACAATCTATTTAGTATATCTTTTATCTTTTATATTTATTTATTAATTAATTTATATTAATTTATATTATATATTATATATAAAGCAGGAACTCCAACAATACAACAATAGCTAAACAATGAATTATAGGGGAGGGAGGAGAATGTATACTTAAGAGGGGCAATTAAAAGATTTTAAGAGTGACTTTTTTTATTTTTACACATCACAATTGATTTTTGCAACGATCCTCCTTAGTTTTTTTATGAATTTTATCCATTTTTCTGATTTAAATCATTTTTGTAGCTTTTGTAAATAATTTATGACTTGCCAAAATGAGTGACACGATTTTCGAAGTAAATTAAGAGTTCTTTTTTTTTTAATAAATAGTGAAAAAAACTAAAAGAATTAAGAAAAGGAAAAAAAATTAAAAGATTAAAAAAAAAGAGAGAAAAGAAAGGATAAAGAGGGCAAGTGCCCAATTTGATAAAAGGAAAGGAAAAGAAAACCCGCGTTAGCAGCAACTTGGAGAATAAAAAAAAGAGAAAACACTAAAAGGGGAAAAGAGGAGGAAAAATTAGAATTTTCACCCCAAAGCGTTAAAGTAATGACTCTCGTTCTTTCAATTAAATTTTTATATGATCATAACATATTTTTTAGGGTAAAAACGTGTAAGAAATTATATTGAATTAAGAAAATATAACCTTATGATTTTTAGAACAAAATCTTGATTTGGAGGTCGGATAACAATTCATTTTAGCTGAAATTCGGCATTCGAATTTATTTTATTATGGGAGAAAATGATCTGAAAGAAAATTTCAGATTTAAATTAGGGGGCTTGAGGTGACTTTTTGACCCAATTTTCGAGCCGAAACTAAATATAGTAATATGGGTGTCATTAGACATATTCTTATGAAAATTATATATTTGAACAAATTTTGACCATTCAGAAGCATTACAAAAGAGCAAGTTCGTAATTTGTCACTTGGGCTTCAATTTGAGGCAAGTTGAGATTTCTTACTTCTTTGAAGTGTTAGCTTTAATATACTAAATAAATATAAGAGTAATGGATAATAAGGGGTCATGTATAAATGAGATAACGAGCATTTATGCAGCTGGTGGCATAATATGGGGAAATTTACATGAAATTGATTATTTGTTGATAGTATCCCATAATTTATGATATGATTGAGTTGTGAGACATTTGAATTATGTGAACTTGATTGTGCTTTGATGATACTTAGTACTAGGGTTGATTGATGAATCCATATTATGCATTTGTTTATACATATTCATACCACTCTTATTGTTGCATGATAATTATTGGTTGATATTGTCTATTGAGTTATTTATGAAATTTGTATCCTTATTATGCCGATGGAACATGGTTTCAGTAAGTGCCATCAAGTAAAGTTGATGGTTTCATGACCTAAAGTACCCCCTAGACGTGACCTGGCCCCGAAAGGCCTTATACAAGCCACTTAGCATACATTATACAAGATAATAGTTAATAAGAAGTTCAAAGACAATTTCATATCAAAAAAGCAGAAGTTTAAACATAGTCACAAAGCCATCTAATACATGAATAGAAGGAAAGTGGGACGTAACCCATACAAGTCTTAAAAGTAAAATTACATAAAATAATAACAAGGCAGTGTCCTCGAACATATGAGAACTCACCAAGTCTTCAAGTCTCTATGTACTTACTAGCCACGAGCGGAATGAGAAGAATCGCTAAGCCCTACATTATGAGACAATATAGGTAAAAATATGCATTATTAATTGGAATGTACCAAGTATGATAACTGTGCATATAGGTTACAAAATCATGCTAAAAAGGACTATATATATATATATATGATATAATAACCAATTTAAACATAAGGTAACATGATGAAAACATGAGTTAAAAAGGCATGAAGATGCAAGGAAATCATCTTAAACCAACATTTGCTTAAAAAGCCTTTAGAAAGAAATCTTAGTTCATTGTTGTGGAAAGTGAGCCTTAACCGACATAGACCATGTGAGCTATAACATGGAATCCAGTGTCTACCCCACACCGAAAAAAGGTGTCCTTACTTGCCAAGGTAAGAACTATAGTTTCTAGCTTAGGTGGATCCACTAGCTAATGTATATCTAAGACAAACCTATGGTGGCACATAGTTATGGGACAAAGAGATTGCTACTAGAAACCCGGCCTCTACTAGCGGGAGAGCTTCCATCTCAATATCCACTCGGTGCTATGTATAATTCCCACGGATTAATCATCATTCATAACTTATCTTATCATTTTTAGGGAACACGGGTAATCACCTCTTGTCCCTTCATTAGGATAGCTCCTTAATCTTGATTCAAAGTTTAGTTGAGAAAACCTTTCAACCCTTATGAATCCTTTTTGTGAGAATAGTCCTTTCACAAAGCATGTTTTGAGTAGTATGTGACAAATCATTTCACAACACAATAACAATCAACATTTATGCTTCACTCTCAAGGCAAGTCTTAAATCATCTAAATTTCATAATTGAACATGCATATTTTCATAAAATTCATCTTTTGATCATTCATAAACTTCATCATAGAATCATAGCTTGAAAACCATAACTCATGCATGGGCTCATATAATTTCATCTTAAAATCATTGAATTAATCTCAATTAATGCATAAAAAGACTCAATTCAATACATTAGATCATAATTTGAAAGAATCCATAAGATAGAAGAAAACCCTAATTCAAATTGAGGAATTCTAACTTTGTAAATTGGGGAATTTAGGAACCCTATGGAGGAAAGGACTCCATAGGTGAAAGCTATCGTACCTCAATGACAAAAGCTTCAATGGAGGATTAGGATATTTGACTTGAAAACCCTAGAATCTTCTTCTTCTTCAAGCTTTTCTAGAGAGAGAAATATTTGGGGAAATTTGGAGGGATTTTGGGAAAAGTTGAAAGGTAATAAAGGGTAGAAATTTGGCTTAAAAAGCTTATATAGGGTCTAAAATTAAAGAGTAACCAACTTAGATTAGACATTAAACAATTAGGGAAGAGACTCAAGAGTCCTTTTAAAATAATAGCCAAGCGAAAAGGCTGAAGACGCTATAGGTTGCCAAAGCCACTCAGCAACTCACTGAGTGAGCTTCCAGCTCGCCAAAAATTCCAGTAAGTTGGCTCATGAACTAAGCCAACTCGGCGATCAAGGGTGAATTTTGGTGATTCTTCGAATGGAACTGCGAGCTCGATCCAGCACGCCTAATTTAACAGGACCCTGGATGCAGATTTCAAGTCCAACTCGGCGAGAAGGCACCCTTCAGCGGATCGCCGAGTCGTTCGGCAATCACAACTAACCTCGCCGATGGGACTGCATGCTGAATTTGAGAATTTTTCCTTCTACTAAAATCCGAGGTGTTACATTATCTCCCCCTTGGGGACATTCATCCTCGAATGGATCTCTAGACATCATAAGGAGGGTAGGAACTAAACCTAATAGCCCAACATGCATGCAATAACATAAATGCACATATCCGAGGAGGAAACATCAACTCCAAGATAGAGCATGTTCAAAACATCATTTCATAAGGTCTATATGCAACATATACTCAAATACACATAAACATGAAAAAATTAATCAAGTTAACTCATTTTCTCAAAAATTAAGTTTTTTCATGAACATGCATAAATGAGGAATCATGGGAATATCTAAGACACATGAGACCAAAAGAGTGAACCACGAGGAACTAAATACCTCAAGATAGAGTAGGAGTGGAGGGAAAATGATGAGGATAACGGGACATCATATCGGCCTCAGCCTCCCAAGTATCACCCTCAACTAACTGGTTCCTCCATAGAACCTTCACGGATGCGACTTCCTTGTTTCTCAACTTCCGAACTTGCCTGTCCAAAATCTCAACCGGGACCTCTTCATAAGAAAGGCTCTCCTTTACACTAAGGCTCTCTAATGTCACTATAGATGCCAGATCACCAGTACATTTCTTCAATAAGGAGACATGGAAAACCGAATGCACCGATGCCAAATCATTAGGTAAGTCAAGTTTATAAGCAACCTTACCAATACGCCTCAAAATCTGATATGGGCCCACATAACAGGGACTAAGCTTCCCTTTCTTTCCAAACCTCATTACGCCCTTCATGGGTGAAATCTTCAAGTAGACCCAATTGTTAACATCAAATTCTAGATCTCTCCTTCTTACATCGGCATAGGACTTTTGTCGACTTTGAGCTGTTTTCAAACTTTTCCTAATAAGCCGAACTTTCTCCATAGCCTCATGTACAAATTCGGGGCCTATCAAAGCAACTTCACCAACTTCAAACCAGCCTATAGGAGATCTACACCTCCTACCATATAGAGCCTCAAATGGAGCCATGCCAATGCTCGAATGATAGCTATTATTATAGGCAAACTTAATCAAAGGCAAATGATCATCCCAATTACCCTTGAAGTCAATCACACAAGCTCTCAACATATCTTCCAAAGTTTGGATAGTACATTCCGCTTGCCCATCGATTTGAGGATGAAAGGCCATACTAAGCTTAACACGGGTACCATTGGAAAGATTTCCAAAATTGAGAAGTAAATTATGTACCACGATCGGATATAATGGACAGGGGAACTCCCTGTAACCTAACCATTTCCCTTAGGTACAACTTTTCATAGTCTTCCACAGAATAAGAAACATTGACGGGAATGAAATGAGCCGATTTCGTCATACGATCCACAATAACCCAAATCGAGTCATGTTGTCACCGGGTGGTTGGTAAACCAACAATAAAGTCCATATTCAAATCTTCCAACTTCCAAATAGGAATACTAATATCTTGGGACAAACCTCTCGGCTTTTGGTGCTCAACTTTCACTTGTTGACAATTTGGACACTTCGCCACAAATTTTGCAATGTCCTTCTTCATCCCATTCTACCAATAGACCTCCCGCAAATCACAGTACATCTTGGTGGCTCCTGGGTGGATGGAATAGCAGGAACTATGGGCTTTCGATAAGATCTGCTCCCTTAAGTTATCAACATCCGAAACACACAAATGACCTTGATATCAGAGTACACCATCTCCCCCTTGGGAAAAAGCCTCAACGGACTTCTTTAGCACCGCTTCTCTTAATTCCATCAAAATTGGATCAATACCTTGCTTTACTTTCACATCCGACACTAAGGATGATTCGACACCATTATGAACAACAATACCACCTCCACTAGAATCAATCAACCGAACACCCAATTGGGCCAACCTATGAACATCTCGAACCAATTCCTTCTTACTACCCTCAACATGAGTAACACTACCCATGGATAATCGACTAAGAGCATCCGTCACCACATTCGCTTTACCGGGATGATAGAGGACACTCATATCATAGTCCTTTAGCAATTCAAGCAACCTCCTTTGGCGAAAATTTAGATCATTCTGCTTAAACACATACTGCATACTCTTGTGGTCGGTAAATACATCCACATGAACACCATACAAGTAATGTCTCCAAATCTTTAGAGCAAACACAACCACCGCCAGTTCTAAATCATGGGTAGGATAGTTCTTTTCATGAATCTTAAGTTGCCTTGAAGCATAAGCAATGACTTTACCATTTTGCATAAGGACACATCCCAACCCAATTCTTGAGGCATCACAATAAACCATACCCTTCTGGTAGAGTTAACACCGGAGCGGAGGTGAGTCTATCTTTCAACTCTTGAAAGCTCTTCTCACACGCCTCAGACCATACAAACTTAACTTTCTTTTGGGTCAATCCCATCAATGGATAGGCAATCTAAGAAAACCCCTCAACAAACCTTCTGAGAAACTTCGAATATCTAAAGGGGATAGAGGTCTAGGCCAACTCTTAACCACATCCATGTTTTTAGGATCTACCTCAATACCCTTCCCATAAACAATGTGACCAAGAAAAGCCACGAACCTTAACCAAAACTCGCATTTACTAAACTTCACAAAGAGTTGTTGGTCCTTGAGGACTTGCAACACAATCCTCAAATGATTGGTGTGCTCACCCTCACTCCTTGAGTAAATCAAAATGTCATCGATGAACACAATCACAAACATATCTAGGTATTGTCTAAACACCCTATACATCAAATCCATAAATGCAGCCGGAACATTTGTCAATCCGAATGACATTACCAAGAACTCGAAATGGCCATTTATAGTCCGAAAAGCTGTCTTCAGAATGCCATCTTCCTTCACGCTCAATTGGTGACAGCCCGACCGAAGGTCAATCTTAGAGAGTTAACTCTCTCCCTAAAGTTGATCAAACAAATCATCTATCCTTGGAAGAAGATACTTATTCTTAATAGTAACATTATTCAATTGCCGATAATCAATGCACATACGTAGTGAACCATCCTTCTTTCAAAAAAACAACACCGGGGCACCCCATGGAGAGATACTCGATCGGATGAAGCCCTTATCCAAAAAATCTTTCAATTGATCCTTCAATTCCTTAAGTTTTGGCGGAGCCATTCGGTAAGGAGGAATAGAGAGAGGTTGCGTATCTGGGAGAAGGTCAATACCAAAGACTATTTCTCTTTCGGGAGGAACACTAGGTAGATCATCGGGAAACACTTTTGGAAACTCATTAACAACGGGGACTGACTCAAAGATAAGGGTTTCAAAATTCATATCCCTGACCCGAACAAGATGGTATATGCAACCTTTAGAAATCATCTTCCTACCTTTAAGACAAGAAACAAATCGACTCTTAAGCATAGAATTTCCCCCTTTCCACTCTAGGATAAGTTCATTTGGAAACTGGAACTTGACCTCTCGGGTTCTACAATCGATAGAAGCATAGCATGAATGTAACCAATCCATCCCAAGAATAACATCAAAATCTAACATATCAAGCTCTACAAGATCAACATGAGTGACTCTATGGGATAAGGAGACGGTACAATTTCTATAGACTCTCTTAGCCTCAATGGATTCACTAATAGGAGTAGAGACAGAAAAAGGATCTAACAACACATTCGGAAGAATACCAAACCTCATAGCCACATATGGCATCACAAAAGACAAGGTAGCACCGGGGTCAAGTAAAGCATAAACATCAAGATGAAAGACTTTCAACATACCTGTAGCCACATCGGGAGAACCCTTTTTCTCATGACGAGTTTGGAGTGCACAAAATCTGTTTTGCTTGGGGACATTCAAACCCGAACCACTAGGCGGAGCTTGTCCACCTTCTCTTCCCTTAGACTTAAGGGATGGATAATCCCTTATCTTATGACCACTCTTACGACAACCGAAGCAACCATTCGTATCGGCTAAGCACCTACCCTCATGCTTCTTTCCACATTTAGCATAAGTAGTTGATAAAGATCCACCAGTATTTCTCCCTAGAGGCTTAGGGTTAGACACCCTTTCCTTGTTGAACTTATGAGGAACATTGGAGGAATCTTGACCGGAGAACCTTTGTTGAAACTTAGGACGACCATACCCATCAGGACTTGAGCGCAAAAAGTCACCATCACCGGTCTTAGCCCTCTTTGTTTCCCTAGACTTTTTCATGAGTTTCTCCTCTTCTATTTGTTGAGAATGAATCATTAGATGAGATATGTCCATATCATTGATAAGCATGGCGGTACGACATTCCTTGACCACTATTTCAGACACTCCCAAAACAAACTTACACATTCTTGGCCTAGGATCGGGAACCATAGTAGGAGCATACCTTGACAATTGTGTGAAATTCAAGGCATACTCCTTCACACTCATGTTTCCTTGATAAAGGTTGATGAACTCAAGCACCCTTGCCTCCCTCATCTCAAGGGAAAAGAACCTATCAAAGAAAGCAAACTTAAACTTCTCCTAATCAAGAGGACCCGCATCAGCTGCCCTCTCATTCTTCCATTGTTCAAACCACACTTGAGAAACACCCTTAAGTTGATAAGCGGCCAACTCCTCCTTTTCCTCTGGCGTCACACCCATGATCATTAGCACCTTGTACACCTCATCAATAAACTCTTGAGGATCTTCCTCAACCCTAGAGCCATGAAACTCTAGAGGATTCATTCTAGTGAAGTCCCTCACTCTCGATGCCGCCGTACCCACATTTGGGTTCACGGGAGCCATAACCTCCCTATTGGCTTGAGCCGTTATGGCTTGAGCCAACACTTAAAAGGCAGCCCTAAACTCCGCGTTAGTCACTTGTTCAGCCAAAGGATTGGCCGGAACTTGAGGAGCTTGAGGAGGAGCTTCTTGATCCACATTCTCTCTCACATTTGTCCTAGCGTATGCTTGGAGTGGCCATATCCTGAAAAGCATCGGATAGGGATTAGAAGAGAGACATATAGAGTTAAACTCTATCGCATGACTTTAAGAGTAATGAAAGAAGTGGAGTTTCCTAAACATCTTTATAGCCTCTCATTCACAAGTGTGGCGCGCTTCACACCCATGAACAAGGCTCTACTCGATGTGGCTTATGAGACATCCTAGGACCTTTCTAAAACCTTGTGCTCTGAATACCAAGTTTGTCACTACCTAAAGTACCCCCTAGACGTGACATGGCGTATAAGACCCGAAAGGCCCTATACAAGCCACTTAGCATACATTATACAAGATAATAGTAAGTAAGAGGTTCAAAGACAATTTCATATCAAAAGAGCGGAAATTTAAACATAGTCTCAAAGCCATCTAATACATGAATAGAAGGAAAGTGAGACGTAACCCATACAAGTCTTAAAAGTAAAATTACATAAAAGAATAACAAGGCAATGTCCTCAAACATATGAGGACTCGCCAAGTCTACAAGTCTCTATGTACTCACTAGCCACGAGCGGAATGAGAAGAATCGCCAAGCCCTACATTATGAGACAATATAGGTAAAAATATGCATTAGTACATGGAATGTACCAAGTATGATAACTGTGCATATATGTAACAAAATCATGCTAAAAAGGGCTATATATATATGATATAATAACCAATTTAAACATAAGGTAACATGATGAAAACATGAGTTAAAATTAATGAAAATGCAAGGAAATCATCTTAAACCGACATATGCTTAAAAAGCCTTTAAAAAGAAATCTTAGTTCATTGTTGTGGGAAGTAAGCCTTAACCGACATAGACCATGTGAGCTATAACATGGAATCTTGTGTCTAGGTGTCCTTACTTGCCAAGGTAAGAACCATAATTTCTAGCTTAGGTGGATCCACTAGCTAATGTCTATCTAAGACAAACCTATGGTGGTACATAGTTATGGGACAAAGAGATTGCTACTAGAAACCTGGACTCTACTAGTGGGAGAGCTTCCATGTCAATATTCACTCGGTGCTAAGCATAATTCCCACAGATTAATCATTATTCATAACTTATCTTATCATTTTTAGGGAACATGGGTAATCGCCTCCTGTCCCTTCATTAGGATAGGTCCTTAATCTTGATTCAAAGTTTAGTTGAGAAAACCTTTCAACCCTTATGAATCCTTTATGTGAGAATAGTCCTTTCACAAAGCATGTTTTGAGTTAATGTGAGAAATCCTTTCACAACCCAATAACAATCAACATTTATGCTTCACTCTCAAGGCAAGTCTTGAATCATCAAAATTTCATAATTGAACATGCATATTTTCATAAAATTCAGCTTTTTGATCAATCATAAACTTCATCATAGAATCATAGCTTCAAAACCATAACTCATGCATGGGCTCATATAATTTCATCTTAAAATCATTGAATTAATCTCAATTAATGCATAAAAAGACTCAATTCAATACATTAGATCATAATTTGAAAGAATCCATAAGATAGAAGAAAACCCTAATTCAAATTGAGGAATTCTAACTTTGTAAATTGGGGAATTTAGGAACCCTATGGAGGAAAGGACTCCATAGGTGAAAGCTATCGTACCTCAATGACAAAAGCTTCAATGGAGGATTAGGAGATTTGACTTGAAAACCTTAGAATCTTGTTCTTCTTCAAGCTTTTCTAGAGAGAGAATTATTTGGGGAAATTTTGAGGGATTTTGAGAAAAGTTGAAAGGTTATTAGAAAGGGTAGAAATTTGGCTTAAAAAGCTTATATAGGGTCTAAAATTAAAGAGTAACCGACTTATATTAGGCATTAAACAATTAGGGAAAAGACCAAAGAGTCCTTTTAAAATAACTGCCAAACGAAAAGGCTGAAGACGCTATAGCTCGCCAAAGCCACTCGGTGACTCACCGAGTGAGCTTCCAGCTCGGCAAAAGTTCCAGTAAGTTGGCTCACGAACTAAGCCAACTCGGCGATAATGGGTGATTCGATGGTTTGTGAATGGATTGATCTATCCGATTCATATGGCAGAGTTTCAAACAATATCTGCTGGAGGCACTTTTCATAGAGTAGTTAATGTGGCCAAGGATGTAGAGTACATGTAGCATCAAGAGTTTTGTGAGGCTAGGGACAAGAGGTCTCATAATTCTGGTGGTTTAAGTGGCACCTCATCCGGAGTTAGAGGTTTTTCAGGAAAGAGTTTTTGATCATCTTCTGGTAGACTAGTTTAGGCAGCTATTCAGGCATCCAAGGGAGGTCATTCGGGACAGGGTTCCCAAGGATATCTCAATGAGTTTCCAGTCATGAAGGTTATTTGGATCATTCTCGTTCTACCCAACAGATGATGGCACATAAGACGCGTTATGAGTGTGGTTAGCCGGGCCATATCAAGAGAGATTTCCCTCGACTTAGGCAGAGAGCACAATAACAATGGTTCTTAGGGTCCTCATAGAGCAGTACCACAACCAACTAGGGGCCATGGCAGATCTCAAGTCGAGGTGGTGCTCCGAGTGAGGGTGGTAGAGCTCATTGTTATGCTTTTATGGGTCGTCTAAAGGCAAGGGTTTCCGATGCAATTATTACAGGTATTGTTCCAGTGCGCCATATATCTGCTATAATTTTGTTTGACCCTATTTATACTTTTTCCTACGTGTCTGCATATTTCTCTTTGGGCCTAGACAATTCATGTGATTCTCTTGTTATGCCTATTCGTGTTTCAACACCCGTGGGTGATTCTTTAGTGGTGGATCGGGCGTACTAATCCTTTATTGTGACTTTAGAGGTCTATGACACGTGGGTGGACTTAATCGTATTGGACATGGTAGATTTCGACATCATATTGGGTATGAATTGGCTTTCTCCCTATCATGCAGTTTTAGACTGTTATACCAAAACAATGACTTCAGATATGTCAGGTATTCCTAAACTGAAGTGGCAGCGAAGTCATAGTCATTATTTGAGAAAGGTGATTTCATTTTTGAAGGCCCAAGGCATGGCTGAGAAGGGGTGCCTCACTTATTTGACTTACGTTCGTAATACTAGTATTGATACTAAAGGAGTCGGTGCTAGTGATGAGGGAATTTTCAGTGGTTTTCCCAACCGATCTTCCCGACATTTCACCTTATCGTGATATTGACTTTGGTATTGATTTAGAGCTAGACGCTTAGCCCATTTCAATCTCTCCATATTGAATGTCTCCAGAATTGAAGGAGTTTAAAGAGCAGTAAAAAGATTTATTGAGTAAAGACTTTATTAGGCCTAGTGTGTAATGACCCTTTAGGTCGTTTTGAGCACTAGGACTTTTAACTTTTCCCATAAAATTTTAAATGGAAATTTTGAAATATTCGATAACTACGATTATTTAGTTAATGGATATTTATTAAATAAATAATATAGTTGATAACCAATGGGCCAAGTCTATAATTTATTTAATATCAGTACCACTTGGCCTATATAATTAAATCTAGTTAGTGGGATTTTTCACTTTTAATACCTAATTATTTTATTTAGAAAAGAAGAAAGAGAACATCCGTACAAGGCTTCGTTGCGGCATCATAACGAAGGTTGACAACTCTCAGGTAAGCAATTGCAATGAGATTTCAATTCTATGTGTGTGCATGTGATTGCTATAAATATAAGTAATATTATTATATTATTAATGGATGGAACAAGAGAAAAGAGGAATAAAAAAATGAATTGTTGTAACATGGGTTCTTGAATCCGTCCATATCCTTCTGGATTTAAAGGACACAAATTGGATGGTAATCATTGTCAACATTAAAACAATGATTACGGCATAATGAATTAATCATAAAATTATTATGTTAGAATGGATAATTGTAGATAGGGCAAGATTATGCATATTTGTTTTTTTTGGTGGAAGACAGTGGGTTCGTGTCACGACCCAAGGTAACCCCTAGACGTGACATGGCATACAAGACCCCGAGAGGCCTCATACAAGCCATTTAGCATATATACATATAAGATAATAGAGATTAAGAGTTCAAAAGAAATTTTCATATCAAAGCTTTTAAAAGAAACAACGGAAGTCTATATCTCATGTCTCAAAGCCAATCTATCATAGAAAATAAAGTTTGGGACGTAACCCAATACAACATCCGAAATGAAATAACATGAAAATAAGAACAACTAGGCTATCTCCTTGGATGGATGAGGACTCACCAAGACTTCTATCAATTCTTCTATAAAGCTCTAGCCACGAATGGATGGTGAATTTCCAAGTCCTACATCAAAGAAGTTAATGTAGGCAAGAGTATGCGTTAGTACAATCAAGTACTAAGTATGATAGCAATGCACATAAAACACATAAAACATGCTAGAATGAGACATAATCATAACATGCAATGGTGAAGCTAAACATGATAAAGCATAAGAAGCATGGAGCATAAACCATGGCCAAAGCAAGCTAAATCATCTTTCTTTACTTTAGATTATCATAACAACACTTGTGTTCAATAGTTGTGGGGAATTAGCCTTAACCGACATATAAGACCATGTGATCTATCAACATGAAATCCGGTGTCTACCCTACACCGAAAGAGGGTTGCCCTACTTGCCAAGGTAGGACCATAACTTCTTAGCTTACGTGGATCCACTAGCTAGTGTCTATCATAGACCATCATGCTATGGTGGCACATAGGTTATGGGACATGGGTAATCGCCGCTTGTCTACTAGGTGCTAAGCATAATTCCCACGGATTAATCATAGTTCAATCATCATAAGTAGACATGGTTAGTCGCCTCTTGTCTATCCTTAGTCATAAGTTCATTATTAGTAGACTTGGGTAATCGCCTCTTGTCTACATTAGGGAACATGGGTGATCACCTCTTGTCTCTTCATTAGAATAGCTCCTTAAGAACATGTGCAATCGCCTCTTGTCTACATTAGGGAACATGGGTGATCACCTCTTGTCTCTTCATTAGAATAGCTCCTTAAGAACATGTGCAATCGCCTCTTGTTCATTCAAGTTCATAGTGTGAGCATTACGTGAGAAACCCTTTCACAACTCAACAATGACATCAATATAGCATAAACTTTGGTACTTCAATCTCAAAGCACCCTTAATTCATCATTAAATTCATATGAGACATGCATAAGTTCATAAGTTCATAACCTTCATCTTTACATAGTTCATCATGCTCATAATTCATGAATCATAGAGTTCATATGGGGTCATAAAACTTCAACTTAAATCATGCAATTCAATGCAAGCTCATGCTTAAAAAGCCATAAATAAGACAATTTACCATACTTGAAGGAACTCACATAATAGAGGAAAAAATCATGCTTTTGACTTGAACGTACTAACTTTCGTAAAGTCATCCTCAATACATTCATAATTCATACATAGCTTCATAGAGATTTCATGAAATTGCTCAATTCATAGCTCAACCCACCAATTAAAGCATAGATTAGGAAATAGGGGAGAAATTGCATGAGTTCATGGGGATTCATACAATCTTTACATCAAATCATATAATTCACGCTAATTCGTGCACTAAATTACTTTATCACGCTAGATCGTGCACTAGAAATCGTAAAATCAACAATTGAAATCATAATTGAAGAACCCATAAAAATTGATGAAAAACCCTAATTCAATTGGTGAAATTGAACCTTGAAAACCTTGAAGAAAGTTGAGGACCCATTGGTGGAAAGGGCTCCAAATGGTGAACACTATCATACCTCAACAAAGCCCACAAGAAATTGATGAAAATTGATGGTCTTCAATGGAGGATCTTAGTATTCTTCTTCCTTGAAGCTTGAGAGAATTTTCTTAGAGAGGGAAATATTTGAGAGAGGAGAAATTTGGGAATGAGTTAGAATGAGTGAAATTAGGCTTAGAAAATATATATATAGGGTCTGGGTTAAGGGTATAATCGATTTAGATTAATAGTTAAACATTTAGGGAAAAGACCAAAAAGCTTTAATAGTAACTGTCGGGGGCAGTCTACGGTCAGGACCTACGGTCCGTAGGTCAATCGACGGGCCGTCCTATCCTTCCGTCAATTGATTCAGAGATTTCAGTTGGGGCTGAAAATTTGACTAAGTCTGGAAGGGATCTACGGAACCCATCTTCGGACCGTCAGCTAGACAACGACCCGTCCTGTTGCTCCGTAGGTCGAGGTTCAAAAACTTGGAAATCCTGAAAGTTCACAGTGCCAACGATGGTTCCCACCTACGGCCCGTCATTCCACCTTCGGTCCGTAGATGACCTCGGTAGTCACTGGCACCAGGTTTGAAATTCTGCATTTTCTTTCTTTGACTGCTTGGGGTATAACAATATCTCCCCCTTGGGATCATTCGTCCTCGAATGAGAATCAAGACATCATGAGGAGGGTAAGAGACACGGACCAACAACCCAACCTAGCATGCAATCACATAATGCACATATCCGAGGAGGAAACATCAACTTCAAGCTAAAGCATATTCAACGCATTATTTCATGAAGACTTTATGCAACTCATACTCAATGCACATAATCATATTAGACTCTTCATGAACATGCATAATCAAGGAATCATGGAAATAACTAAGACACATGAGACCAAAAGAGTGAACCATGAGGAACTAGGTACCTCAAGCTAGAGTAGGATCAGAAGGAAAGAGATGAGGATATCGGGACATCATATCGGCCTTGGCCTCCCAAGTAGCACCCTCAACTAATTGATTCCTCCACAAAACTTTTATGGAAGCAATTTCTTTATTCCTTAACTTTCGGACTTGCTAGTCTAGAATTTCAACCGGAACCTCTTCATAGGAAAGACTATCCTTTATGCCAAGATTCTCTAATGGCACTATTGATGTTGAATCACCAACATACTTTTTCAACAATAAGACATGGAAAACCGGATGCACCGATGCCAAATCATCAGGCATGTCAAGCTCATAAGAAACCTTACCAACACGTCTCAAAATCTGATATGGGCCTACATAACGGGGACTAAGCTTCCCTTTCTTCCCAAATCTCATTACACCCTTCATGGGTGAAATTTTCAAGTAAACCCAATCATCAACATCAAATTCTAAATCTCTCCTTCTAACATAGGCATAGGACTTTTGTCGACTTTGGGCCGTTTTCAACCTTTCCATAATAAGTCAAACTTTCTCCATAGACTCATGCACCAACTCGGGGCCTATCAAAGCAACTTCACCAACCTCAAACTAACCTATAGGAGATCTACACCTCTTACCATAGAGAGCCTCAAATGGAGCCATACCAATGCTAGAATGGTAGCTATTATTCTAAGAAAATTCAATCAAAGGCAAATGATCATCCCAATTACCCTTGAAATCAATTACACAAGGTCTCAACATATCTTCCAAGGTCTGGATAGTACGCTCCGCTTGCCCATCTGTTTGGGGATGAAAGGCCGTACTAAGCTTAACACGAGTACCAAGACCTTTTTGGAACGACTTCCAAAATTGAGAAATGAATTATGCACCACGATCAGAGATAATGGACAAAGGCACTCCATGCAGCCTAACCTTTCCCTCAAATACAACTTAGCATAATCCTCCTTCGAATAGGAAGTTTTGACGGGAATGAAATGCGCTGATTTCGTCATTCGATCTATAACAACCCAAATTGAATCATACCGAGTGCGGGGTAAACCAACAATAAAGTCCATATTCACATCTTTCCAATTCCAAGTAGGAATACTAATATCTTGGGTCAAACCTCCCGGCCTTTGATGCTCAACTTTCACTTGTTGATAATTAGGACACTTAGCCACAAATTTTGCAATGTCCTTTTTCATTCCATTCTATCAATAGATCTTCCGCAAATCACGGTACATCTTGGTAGCTCTCGGGTGAATGGAATATCGAGAACTATGGGCTTCCGATAAAATTTGTCCTCTTAAGTCATCTACATTGGGAACACACAAATGACCTTGATAGCGAAGCACACCATCTCCCCCTTGGGAGAAAGCCTCTACGGACTTTTTGAGCACCGCTTCCTTCAATTCCACCAAATTAGGATCAAGATCTTGTTTAGCCTTTACATCATGCACAAAAGAGGATTTGGAACCCTTGTGAACCGTAACACCACCTTTAGCAGGTTCAACCAATCGAACACCCAATCGGGCCAATCTATGAACATCGCGAACCAACTCTTTCTTACCTTCCTCAACATGAGCAACACTACCCATAGATAGTCGACTAAGAGCATCTGCCACCACATTATCCTTACCGGGGTGATAAAGGACATATCATAGTCTTTTAACAACTCAAGCCAACTTCTTTGGTGAAGATTCAGATCTTTCTGTTTAAACACATATTGTAAACTCTTATGGTCGGTAAAAACATCCATATGTACCCCATATAAATAGTGCCGCCATATTTTCAAAGAAAACACAACCACCGCTAATTCCAAGTCATGAGTAGGATAGTTCTTTTCATGCACCTTGAGTTGTCTCGAAGCATAAGCAATAACTTTCCCATTTTCATAAGAACACATCCTAACCCAATTCTTGAGGTATCACAATAAACCACAAACCCATCGGATCCTTTCGGTAGAGTCGATATTGGAGCTGAAGTAAGTCTATCTTTTAATTCTTGGAAACTCTTCTCATATGCCTCGGACTATATGAACTTAACCTTCTTTTGAGTTAAAGCCGTCAATGGAGAAGCAATAGAAGAAAACCCTTCAACAAACCTCCTATAATAACCGGCTAAGCCCAAGAAACTATGGATATCCGAAGGTGATAGAGGTCTAGGCCAATTCTTAACCGCATCCGTCTTCTTAGGATCTACCTCAATACCTTTACCGGAGACAATGTGACCAAGAAAAGCCCCGGACCTTAGGCAAAAATCACATTTACTAAATTTCGCAAAGAGTTGTTGTTCCTTGAGGACTTGCAATACTATCCTCAATTGATTAGGATGCTCATCCTCATTCCTTGAGTAGATCAAGATATCGTCAATAAACACAATCACGAACATGTCAAGGTATTGCTTGAACACCCTATTCATCAAGTCCATCAATGCGGCCGGAGCATTTGTCAACCCAAACGACATTACCAAGAACTCGTAGTGACCATACCAGTCCAGTCCGAAAAGCCATTTTCGAAATATGATCTTCTTTCACCCTTAATTGGTGATAGCCCGAACTAAGGTCGATCTTAGAGAAATAACTAGCCCCTTGAAGTTGATCAAACAAGTCATCTATCCTTGGAAGAGAATACTTATTCTTAATGGCAACCTTGTTCATTTGGCGGTAGTCAATACACATACGGAGTGAACCATCTTTCTTCCTACAAACAAGATCGATGGAGAAACACTTGGTCGGATGAAACCCTTATCCAACAAATCTTTTAATTCCTCCTTTAGTTCCTTAAGTTCCGCCGGAGACATTCTATATGGAGGAATAGAAATAGGTTGCGTATCCGGGAGAAGATTCATACCGAAGTCTATTTCTCTTCCGAGAGGAATATCGAGTAAATCATCTGGAAACACTTCCGGAAACTCATTAACAACGGGGGCCGACTCAAGAATAGGGATTTCGGAATCTATATCCCTCACCCTAACAAGATGGTATATGCAACCCTTAGAGATCATCTTTTTAGCTTTCAGATAAGAAACAAATTGACCTCTAAACATAGAATTTTCCCTCTTCCACTCTAGGATAAGCTCATTCGGGAATTGAAACTTAACCATTCGGGTCCTACAATCAGTAGAGGCATAACAAGCATGCAACCAATCCATCCCAAGAATAACATCAAAGTCTACCATATCAAGCTCTACAAGATCAATATGAGTGACTCTATGGGATAAGGAGATGGGGCAATTTCTATAGACTCTCTTAGCCATGATAGATTCTCCAATCGGAGTAGAGACACGAAAAGGATCTAACAACTCATCCGAAACAACATCAAACCTCATAGCCACATATGGCGTCACAAAAGACAAGGTAGCACCGGGATCAAGCAAGGCATAAACATCAAAGCGAAAAACTTTCAACATACCGGTAACCACATCGGGAGAACTCTCTTGCTCATGACGAGCTTGAAGTGCAGAAAATTGGTTTTGCTTTTGATTTCCACTAGAACTTGATGGATTTTGAGATTGAGTCCATCGATGATTTTCTCCCTCCTTCTTAGCCACTAAGGGACAATCCCTTATCTTGTGATCCGTCTTTCCACAACCAAAGCATACATTAGAACCGGCTAGACATGCACCTTGATGCTTTTTTCCACACTTAGCACAAGTAGTCGAAGAAGAACCACCACCATTTCCTCCTTGAGGCTTTGGTTAGGCACCCTATCTTTGTTGGTCTTAGGAGGAACATTGGAAGGACCTTGATTAGAGAACCTTTGTCGAAATCTAGGACGACCATGTCCATCAGACTTTGAATGTGAAAAGTTACCATCACCGGTCCTAGCCTCTTAGTCTCTCTAGACCTCTCCTTGTACTTTTCCTCCTCTATTTGTTGAGCATACACCATAAGGCGAGAAATATCCATATCATTAACAAGCATAGTGGTGCGGTACTCTTTAAACAACATTTCGGACACTCCCGAAACAAATTTACTCATTCTTGCCCTAGGATTGCAAATATAGAAGGAGCATATCGAGACAATTGTGTGAACTTCAAAGCATACTCTTTCACATTCATGCTTCCTGTCGAAGATTGATGAACTCAAGCACCCTTGCCTCCCTCATCTCAAGGGAAAAGAACCTATCAAGGAAAGCAACCTTGAGTTTCTCCAAATCAAGAGGACCCTCATTAACTACCTTCTCACTCTTCCATTGATTGAACCATATTTGAGCAACACCCTTGAGTTGATAAGCAGCCAACTCTGCCTTTTCTTCCGACATCACACCCATGATTAATACCTTATAAACATCATAAATGAATTCTTGAGGATCTTCCTCAACCTTACAACCATGGAATTCCGGAGGGTTCATTCTAGTGAAGTCCCTCACTCTTGATGCCGCCGTACCCACATTTGGGTTCCCGGGAGCCACAACCTCTCTATTTTCTTGAGCCTTCACGGCTTGAGCCAAAACTTGAAAAGCAGCCCTAAACTCTGTATTAGTCACTTGTTCGGCCAAAGGGTCGGCCGGAACTTGAGGAGCTTAGGGAGGAGCTTCTTGTTCCACATTCTCTCCTATATTCATTCTAGCGTAAGCTCTTCGGGTCATCATATCATGAAATGCGTAGGATAGGGATTAGGAGAGAGACATATAGAGTTAAACTCTATGGTACGACTTAGGAGTAATGAAAGAAGTGGAATTTCATAAACGTCTTATAGCCTCTTATTCACAAATGTGGCGCGCTTCACACTCATGAACAAGACTCTACTTGACGCGGCTTATGAGACATCCTAGGATCTTTCTAAAACCTCGCTCTGATATAAAGTTTGTCACGACCCAAGGTACCCCCTAGACATGACATGGCGTACAAGACCCCGAAAGGCCTCATACAAGCTACTTAGCATACATACATACAAGATAATAGAGATTAAGAGCTCAAAAGAGATTTTCATATCAAAGCTTTTAAAAGAAGTAGCGAAAGTCTATATCTCATGTCTCAAAGCCAATCTATCATAGAAAATAAAGTTTGGGACGTAACCCAATACAACATCAAAAATGAAATAACATGAAAATAAGAACTACTAGGCTATGTCCTTGGATGGATGAGGACTCACCAAGTCTTCTATCAAATCTTCTATCAAATCTTCTATAAAGCTCTAGCCACGAGTGGATGGTGAATCACCAAGTCCTACATCAAAGAAGTTAATGCAGGCAAGAGTATGCGTTACTACAATCAAGTACCAAGTATGATAGCAATGCACATAAAACACATAAAACATGCTAGAATGAGACATAATCATAACATGCAATGGCCAAGCTAAACATGATAAAGCATAAGAAGCATGAAGCATAAACCATGGCCAAAGCAAGCTAAATCATCTTTCTTTACTTTAGATTATCATAACAACACTTTTGTTCAATAGTTGTGGGGAATTAGCCTTAACCGACATATAAGACCATGTGAGCTATCAACATGGAATCCGGTGTCTACCCTACACCGAAAGAGGGTTGCCCTACTTGCCAAGGTAGGACCATAACTTCTTAGCTTACATGGATACACTAGATAGTGTCTATCATAGACCATCATCCTATGGTGACACATAGGTTATGGGACATGGGTAATCGCCGCTTGTCCACTCGGTGCTAAGCATAATTTTCACGGATTAATCATAGTTCAATCATCATAAGTAGAAATGGGTAGTCGCCTCTTGTCTATCGTTAGTCATAAGTTCAATTATTAGTAGACTTGGGTAATCGCCTCTTGTCTACATTAGGTAACATGGTTGATCGCCTCTTGTCCCTTCATTAGAATAGCTCCTTAAGAACATGGGTAATCGCCTCTTGATCATTCAAGTTCATAGTGTGAGAAATACGTGAGAAACCCTTTCACAACTCAACAACGACATCAACATAGTATAAACTTTGGTACTTCAGTCTCAAAGCACCCTTAATTCATCATGAAATTCATATGAGACATGCATAAGTTCATAAGCTTCATCTTTACATAGTTCATTATGCTCATAATTCATGAATCATGGAGTTCATATGGGGTCATAAAACTTCAACTTAAATCATGCAATTCGATGCAAGCTCATGCTTAAAAAACCATAAATAAGACAATTTACCCATACTTGAAGGAACTCACATAATAGAGGAAAAATCATGCTTTTGACTTGAACATTCTAACTTTCGTTAAGTCATCCTCAATTCATTCATAATTCATACATAGCTTCATAGAGATTTCATGAAGTTCCTCAATTCATAGCTCAACCCACCAATCAAAGCATAGATTAGGAAATTGGGGAGAAATAACATGGGTTCATGGGGATTCATTCAATCTTTACATCAAATCATATAATTCACGCTAATTCGTGCACTAAATTACTTTATCACGCTAGATCGTGCACTAGAAATCATAAAATCAACAATTGAAATCATAATTGAAGAACCCATAAGAATTGATCAAAAACCCTAATTCAATTGGGGGAATTGAACCTTGAAGAAAGTTGAGGACCCATTGGAGGAAAGGGCTCCAAATGGTGAACACTATCATACCTCAACAAAGCCCACAAGAAATTGATGAAAATAGATGGTCTTCAATAGAGGATCTTAGTCTTCTTCTTCCTTGAAGCTTGAGAGAATTTTCTTAGAGAGAAAAATATTTGAGAGAGGAGAAATTTGGGAATGAGTTAGAATGAGTGAAATTAGGCTTAGAAAATATATATATAGGGCCTAGGGTAAGGGTTTAACCGACTTATATTAATAGTTAAACATTTAGGGAAAAGACTAAAAATCTCTTAAATAATAACTGTCAGAGGCAGTCTACGGTCAGGACCTACGGTCTGTAGGTCAATCAACGAACCGTCCTGTACTTCCGTCAATTGATTCAGAGATTTCAGTTGGGGTTGAAAATTTGGCTAAGTTTGGAAGGGACCTATGGAACCCATCTACGGACCGTCAACTGGACGACGACCTGTCCTGTTGCTCCGTAGGTCGAGGTTCAAAAACTTGGAAATCCTGAAAGTCCACAGTGCCAATGACGGTTCCCACCTACTGCCTGTCATTCCACCTACAATCCATAGGTGACCTCCGTAGTCACTGGCACTAGGTTTGAAATTCTGCATTTTCTTTCTTTGAAAGCTTGTGGTATAACAGTTCGTTATAGTTGATTCGGTTTTAAATTATAGTTTTTGTTATCACATTATGATTTGGGTTTTGGTATATTAAGATAGGTAATTAAATGTTAGGTGTATTGTATTATATGAATACCATTAGATTTATGTTAATTATAGAAATTAAGACTTAACCCTAGACTTAAAATTTAGGAATATGAGACTTGGCATATTTAGTTGGCACCAAAATTTATGAATTTAATTATAGATTAGAGTGAGTTTTGGATCTAGGTAGGCCTATAGTAATATGGGTGTCTATAGAATCGCTTGCTTATAGATATTGCATATTTGATAGATTGAGAATATTCTGAAGTTTTATAAAAAGGAAAGGCAAAATCTTGAGGATTCGTGACACGTGTTCGGCATTCAAGGTCTGTTAAGACTTTCTTCATTGAAGGAAGTTTTCCTCATTAAAGATTAAAAATGGAATATATAATGGGTAAGGGTGAAAGATGGGGGTTTCTTACCAATGGTGTGATGGGCATTGGTACGAGTACCAGTGTTATAGAGGGAAAGTTTATTACTATAGAATGCGGATTGTAATCCAAGAATGCCAAAAACATATGTGCATTAGTTGATGTATTATTGACTTGATTTCTTTTGTGTGATTGTATTTTTTTTATTGAACCCATATATTTGTGATAGTGGAGATAATTATATATTATATCGATAATTGGTTGATTGAGATGCATCATCATCCCTTGTTATTAAAATCATATTGTACACATGCATTGACATGAGATTGAGTATAAGTTGGGTACGTGGAGATCGTCCATACTGGGGATTGTGAATTATTATGATTATAAGTTGGGCACGTAGAGATTGTCCATGCTGGGAATTATTTGATTTTATGATAGTGCATTGACATATCCACATAGACATGTGGAGATCGTCTGTGTCGGTATATGGACCTTGCGAGTCCCCCATGGGTCACAAACTCCTGATGTATTTATGAGAAGTATCGTGTATATACGGTTAAGAGAGTACTTGGCATCTGAGGCATATCATTTCATGGTGTCGCATTGCATTGCATCTCATTACATCCTTCATTCTTATTGATTATGTGTTTTATTGGTGGTTGGACAATTTGTGATATTTGATTTCCCCTGTTTAATGAGGCTTGGCTGAATAGTATAATGCAGACTTGTATAAATAAAATGATGATTTTCTTACATACTCTCGTCGCTACTTTTTCATTTTTGGTCTATGAGATATACTAGGTACACGTGGTTTCGTACTCATACTACATTTGCTGCACTTTTTTGTGGTACAAATTGGATTTTGAATTCGAGCACATTTCGTGGAGCTTTCAGAGTTGGGCTGAGTTATCGTGGAGTTATGGTGAGCTGCTTGGCTGTTCTGTGGACCACACCTCCCTCTATGTCTTTAGTTATTATTTTGTTTTAGTATTTAGACAAGATATTACTTACGTCTAGATTTGTCATTTAGTCCAGACCTGCATCGTAGTTTAGAAGCTCTTGCACTTATGACACTAAATCTTGGGGTGATATTTTAGTTTTTTGTATTTTATTTAAAAGACTTAGTATTTAGATATTTCTTGCTACTTACTTTTCCATATTTTAAGTTGAATTGGTTAACTTATTGGGTTGGCTTACCTATCGGTTGGGAACATAGGTTCCATTACGACTTGTGATTTTGAGTCGTGACAATTTGATAATAGAGCCCTAGGTTCATCAATCTCACGAGTACAAGATCAATTTCTAGTAGAGTCTTGCGGATCGGTATGTGACATCCATACTTATCTTTGAGAGGCTATAGGATATTTAGGAAACTTCTATTCTTTCATTCCTTATCGTGCGCACTTGGCTTTGTTGAAATTCTACTTTCGTTGTCTCATTCTCTCACAAATGGTGAGAACTCGTGCATTCGTGATCAAAGATCAAGAGCTTGTACCCGCACCCGCACCCACTACTAGGTTTATTAAATAAGGTAGATTCAGGGGTAAGGTCAAGTTAGAGGTTGTGTTGCACTACATTTGGATAATAGGCCTATCATGAACGTAGATGAGCTGAAAGTGTTTGAAGGGGTCAGGATGATGAATCCTCTGACCTATAATGATATCTTCAGTAAGAATGCATATGAATTTATATCATTTGTTATGAGGGGTTTCAAAATCTTGGATTAGTGGAGTCCCATAGAGTTAACTACACATCGTTTCATAATATTTTCCCTACCAAGTAGTGATGGAGATATTACATTTATAGTAGGCCAATTGGATCACCTCTACTATCATGGACTCAGTGTACTCAAGTGTTTCTAGATAAGTTTGTTCCATGCAGTGAGAGGGAGCACAAGAGGGAAGAGTTTGAGAGTTAACAGCAAGATAGTATGTTAGTCACATATAGTAAGGTTAAATTCCATGCCTTGGCTAGGCACACTTCGATGATACTTTCTCCGAGGCTGAGAGAGTGAGAAGGTTTGTTAAGGGGTTGATTATTTTTATTCATATGGGAGCTTCTCAATTTACTGCTTCTGGTGTTCAATTTTAGAAAGTGATAGATGTTCCAAAGATTTGGAGATGATTCAATGCGAGGGATTTGAGCAGTGTGAGGGAAAAAGGCTCCGTCATTCGAGATGGATATAGTATGTGAGTCACTTTATTTGCTTGTACATGTTTCTACTTCTATTGGATATTTCATAGTGGTAGATCGAGTATATCGATCGTATGTATTTATTTTGAAGGGATATGATACTCAAGGGGGTTTGAAGGTCTTATATATGAATGATTTTGAGGTTATTCTTGGGATGGATTTGTTATCTCCATATCACGCGATTTTGAATTTTTCATGCGAAAACAGTTACATTAGTTATGCCCATAATTCTTACAGTAAAGTGGAGAGATTTTCTTAGTCATAGTTTAAAAAGAGTGATATCATTTATTAAGGAGCGTCGCTTAGTGGAGAAAGGATATTTGGCTTACTTGGCGCGTATTCGAGACAATAGTGTGAAGACTCTTATGCTTGAGCCTATTCTAGTGGCGAGTGAGTTTTTAGAGGTATTTTTGATGGACTTACCAGGTCTTCCACCTGATCAAGATATTGATTTTTTATTGACTTAGAACAAGACACTTAGCCAATTTCCATTCCTCATGGTATGGAATGGTTGAATTGAATGAGTTGAAGGAGCAGATATGAGATTTGTTAAGCAGGGGGTTCATTGGCCGAGTGTATTTCTTTGGGGTGCTCTAGTGTTATTTGTGAAGAAGAAGGATGGATCTATACGTAGGTATATTGACTATCAATAGGTGAGCAAGGTTACCATCATAAACAAGTGCTCGATACCTCATATTGATGATTCCTATGATTAACTTTAGGATGTTTTAGGTTTCTCCAAAATTGACATGAGATCCAATTATCAAAAGATGAAGATTAGGGTGAAGGATAACCCTAAGACCGCTTCCCAGACACGTTATGGTCATTATGAGTTTCTAGTGATATCTTTTAGGTTGACTAATGCACCAACAACTTTTTATGGACTTGATGAATGGGGTGTTCAGATCATACTTGGATTCCTTTGTTATTGTCTTTAAAGTTCATATATTGATATGCTCCCGTAGTAAGGACGATCACGAGCATCATTTGAGGATTGTACTTGGAATTTTGAAGGAGAAGAAGCTCTATGCGAAGTTTTCAAAGTGTGAATTTTGGCTTAGTTCGGTAGCATTCTTGGGACATGTAGTGTCCAAAAGAGGGTATTATGGTGGATCCTAAGAAGATTGAGGCAGTTTGAGATTGGGCCAGACCTGCTTCACTTACTAAGATTCTGAGTTTTTTAGGCCTTGTTGGTTATTATCGATGATGTTCTAATTCATTAAATGTGTATTGACTAGATTGATCTAGAAGTAAGTGGATTTTTAGTGGGTTGATGTGTGTGATGTGAGCTTCTTAAACCTTAAGACCATATTTACTACTACTCCTATTTTGGCTTTACCCGTGGAGGGAGAAGATTTTACCATTTATTATGATTCTTCTCTATTGGTATTGGTTGGGTATTTATGTAGAAGGGGAAGGTGATAGCTTATGTTTCAAGGCAGTCGAAGGTTTATGAGAAGAACTATCCAACTTATAGCTTCGACCTGACGATTGTGGTGTTTGCATTAAGGTTTTGGAGACATTATCTTTATGGTGTACATTGTCATGTGCTTCAATATATATTCAATAAGAGGAATCTAAATTTGAGACAACGGAAATGGTTAGAGTTTCTCAAGGACTATGGAATGAAATCATTTATCATTTGGACAAGGCCAATGTGATAGTAGATGCCTTAGGTTGAAGGATGGTGAGTATGGGTAGTCTACCTTGTCACAGGTTGGATATCGTCCCTTGTCTATGGATGTCCAATCTTTCACCAATAGTTTTGTGGGGCTTGATATTTCAGATTTTGATAGGGTTTCGGCTTACATAGAGGTGAGGTCATCCTTATTTAAGCAGATTCGGGCTCAACAATTTAATAATGGTAATTTGTGTATGATTCTAGACAAGGTGTTAAAAGGAGAAGCCAAGGAGGAAATTCTTGATGGTGAGGGTGTTTTGAGGATAAAAGGTTGTATTTTGTTCCTCGAACAAGTGATTTGACTAGGTTGATCATGGAGGAGGCTCATAGTTCGAGGTACTCTATTTATTCAGGGGCTACTAAAATGTATCGTGACTTGAAGCAGCATTATTTGTGGTGTCGTATGAAAATAGATATAGTTGATTTTGTATCTCGATGTTTGAATTGTTAGCAAGTGAAGTATGAACATCAAAAGCCTGGAGGTGTGACTCAGAGGATGCACATACCTGAGTGGAAGTGAGAGCGTATTTCTATGGATTTTGTGGTAGTGTTTCCCCGTACCTTGGGGAAGTTTGATGCTATATGGGTCATTGTGGACAGATTGACTATGTCTTCGCACTTCGTACCAGTTCAAACTGTATATAATTCAGAGAAATTAGATAAGATCTACCTTCTAGAGATAGTTTGCTTGCATGGAGTGCCTATTTCTATCTTTTCAGATAGTGGCGCACAATTTACATCTCATTATGGCAGTCTATGCAGAAGGAGTAGGGTACTTGGGTGGATCTTAGTACAACCTTTCACCCTTAGACTGATGTCAGTCTAAACAAACTATTCAGGTTTTTGAGGCCATGTTACGGGCGGGTGTGATCAACTTTGGTGGTCATTAGAGTCTATTTTTGCCTTTATCAGAGTTTGCATAAAATAACAATTATCATCCGAGCATTGAGATGACACCGTTTGGGGTTTTGTATGGTAGGAGATGTCAATCTCCAATTGATTGGTTTGATGCATTTGAGTCCTTGGACAAGGTCAAGTTGATGCAGGATAGACTTCTCATGGATTAGAGTAGACAAAAGAGTGATGCTGATAGAAAAGTTTGTAATTTACAGTTCATGGTTGGAGAGCGGGTTTTATTGAAGGTTTCACCCATGAAGGGTGTGATGAGATTTGGAAAGAAGGGCAACTTTAGCCCGTGGTATATTGGTCCTTTTGAGATTGTTGAGCTTATAGATGAGGTGGCGTACGAGTTGGCTTTGCCATCTAGTTTATTGGGCGTTCACCCTGTATTTCATATTTGGATGTTGAAGAAGTGCCATCAGGGTTGTGCTAATGTGATTCAATGAGATTTGGTGTTACTAAATAAGAATTTAAATTTTGAGAAGGATCCGCTAACCATTTTGGATAGGCGCGTTTGAAAGTTGAGATCGCAAAAAATTATTTTAGCAAAGGTTCAGTAAAAATATTGTCCGATTGAAGGAACTGCTGGAAGACCGAGTCAGACATACATAATAGATATCCCTCAAGAACTTTCTACTCTTTTACAGTTCGAGGACGAACGTTTGTTTAAGTGGTAGATGATGTAACGACCTGTTAGGTAGTTTTGAGCACTAGGACTATTTTGACTCTTCTCGTAAAATTTTAAAATATTTGGTAATTACGATTATTTAGTTAACATATATTTATTAAATAATTAATATAGTTGATAATTATTGGGCCAAGTCTATAATTTATTTAATACCCTTACCACTTGACCCATATAATTAAATTAAGTTAGTGGGATTTGTCCCTTTTAATACCTAATTATTTTATTTAGAAAAGAAGAAAAAGAATAGCTGTACAAGGCTTCGTTGCGGCATCATAACGAAGGTTGACAACTCTCAAGATAAGCAATTGCAATAAGATTTCAATTTTGTGTGTGTGCGTGTGATTGCTATATATATAAGTAATATTATTATATTATTAATGGATGGAACAAAAGAAAAGAGGAATAAAAAAATGAATTGTTGTAACATGGGTTCTTGAATCCATCCATATCCTTTTGGATTTAAAGGACACAAATTGGATGGTAATCATTGTCAATATTAGGACAATGATTACGGCATGATGAATTAATCATAAAATTATTATGTTAGAATGGATAATTGCAGATAGGGAAAGATTATGCATATTTGTTTTCTTGATGGAAGTCAGTTGGTTCGTTATAGTTGATTCGGTTTTAAATTATAATTTTTGTTATCACATTATGATTTAAGTTTTGGTATATTAAGATATGTAATTAAATCTTAGGTGTATTGTATTATATGAATACCATTAGATTTATGTTAATTGGAGAAATTAAGACTTAATCCTAGACTTAAAATTTAGGAATATAAGACTTGGCATATTTAGTTGGCACCAAGATTTATGAATTTAATTATAGATTAGGGTGAGTTTTGGATCTAGGCTAGGTCTATAATAATATGGTTGTCTATGGACTCACTTGCTTATAGATATTGCATATTTGATAGATTGAAAATATTCTGAAGCTTTACAAAAAGGAATGGAAAAATCTTGAGGATTCGTGACACATGTTCGACATTCAAGGTATGTTAAGACTTTCAGACTTCGTTGAAGAATATTTTCGTAATTAAAAATTAAAAATAGAATAGACAATAGGTAAGAGCGAAAGATGGAAGTCTCGTACCAACTGTGTGACAAGCATTGGTACGAGCACAATGTTATAAAGGGAAACTTTATTACTATAGAATGCAGATTGTAATCCGAGAATGCCAAAGCATTTGGGCATTAGCTGATGTATTATTGACTTGATTTCTTTTGTGTGATTGTGTTTCTTTATTGAACCTGTATATTTGTCATAGTTGAGGTGATTATATATCATACCGATAATTGATTGATTGAGATGCATCATCATCCCCTGTTATTTAAATCACACATGCATTGAGTATAAGTTGGGCACTTGGAGATCGTCCGTGGTGGGGATTGTGAGATGTTATGATTATAAATTGGGCACGTGGAGATCCTTCGTGCTGGGGATTATTTGATTTTATGATAGTGCATTGAGATCATCTACATAGACATGTGAAGATCGTCTATTTCGTTTTATGGACCTTGCGAGTCCCCCTTGGGTCACAAACTCTCAATGTATTTTTGGTAAGTATCGTGTATATATGGTTGAGAGAGTTCTTGTCATATGAGGCATATCATTTCATGGTGTCACATTGCATTGCATCTCATTACATTCTCATTCTTATTGATTATGTGTTTTATTAGTGGTTGGACAATTTGTGATATTTGATTTCCCCTATTTAATGAGGCTTGACTGAATAGTATAATGCAAACTTGTATAAATAAAAGGATGACTTTCTTATATACTCCCGTCAGTAATTTTTCATTTTTGGTTTATGAGATATACCAGGTACACGTGGTTTCGTACTCATACTACACTCTTTTGTGGTGCAGATTGGATTTTGAATTCGAGCACATTTCATGGAGCTTTCAGAGTTGAGGCGAGTTATCTTGGAGTTTATGTGATCTTCTTGGCTGTTCCGTGGCCTACACCTCCCTCTATGTCTTTAGTTATTATTTTGTTTTAGTATTTAGACATGATATTCCTTACGTTTAGGTTTGCCATTTAGTCCAGACCTGCATCATAGTTTAGAAGCTCTTGTACTTATGACACTAAATCTTGGAATGGTATTTTAGTTTTCTATATTTATTTAAAAGACTTAGTATTTAAGATATTCACTTGCTACTTACTTAGTATTCAAAAGAATGTAACTTTTCAATGGTCTGAAGAGTGTGAGGTGAGGTCTTAAAAGCTCAAGACATTGTTGACTTCAGCCGCTATCTTGACCTTGCCGGTGGAAGGTGAAGGCTTCACCATATATTGTGATGCTTCGCGGGCTGGTCTTGGGTATGTATTGATGTAGAAGGGTAAGGTGATAGCATATGCTTCAATATAGTTGAAGTCATAAGAAGAATTATCCTACTTATGACATAGAGTTGGTAGCGGTAGTTTTTGCTTTAAAAATTTTGAGGCATTACTTAATGTCACGACCTAAAGTACCTCCTAGACGTGACATGGCGTATAAGACCCCGAAAGGCCCGATACAAGCCACTTAGCATACATCATACAAGGTAATAGTAGTTAATAGTTTAAAAGACAGTTTTTAGATCAAAGGAGTTTGACAAAATAACGAAAGTCTAACATAGTCTCAAAGCCATCTAATACATCAATATAATGAAATATTGGGACGTAACCCATACAATTTCAAAGGTATAAAGACATAAAGCTATAAATGTGGCATTGTCCTCGAAGTATGAGGACTCACCAAGTCTTCTTAATCACAAGTACAACGATCTAGCCACGAGTGGATGGAGAGGAGTCGTCACGCCCTACATTAGTGAAACAATGTAGGCAAGAGTATGCGTTAGCACATAGAATGTACCAAGTATGATACCTATGCATAGAAGTTACAAAATCATGCTAAAAAGGAGATATACATAAGACACAATGACCAATGCTAAGTCGTAAAATAACATGATGGAAAACATGAGTTAAAAACCATGGTCAATGCAAGTAAATCATCTTTAGACCAATCATACTTGAAATATCTTTTAGTAAGTAAGCTTGGTTTATTATGTGGAAAGCTTAACCGACATAGACCATGTGAGCTTTAACATGGAATCTGGTGTCTACCCCACACCGAAAAGAGGTGTCCTTACTTGCCAAGGTAAGAACCATAACTTCTAGCTTAAGTGGATCCACTAGCTAATGTCTATCTTAGACAATCATCCTGTAATGACCCTTCAGGTCATTTTCGAGTTAATGCCTTCTTTCCATCATTTAGAGCGTTCCTATAGCGACCCCAAGTCATTTATGACTTGCTGGGACTGACAGTTCTATCACCTTGTCGTTCGTTTGGTTTTTATGCAAGTTTTAGTGTTTTGGAGTTTTTGAAACTTGAAAAGTTGATTTCGGTCATAACCTCAGGTAAACGACCTCAGAATGGAATCCTGACGGTCCTATCAGCTTTGAAATGGTAAAATTAGGCGAGTAGCATGGCCGGCATGAGTCCTGAGGTTTTTGGTGCGACTCTGGGTCATTTGGTGCTTTAGCCGTTGAAATTTGGCCTTAGGTTGATTTGGCCAACATTTTTGGAAAATGCACTCGAATGAAAAATTTGTCACCGCGGTTAGTTTCGAAATGTCATTTTTGGTCTAGAACGACCCTTCGTGCGCTTCCCAGGGGTTCCGATCTAATTTCGAGGCCCTTTGTGGAAATTGGCTAAAAATGACATTTGGGTGTGGAACCCAATTTTTGTCAAGATGACCTCGTATTGAAATTTTTACTAAGCCATTGAGTCCGGAGCATCGAATTTGGTGGGGTAACATATCTCATTTGCACGCACGGGTTCCAAACGAATCCCGAGCACCCCATCGGAGACTTGACAATCCCCAAATCTCAGATGATGCAACAGTTGAATGTTGCAGGCCTCTCCTTGTTCGCGTTCACGGGCCTGGGGCCACTTTCACGGAGTTCTGGGTTTCTCCTCTTCGCGTTCGCGGGAAGGTCTCTTAATTCGCGGAGGTCTGCTTCCCTTCTCTCTGTGTTCGCGGGAAGGTCTCCGCGTTAGCGTTTCTCTGGTTTTCTCCTCTCTACGTTCACAAGCCTGTAGCCGAATTCGCACAGGTCAACTACGTCTGGTCCTTTATTTAAAAGGCCAGACACGATCAGCTATTAGTGGCATTTTCATTTGGTGATTTCTCTCTCATTTTAAGTCGGATTTTGGTGATTCAAAATCCGGTCTGTTCGAAATTGTTGTGGCTTTGTGGGTGACTGATCAGAAGGTGTCAGAAAGTCTCCGTTTGAGGAATATTTGTGTTGCAGTTAACTGTTCGAGTTGATTGTTTTGAGATTTTTCTTGAATTTTTGCATGCTAATCGTTTGGGCTGTTCGGAGCCCTGAATTGTGTTCAATTTTGGAATACAAGTTTGGGAAAGGGTTTTGGACCTCTTCACGGAGTCAATTATGGAATTTCCAAAGCGGGTTCCACATTCCCATTTTTGACTCCGAAATTGGCCCGTCTCTGATTTTTGTAATTTAATTGTCTAAACGACTGTGCAGAGACTGTGATTCTATTCTTGATAGCGTGGCAGAATCTCGAGGCCGTTCAAAAGGGAAAAGCCCCGGCAGAGTGATTTGGAGCACGCACGGTCAGCCTTCAGGTAGGTTACAACTTCCTTTCTACTTAGATTGAGCATTAATGTGTAAATTCATGATGATTAGTGTAAATTTGGGCGGGTACCTAGTTATATCTACTTTTCTTCTAAGAAACCACAATTTTATGGTTTATTACCTCTGTTTCGAGGGTAGTACCATGCTGATAGGGGGCTCTATGTGTGTTTTAGCATGCATTGTGATTTTATTCTTTCTTGGTTGATTGCTTGTTGTTGGGGCATGTTTTTGTCACGACCCAAGGTACCCCCTAGACGTGACATGGTGTACAAGACCCCGAAATGCCTCTTACAAGCCACTTAGCATGCATTGTAAAGATAATGGAAATCAAGAGTAAGTAAAATAAGCCAAGTCATAAGGGTTTTATAAAAATGAAGCGAAAATCTACATAGTCTCAAGCCATCTATTACATCACAGAGTGACGGGGACGTAACCCACGCATCACATACAAAAGTCTAAAATAGAAAGACATAAAAGAAATGAAAGAGTCTCTGTCCTCAAAGCATGAGGACTCACCAATCTTCAAGAATCCTTCAACTAGGCTCTAGCCACGAATAGATGGAGAAGATTCGTCACGCCCTACATCAATAAATCAATGTAGGCAAGAGTATCCGTTAGTACAATCAAGTACCAAGTATGATAGCAATGCAAAAAATCACTTAAACATGCAAAATCGGGACATTTTCATAACATGCATGACCAAGCTAAAACATGAAAATGTTAGAAACATAAGTCATGAATCAAGGTCAAAGCAAGCAAAACATCTTTACACCATTTGTGAAATATATTAAAAGCACTTTAGTTCATTGTTTGTGGGAAGTAGCCTTCACCACATGTAAGACCATGTGAGCTATCAACGTGGAATCCGGTGTCTAACTCTACACCGAAAAGAGGTGTCCTACTTGCCAAGGTAAGACCATGAACTTCTTAGCTTATGTGGATCCACTAGCTAATGTCTACTTAAAGACAACATCCTATGGTGGCAACATAGTTTATGGGATAGAGATTGCTTTAGGAGACTCGGCCTCAACTAACGGGAGAGTTCCATCTAGAAAACCCGGCTTGTACTAACGGGAGAGCTTTCACTAGAAGACCCGGCCTCTACTAACGGGAGGGCTTCCATCTCAATATCCACTCGGTGCTAAGCATAATTCCCACGGATTAGTCATTACCATAATTATCTCATCAAACATGAAAAGGTACAACTAGGGTTACTAATTCAAGCTAAAATCATGCTTATAGATATTCATCTTTCATGGACCTTTTCAAACTTGCATCATTAGAATAGCTCCTTAAGAGCATGGGTAATCGCCTCTTTGTTCTTCTTTTATCATAGTGGGAGAATTACGTGAGAAAACCTTTCACTACTCGACCATAGCATCATCATATCATTACTTTGGTACTTTACTCTTAAAGCCTCCTTAATTCATCATGCTCATATTTCATAGTTCATATGGGTTCATGCAAGTTCAACTCATATCATGCATTTCAATGCAAGCTCATTCTTAGAAAGCCATAATTAAGACAATTTACCCATACTTGAAGGAGCTCACATAATAGAGGAAAATCATGCTTTTGACTTGATCATGCTAAATTCATAAGATCATCCTCAATTCATTCATAATTCATGCTTGATTTCATAGAGAAATCATAAACTTCATCAAATCATAACTCAACCCAACAATCAAAGCATAGATTATCAAATTGGGGAGAATTAGCTTAGGATCATGGGGGTTCATGCAATCTTTACATTAAATCATGTAATTCACACTAATTCGTGCACTAAGTTACTTTATCACGCTAAATCGTGCACTAGGAATCATAAAATCAATAATTGGAATCATAATTGAAGAACCCACAAGGATTGATCATAAACCCTAATTCAATTGGGTTAGAGTAAACCTTCGAAAATCATGAAGAAGAGGAAGGGCCCATTGGAGGAAAAGACTCCTAATGGTGAACACTATCATACCTCAAAGCAATCCACAGGAAATTGGAGAAGATTGAAGGTCTTCAATGGAGGATTCAAGCTCCTTCTTCTTCCTTGAGAGTTGAGAGATTTTCGTTTTAGAGAGAGAAATATTTGAGAGAGGAGAGTTTTGGAATGAATTAGAATCAAAGGAATTAGGCTTAGAAAGTATTTATAGGTCTAAGATTAAGGGTATAACCGACTTAGTTTAATAGGTAAACAATTAGGAAAAAGACCAAAAAGCCCTTAATTAAAAACTGTTGGGGCCAATCGACGGACAGGATCTACGGTCCGTACATCAATTGACGGACCGTCCTGTTCTTCCGTCAATTGATTCAGAAAGTTCATTTTGGGCTGAAAATTTGGTTAAGTCTGGAAGGCATCTACGGAACCCATCTACGGCCCGTCAACTGGACTACGAACCGTCTTGCTGTTCCGTAGGTCAAGGTTCAGAAACTTTGAAATCCTGAAATTTCATAGTGCCATTGATTGTTCCCACTTACGGCCCGTCAATCCATTTACGGCTCGTAGGTGGCCTCCCTAGGTCACTGTCTTCAGGGGAGTTCTGCATTTTAAAATCCCTTGGAAGCTTGGGGTGTTACAGAACCTATCAAAAAAAGCAACCTTGAACTTCTCTCAATCAAGAGGATCTGCGTCAACTGCCCTCTCACTCGTCCTTTGCTCAAACAACACTTGAGCCACACCCTTAAGTTGATAAGCGGCCAACTTTGCTTTTTCCTCCGGCGTCACACCCATGATCATTAGCACCTTGTACACCTCATCAATGAACTCTTGAGGATCTTCCTCAACCTTAGAACCATGAAATTCTGGAGGGTTCATTCTAGTGAAATCCCTCACCCTCGATGCCTCCGTACCCACATTTGGGTTCACAAGAGCCAAAACCTCTCTATTGACTTGAGCCATCATGGCTTGGGCCAACACTTGAAAGGCAGCCCTAAACCCCGCATTAGTCACTTGTTCAGCCAAAGGGTCGGCCGGAACTTGAGGAGTTTGAGGAGGAGCTTCCTGTTCCACATTCTCCCTTGCATTTCTTCTAGTATAAGCTCTTCGAGTAGCCATATCCTGAAACACATAGGATAGGGATTAGGAGAGAGAGACATATAGAGTTACACTCTATCGCATGACTTAAGAGTAATGAAAGAAGTGGAGTTTCCTAAACATCTTATAGCCTCTCATTCATAAATGTGGCACGCTTCACACTCATGAGCAAGACTCTACTCGATGTGGCTTATGAAACTTCCTAGGATCATTCTAAAACCTTGTGCTCTGAATATCAAGTTTGTCATGACCCAAGGTACCCCCTAGATGTGACATGGCGTACAAGACCCCGAAAGGCCTCATAGAAGCCACTTAGCATGCATCGACAAGATAATGGGAATCAAGAGTAAGTAAAATAAGTCCAAGTCATAAGATTTTTATAAAAATGAAGCAAAAATCTACAAAGTCTCAAGCCATCTATTACATCATAGAGTGATGGGGACGTAACCCACGCATCACATACAAAAGTCTAGAATAGAAAGACATAAAAGAAATGAAAGAGTCTCAGTCCTCGAAGCTTGAGGACTCACCAAATTTCAAGAATCCTTCAACTAGACTCTAGCCATGAATAGATGGAGAAGAGTCTTCATGCCCTACATCAATAAATCAATGTAGGCAAGAGTATGCGTTAGTACAATCAAGTACCAAGTATGATAGCAATGCACAAAATCACTTAAACATGCAAAAAAAAGACATTTTCATAACATGCATGACCAAGCTAAAACATGAAAAGGTTAGAAACATTAGTCATGAATCAAGGTCAAAGCAAGCTAAACATCTTTACACCATTTGTGAAATATCTTAAAAGCACTTTGGTTCATTGTTTGTGGGAAGTAGCCTTAACCGACATGTAAGACCATGTGAGCTATCAACATGGAATCCGGTGTCTAACCCTACACTGATAAGGCCATCCTATTTGCCAAGGTAGGACCCTTTACTTAACTTGTAGCTTACGTGGATCAACTAGCTAGTGTCTATCATAGACCATCATCCTATGGGGGCACATAGGTAAGGGATAAAGAGATTGCTACTAGAAACCCGATCTCTATTAACGGGAGAGCTTCCATCTCCATATCCTCTCGGTGCTAAGCATAAATCCCACGGAATAGTCATGATTTTTATTCATCTTATTATCCATGAAAAGGTACAACTAGAGTTACCAATCCAAGCAAAAGTTCATTAGAATAGCTCCTTAACTTCTTGATTCAACTTTAGTTTAGAAAGTCTTTCAACAAGTTATGAATCCTTTATGTGAGAAAAATCATTTCACATTCTTAGATTGAGTAATATATGAGAAAACCTTTCACAATTGAACATCATCATCAATTAAGCTTCAATCTCATAGCAATTCATGAATCATCATAATTTTCATAATTGAACATGCATACTTTCATAAAACCCATCATTTTTGATCATTCATAATTCATCATGAAGTCATAGCATTAGGAAACATAAATCATGCATGGGTCCATATAGATTTCATAACATTCATCTACTTCACAATTCAACCCATCATCATAGCCTAGTGTTCGAAATTAGGGAAAATCACACGGGTTCATGGGAATTCATCTTAATTCATGAAAGTCAACTAAATTCATGCTTCATAGTTCATAAAACAATCAATTAAATCAACCTTGAAAAGAACCCATGACATAGAAGAAAACCCTAGCTTCAATGAAGGATTTCTAACTTGCAAAATAGAGAATTTTTGAACTCAATGGAGGAAAGGGCTCCATAGATGAAGACTATCATACCTCAATGCCAAAGCCTTGAAATCAATGGAGGATTGGGAGGCTTGATCTTGAAATCCTAGCTTATCTTCTTCTTCAAGCTTCTACAGAGAGAAATATTTGGGAGAGGTGAGCTTTTGGGAATGTTTTGGAATGGGTAGAATTTGGTTTAAAAGGTTTATATAGGCTCTAGGTTAAGGGCCAAACCAACTTAGATTAGGAATTAAACACTTAGAGAAAAGATCAAAAAGCCGTTTAAAAATAACTGTCGGACCCCTACCTACTGTTGGACCTATGGTCCGTATGTTGACCTATGACCCGTTCTTTCCTTCCGTAGATAGATTAAGAGACTGCCAACCTTGGAACCTACAATGACGGACCCAATGTACAGTTCGTGGGTCGACCTACGTCCCATACATGGCCACCGTAGGTCAAATCCTTAGCCCTGAAGATTTAACTAAGTATGGGTCTCACCTATGAATCCTACCTACGACTCGTACATAGATCGACGGTCCATCTTGGCAAGCCCTATAAAAGTACTGAGGCTTAACATTTTAAGGGACCTGGACTAGCCAACCACGGGCCTGTGTAGGTCAGTCCACGGGCCGTAGGTGGCTCCGTTGGTACGAACACCAGAAATTCCAGATAAACTAAAATTCTATCCTTTACGAATCTGAGGTTTTACAGTTTATGCCTTAGCCTAGGATAGACTAGTGTTACCTTAGACCCATGCACCTTGTGACTACGGTATGTCTCTGACATCGTTTCGGATGGACTAGGTCCTTGTAGACCGATATAGCAGACTTGGGTCTGATAGTATGAGCCTTAGCTTAGGCCTTTGCGCTGCTTGTTCGACTTTTTGTTTCCTCCCCCTATTTCTACAGCTCCGATGCGTTACCAGAGATGGTGTGTTTCCTTGGGATTGGAATGCTTTTGGGTTGGTGTTGTTTGTGATATTGTTGGGAGTGGACGGCGATCCACGATGACAAAGAGCCTATTTGGGATATTTTAGATCCTCTTCGGAGTTGATACGCCCCTGGGCCCTCTTGCTAGCTGGGCAGCTGACACCCCTAGGAGTGGCTGGCTGGTTGGGCGGCCTGGATATTTGAGATACTTTGAGATCCTCTTCGGAGTTGAAACACCCCCGGGCCCTCTTACTAGCTGCGCGGCTAACGCCCCTGGGAGTGGCTAGCTGGGCGACCTGGATATTTGAGATATTCTTTTGAGTTGATAAACACTCTTGCTAGCTGGGCTGGGAGTTGACTGGTTGTTCGTTTCGGATCTTGTTTACCCTTCAGTCTTGTAGGCTTAGCTATTTTTTGTACCGATCGGCTTTTGGTGGTCCCTTCGGGTTTTATATAATTTGTACGAGTGTACCTTCTAGGCTTATGATGGTCTAGTTAGGTTTAGTTTTAGTTTAACTGTACTTAGATTTATTTTCAGTGCACTCTTGTGCTTCTTTCTTATCCTCTTTGACCTCTATTTTTATTTAAATTTTATCTTTTCTGATTATTCTTATCCTTCTTGCTCAGTCGGCCATTGATGCCTATTGGGTACGTGTTATTTTGGTACTCATGCTACACTCTGCATCTGTTTTTGTGATGCAGGTCCGAGCACCAGCTACCAGCATTGATATCGAGCTTGTTGCTATAATATTCGAAGGTGAGCGTGAGCACACAACGTTCGTGGGTTACCGTCTCCTTCTGTATATATATGTTGACTTATCTTTTGCTTTTTGAGAGAGTCTAGTTTCTTTGGTCCACTTTTGGGACTTTTACTAAGTTTGTTCGTAGCGCTATACATGTGACTTCTAAGTTTTGGGAGGGATTTTTTTTTTGTATATATGTTGGGCTTGCTTCCGTTTCCTCTTTCGTGATTCTGCTATTTGTGTTACCGCTTAGTTTGAGTTTAGTTTCTTCCTCAATCCCATTACTTGTAGGTTCCGGGATACGGGTTGGCTTGCCTACTGGTGGGTTATAGTAGGCGCCATCATGACTCGAGGAATCGGGTCGTGACAAATTTGGTATCAGAGTCCCAGGTTTACCGGTCTCACTTGTACAAAGCTAACGTCTAGTAGAGTCCTTCGAATTGGTATGGAGACGTCCGTGACTTATCTTCGGGAGGCTATAAGATGTCATTAGGGGTTTTTCCTATTTTGTATCATTTTCGTGTGTTGTTTGTCCAATTGGTTTAATGGAATCCTATTTGTTTCACTCTGTTGCAAGATGACTTGCACGCGCGGTAGAGCGATCGGAGTGATGCACCTGGGCCCGCAGAGAGAGCCCCAACTAGGGGTAGAGGCAGACTTTGAGGTCGAGGCAGGGCTGCAGCACCAGCCTGAGATAGAGGGTGGACTCCGGACACAGAGGCAGAGCCTCAGGTTGATCATATTCCTCCTCAACCAGTGGGACCGGGACCAGCCCAGTGACCACTTGCACAAGTTGCCGCCCCTGACCTTCAGGCGATGCTCGCCCAGATTTTAGCGGCGATAAGGGGTGTGCAGTAGTAGGGTCAGCCTACTATAGTGGCTCCAGAGGTTCAACAGTTGCCAGTACCGACTGCCGCCCAGTCGGATGATTTAGATGGGGTCATGCCACTTCGAGAGCAGAAGATGCTAGGGGTGTTTCTGAGCTTATCACCGCCGAGGTTTTCTGGGGCTGTTGGGAGGATGCCCATGAGTTCCTTACCACTTGCCTAGAGTGATTGCATGCTCTGGGACTGGTGGAGTCGAGAGGAGTCGACTTCACCGCTTATTAACTAGATGGGCCTGGCTGACACTGGTGGCATTCTTAATTGGAGACCAGGCCAGCTGGGTCCCCGTCGGTATTTTGGATAGAGTTTTCAAAGGCCTTTATGGCTAGGTTTATCCCACAGAGCGTTAGAGATTGGCTTCGTGATGAGTTTTTGAGGTTGGAGCAGGGCTCCATGATGGTGTCTGAGTATGAGGCTAGATTCCATGAGCTATCTCGTCATGCTACTATAATCTTGCTTATGGATGAGGAGAGGGTTCGGTGCTTCGTTAGAGGATTGAAGCTGCAGCTACACATTGAGACTCAGTCCATGATTTCAGTGGGCTGCTCTTTTCTTGATGTTGTGGATCATGCCCGCACACTTGAGCAGCTCTGTTGCGAGGCCAGAGGGGGCAACGACAAGAGGGCTACGCAGGACGATAGCCATAATGGGCATCGTTCTAGTCCTAGAGATCTTCAGGACAAGTTCCGTCAGAGGTTCCAGCAGGGTCAGTCCAGTCGCCCGCTCCAGGCATCGCTACATGCTGCAGAGGGTGACCAGTACCGTCAGGGTGGCTATGGTACTTTTCAGAGTCAGGGCTGAGGTAGTTTTTGGTCGGGTTCTTCAAGCCGGGGTGGCCGGCCTCTAGTTGCGAGCAGACCACCTCAGGGTTGTTTTACCTTCGGAGGGCTCGATCATTGGTTCAGAGAGTGCCCTCTTCATAGGCCAGTCGTACCAGCTCCACATGAAGCTAGACCTGCACCAGCAGCAACATCTCAAGCTAGGGGAGGAGGTCAGCATCAAGGTATTTGGGGAGGTCCCCAGGGAGGCAGGACAGGTGGCAGAGTTGATGCACGAGGTAGAGGTACTAGGGCCATTTCTATAAAGCTCCAGCTAGGGCAGAGGCTGAGGCATCAGATGATGTGATTACAGGTACGGTTCATTTATGCCATCAGGCTGCTTCAATTTTATTTGATCCAGGTTCCACCTATTCGTACGTGTTTGCATATTGTGCTCCTCGGTTGGGGGTGAGTCCAGAGCCCTTAGTGGTGCCGTTACGTGTTTCGACCCCAGTAGATGATTCTTTAGTAGTGGATCAGATATTTAGATCCTGTGTGATGACTATTTAGGGGCAGGACACTCGGGCCGATCTTATTTTGCTTAGCATGTTGTATTTTGACTTGATTTTGGACGTGGATTGGTTTTCCCTTCACCGAGCGATCTTGGATTGCTATGGCAAGATCGTTACTTTAGCCATGCCTGGTATTCCACTGGTGATGTGGCAAGGCTTTTGTAGTCGCACGCTGGTTGGGGTGATTTCTTTTATTCAGGCTCGGAGGCTAGTAGCTAGTGGGTATTTGGCTTATTTGGCTTATGTTAGAGATGTTAGTAGGGAGGGCCCTATGGTTGATTCAGTACCTATAGTCTGAGAGTATATGGATGTGTTTCCTGCCGACCATCCTAGCCTACCCCCAGATCGTGATATTGATTTTGCCATTGACTTGGAGTTGGGTACCCATCCTATTTCTATCCCACCGTATCGTATGGCCCCCGCAAAGCTCAAGGAGCTCAGTGTTCAGCTTCAAGATCTCTTAGGTAAGGGATTCATTAGGCCTAGTGTATCACCTTAGGGTGCCCCAGTCTTGTTTGTGAAGAAGAAGGATGGTAATATGCAGATGTGTATTGATTACAGGTAGCTGAATAAGGCGACGGTGAAGATCCGTTACCCTATGCCTCGCATTGATGATATATTTGACCAGCTTCATGGTGCTTCGGTGTTCTCTAAGATTGATCTGAGATCCGGTTACCACAGGTTGAGGATTAGGGAAGTAGACATCCCTAAGACCGCATTTAGGACTCGTTATGACCATTATGAGTTCCTAGTGATGCCTTTTGGATTGACTAATGCCCCTGCCACCTTCATGGATTTGATGACCCATGTATTCAGGTCGTATCTTGACTCCTTTGTCATAGTCTTCATAGATGATATCCTGGTGTACTCGCAGAGCCAGAGTGAGCATGAGCAACATTTGAGGGTAGTGCTCCAGACTTTGGGAGATCATTGGCTTTTTGCAAAGTTCTCAAAGTGTGAGTTTTTGATTTAGTCCGTAGCATTCTTGGGGCACGTGGTGTCCAAGGATGGCATTATGGTGGATCCGACAAAGATTGAGGCTATTCGTGATTGGGTCAGGCCTACCTCTATGACTGAGATTCGTAGCTTCATCGGATTTGCAGGGTACTACATGTGTTTTGTTGAGGGCTTTTCTTCTATAGAGGCACATTTGACTCGGTTGACTCGCTAGGATGTTCCCTTTGAGTGGCTGAAGGAGTGTGAAAGGAGCTTTCTGAGGCTTAAGGAGTTGCTTACTACCGCTCATGTATTGACTCTTCCAGTTGATGGTGAGCGCTTCAAGGTTTATTGTGACGCATCCGGTGTTGGTTTGGGTTGTGTATTGATGCAGCGGGGCCGGGTTATTGCTTATACGTTGAGGCACCTTAAGCTGCATGAGTGCAACTAACCCACTTATGACTTAGAGTTTGCGGCGGTAGTTTTTGCGCTTAAGATCTGGAGGCACTACTTGTTTGTAGTCCATTGTGAGATTTACACGGATCATAGAAGCCTTCAGTACATCATGAGCCAGAGGGACCATTGATCTGAGGCCAAAAATATATTTTCTTATCATTAATTGCCTCATATTTATTATTTATATTTGTCTTTTTTGAGCAGGAATTTTATGGATTGTGCTAAATAGTGTATTTTATTTGTAGGATTAAATTGGTACAAAGTTGAAGAAGTTTGGAGCTAAAATGAATTAATTATGAAAGATTGAAGAAGGAAAATCAAGCAGGCAGCTTAATGGATTAAATTGAATATTATATTAATATTTATATATATGGAAAAGTTGGGCGAGGAAAGCAAATTGAGGCGGTTGGGCAGTGTTCACACGGACGTAGGAATCCAATTCCGTTTTGGTTTTGGGTTCCTAATTTGTTTTGGACTCAGTTATTTTATTCAGGGTTTTCTACATCTATAAATAGTCCATAGAAATAATTATTGGAAGAACACTTTTTAAGGAAGACACTTTGTAAGGAAAAATTGTCAATACTTTTTAGGGTTCTTTTCTTCTTCTTTTTCTTAGGTATTAGTAGCTAAAGACCCTTGTTCTGGGGCTGCGGCTATGGGTAATTGTTGAACATCGATTGTTTTGAATTAATGTTGGTTATCGTTTAAATTACTTTTGTATTCTTGTTTTAGTATTTCATGCTTGATCACCATAGAAATAAATCTATTGTCTATTCTTGGACTCGAGAGATAAAGAGGTAGATAGACCAAAGAATGCAAAGAGCTTGTTCTAACTTTGTTTAGATTCGTGTTCAGGAGTGACGCCCGGACGAACACCTCGCTTGGTTACGAAACAGGATGAAATATAAATGCTCGCCAATTAGGACTGCCTATCCCCGCTCAACGATGTAGTTAGACAGCTAGTTGGAGTAGGCGATTAGAGGTCGAGAGATCATGATCATAAAATCAACCCTGTAAATCAGCAATTTGATAACCTTAGTTAATTCATTACATGAGATGCGATACATGAAACCCTATGCATGTTGCAGCCCTGGAATTGTCCCAATCACTGTAAGTTAATCTTAGTATTTAATTCTTGCATTCTTTTATTTCTTTTGACACTCTTAAATAAATAATTTGACTAGTATAATTTAGTAAATAGTTAATTGACAGGTCTCTGTGGGTTCGATATTCCGGTTCTTAAAGAGCCACTTATTACTTCTGCGACCACGTACACTTGCGTGTGCAATTGGAAGCAACAAGTTTTTGGCGCCGCTGCCGGGGACTTAGAAATTAACTATTCATTTAGGTTATACTTTTTCTTTTTATTTATTTTTAATTTTTTTAGTTAAATTTTTTTTTCTACACAATTAAAAAGTTTTTCCTTTGAATAATTTGGTACTCTTATTGATATGACTGATTGGGATAAATCGTGGTTGGGTGAGACGTATCCTTGTAATTATTGTAATGGACCCCACTTGGATATCGAGTGTCCTATTTGTCATATATGTGGTGGTCAATTTGGTCATTGGAATGGTTGTCCTAACTCTTATTCCCCTCCCCCTCCCCCCTATTATGATTCTTCTATTATCTGTGATGTTGACAGGGGTGATGAAGTGGGGAATGCCCAAAGAGGTGGAGGTACGCAGAATTATGGGAACACGTATAACTCTAGTTGGAGGAACCACCCTAACTTCTCATGGGGTGGAAATCAGAATCAACACCAAAATCAGGCTCAAGGGCACAACCAATACAGACCACAAGGTAATGGACAACAATTTCAACAGCCAAATAATCAAGGTGCGAAGCAAGGGGGCATGACTAAGGAGGAGTTGTTCCAAAAGCTAAGTACAGAAATCAACAACAAGTTTTTGGCTGTTGGCAGGGGTGATACAATGGATAATGCAAAACAAGAGGTTCACAATGTGAATTCATTTATGGAATGTGCGGACATGCTGGACAAAGGTAATTTAAAAATCTCAAAACAAATGTTGGAATGCGTGGAAGAGCAATCAAAAATCAGAGAAATGCAAGCTACACTTGACGATATTGGATTGCAAATTGCAGTCCTAGCTAAAATAGATAAAGATATTGAATCCCAACAAAGAGAAAATCGTGAAGAAGCAGAGATAGTGAGCCAATATTGGATACAAGGACAAATTCAACTTCTAAAGTGTCAAGAGTCTATCCGTGATGGTCTGACATACATGACAACTCAACTGATAGAAGGAAGAGTTGAGCTCACACAAGAAATAGATCAATTTGGCTCAGATATTCAAAACTTGGAGGCTCACTTGAACAAAAAGATTGAGGCGTCTGATGTCCAATCACCAATTGTTGTGGATGATGACCAACTAGTGGAGCAAAAAGAGGAATTCCAACCATTCAACTATACCGTATTCCTTAATGTCGATGTTGAGAAAGAGTACAAAAGTGAGAATGTTGTAAATAATGTTGCTTTGGAGTTGAGGCATATTGGACTTCATTCTAAACATTTTTCTACATTATGCTTAGATGATGACATGAAATTCGAGTCATCTGAACTAATAGAGGAGTGTCTAGATGAGGAACAAGGCCCCTACATTCTAAAGTTTTCTAATTCACGTAGACAAAACGACATTCCTCACATAAGGGCCAAGAAGTGCAAGATGCGACATTTATTACTTGGTTCTTTTATCTTTATACCACCGCCCCTAGAGAGGAGCAGAAAAATTGATGCAAAGTTAGGGGAACAATTCATAAGTTCAAAGTGGAAAGAAAAGTGGTGAACTTAATTAGGTCGTGCCGCGACATCAAATTAGGCGCTTATTGGGAGGCAACCCAATTGGTTTTGGAGAAGTCTGAGTATCCAAAATTTGGAGCTAAGGAGCACGTTTGAGCTTAAGGGTGGGGTGACGACCCTTGATGAAAATTAAGAGAACATGCTACTAGCTAGGCCTAGAGGCCTCAGGGAGTTTTCCTAACCCTTGTTTTAAATTTTATTTGATGCTTTGGGGACATAGCATTTTTTTTAAGTGTGGGGTGGAGGAATGAATTCCTAGTTTTTACTGCTTTATCGAGTCTTTTTGTATTTTTAGGTGGGTTCCTCGGCTTTTGTTTTCGGTACTTTTCCTGAGGATAGTCCCTTTGAACCGATAGGGAGTAAATTTTTTTTTTTTTTATTTTTTAGAGAAAAGAAAAGACCCTTTTGAGTTGTGTGATACTTGCTATTTAGGCCTAATTTTAAGTAGTACGTTCTTGTGAATGCTTGATTGCTAATGAAATTGCAGACTCTTTGACACTTAGGTTCATGGTCGTGACTTTGTTTATAGCTTGTTTTATTTTGTAGTTTGTTATGATCCTGTCTCTCTTAGAAGTGGAATTGATCCATCTTGATTGATACTTGTGCCATGTGTGGTGAGAATTTGCTTATTCCATGTTTTGCATCTTAGTCTAGAACTTGCCCTGCATGTTATTGAAGCGAAATAAACAGTATTGCTCAGTTTAGGAGATGATAATAGGCTTTCTTTGATTTGTCTTGTAAATTTTAGCCTTTTCAGATATTATATCACTAGTTCGCCCTTTTGAGCCTGTAGCCTTTTGTTGGTAGCTATATTTTGCCCTTAACTATTTTGTTGAATCCCTAGTTTTTGCACCTTGCTTCCTTGAGCACTGTAGCATAGACTGATTATAATTGTTATATCTGGAAAAAGAAAAGGGGTGGTTGAATGACAAGAGGTAATCAATGATAGCTACAAAGTGATGAAAAAAGCCCTCTTCGAAAGAATGTGACATGAAAAAGAAAAAAAAAATTCTTTGAGAAAAAAAAATTGTGAAAGAAAAAAATGATTGAAGCATTCTTGAGATGATGAGAATTACTAGTGAAATAATTGTTGAAGAGAGGGCTGAAAATAAAGAGAAGAAAATAATGGATGATGAAGTCTAAAAATACAAAGTGCTTAGGGAAGTGTGAGTCACTATTATATAATTTTCCTACCTGTCCCTTAGCCTACATTATAACCCGTTAAAGTCCTATTTGATTTTAGTCGAGCATGCTTAATTAGTGGAGATGTACATAATGGGCAAGCATATGGTTCTTTGAGCATACATGTGAATTTTATTGGTGAGTGTGAGATTTGATCTTTGATGTGAAGTCCTTAATTTATATTCAATCTTTTGAATTGAGTGTGTGGACTATTTCTTCTTGTGAGGGCACTTGTTTCATGATAGATAGGTGATGTTATTAACTTTCTTTGATGAGAGTAGGCGAGTAAACTTAAATTTGATGAGTTCATAGTCTTTCCTTGAGGTTAGGAGGTTAAAGGTTTGTTGTTTATTTGGATGTCTTGCATAATGAGCGGAATTGTACTTGATGTTTTCAAATTTCAATATGGCCTAATAGTTTGTATCAACCAAAGTGATGGCTTCCTAGTATGATTTTTGAGATGAGCTTTAATGTTTGCTCGAGGACGAACAAAAGTTTAAGTGTGGGGTGTACCATAATTTGAGGCAGCGCCGTTGGATTGAGCTCTTGAAGGACTATGACCTCTCTATTCTCTACCATCAGGGCAAGGAAAATATGGTAGCGGATGCCTTGAGCCGGAAGGCGGTGAGTATGGGTAGTCTAGCCTTCCTTTCTGTTTCAGAGTGACCTTTGGCTTTGGACATCCAGTCCTTATCCAACCAGATAATCCGGCTTGATATTTTAGATGGCAGACGGGTGTTAGCCTATGTGGGAGTTCAGTCATCTCTAATAGATCAGATCTGTGGTCTACAGTTCGAGGATGAGTCCTTGGTGGCATTTTGAGATAGAGTATTGGCAGGCTATGCCGGAGAGGCTACTTTTGATTCAGATGGGGTTTTGAGGTTTGTCGATCGGTTGTGTGTTTCGAGAGTTGGGGGTTTGATTCAGTTGATCCTTAGCGAGGCCCATGATTCTAGATATTTTATCCATTTGGGCACCGCTAAGATGTATCGTGATTTGAGTCAACATTACTAGTGGAGCGGTATAAGGAGAGACATCTCAGACTATGTATCATGTTGCTTGTGTTGCCAGAAGGTGAAGGCCGAGCATTTGAGGCTTGGTGGTGAGCTGCAGAGATTACCCATTCCAAAGTGGAAGTGGGAGCGTTTCACCATGGATTTCAATGTGGGCTTGCCTCGGACTTCTAGAGGTACTGACAGCATCTGGGTCATCATGGATCGATTGACCAAGTCAGCACACTTCCTTCCCGTTCATACATCCTTTAGTGCCGCGAGGTTGGCTCGTATCTACAATTGGGAGGTGGTTCATTTTCATGGTGTGCCTTTTTCTATCATTGCAGACCCGGGTTCACAGTTCACTTCCAACTTTCAGAGGGCTTTTCAGGAAGAGTTGGGCACCCGTGTCAACCTTAGCACAACATTTCACCTGCAGACTGATGACCAGTCAGAGCTACCATTCAGGTCTTGGAGGATATGTTGTGGGCCTGTGTTATGGACTTTGGAGGTCAGTTTTACCAGTTCTTGCCTTTGACGGAGTTTGCATACAAAAACAACTAGCACTCTAGCATTCAGATGGCCCCATTTGAGACCTTATATGGTAGGCATTGTCGCTCTCCAATCGGTTGGTTTGAGTCTACGGAGCCTAGGCCGCGTGGTACAGACTTTCTTCAGGAGTCCTTAGATCATGTGAGGATGATTCAGGATAGGCTCAAGACGACTCAGAGTAGACACCAGAGTTATGCGGATCGTAGGCTTCGGCCGTTGAGATTTTCCATTGGTGATAGAGTATTCCTCTAAGTATCGCCCATGAAGGGCGTGATGAGATTAGGGAGGTGAGGCAAGCTTAGCCCCAGATATATCAGACCTTTTGAGATTTTGAGGATAGTTGGTGATGTTACCTATGAGTTAGACTTACCTATAGCATTCTCAGCTATTCATCCAGTCTTCCATGTTTCGATGCTATGCTAGTATGTTCTAGATGAGTCCCATGTGCTCCAGTATGATGCGGTTGAGTTGGATGATCGTCTGACCTATATTGAGGAGAAAGTTGCCATCTTTGCTAGAGATGTGAGACAGTTGCGATATAGAGCCATTCCTATTTTTAAGGTCCATTGGAGGCATCATCTAGTCGAGGAGGCTACCTGAGAGACCGAACAGGAGATGCGGAAGCAGTTCCCCGACTTATTTGAGCCCTAAGGTACTTCTTGACTCTTACTTTCACAGACGGAAGTTCCCTTAGTAGTGGATGTTGTAATGACCCTTCAGGTAGTTTTTGAGTTAATGCCTTCTTTCCATTGTTTAGAGCATTTGTATAGCGACCCCAAGTCATTTATGACATGCTGGGACTGACAGTTCGGTCACCTGGTCGTTCATTTGGTTTTTATACGAGTTTTAGTGTTTTGGAGCTTTTGAAACTTGAAAAGTTTATTTCGGTCATAACCTCAGGTAAAAAATCTCAGAAAGGAATTTTGATGGTTCCATCAGCTTTCAGTGTGACTTTGGGCCATTTGGCGCTTTAGCCTTCGAAATTTGGCCTTAGGTTGACTTTTGTCAATATTCTTGGAAAATGTGCTCAGATGAAAATTTCGTCAGCGTGGTTAGTTCTGAAATGTCGAGTTTGTTCTAGAACGACCCTTCGTGTGCTTCCCGGGGCTTCCGATTTAATTCTGAGGCCCTTTGTGGAAATTGGCTAAAAATGGCATTTGGGTGTGGGACCCACCTTTTGTCAAGATGACCTCGTATGGAAATTTTGACTACGCCATTGAGTCTGGAGTGTCGAATTTTGTCGGGTAGCATATCTCGTTTGTGTGCACGGGGTTCTGAACGAATCCCGAGCACCACGTTGGAGACTTGACAATCCCCAAATCTCAGTTGATGCAACAGCTGAATGTTGTTGGCCTATCCTTCTTCGCGTTCGCGGAGCTCTGGGTTTCTCTTCTCTGCATTTGCTGGAAGGTCTTCGCGTTTGCAGGAAGGTCTTCGCGTTCGCGGAGGTCTGCTTCCCTTCTCTCCGCGTTCGTGGGCCTGTTGCCTCGTTTGCGCATGTCAACTACGTCTGGTCCTTTATTTAAAAGGCCAGACACAACCAGCCCTTAGTGTCATTTTCATTTGGTGATTTCTCTCTCATTTTAAGTCGGAGTTTTGTGATTCGAAGTCCGGTGTGTTTGGAATTGTTGTGGCTTCGTGGGTAACTGATCGAAGGGTGTCGAAAAGTCTCCGTTTTAGGTATATTTGTGTTGCAGTTGGCCGTCCAAGTTGATTCTTGTGAGCTTTTTCATGAATTTTTGCATGCTAATCGATGGGCTATTTCGAGCCCCGAATTGTGTTATGTTTTGGAATACAAGTTTGTGGAAGGGTTTTGGACTTCTTCATGGAGTCAATTCTGGAATTTCCAGAGCGGGTCCCACATTCCCTTTTTGACTCCAAAATTGGTCCATCTCCGATTTTGGTAATTTTAGTGTCTAAATGACCGTGCTGAGGCTATGATTCTATTTTTGATAGCGTGGCAGCATTCTGAGGCCGTTCGGAAGGGAAAAACCCCGATAGAGTAATTTGGAGCACGCACGGTCGGCCTTCATGTAGGTTACGACTTCGTTTCTACTTAGATGGAGCATGAATGTGTAAATTCATGATGATTAGTGTGAATTGGGGCGGGTACCTAGTTATATATACTTTTCTTCTTAGAAACCTTGATTTTAGGGTTGATTACCTCTGTTTCGAGGGTAGTACCATGCTGATAGGGGGCTGTATGTGTGTTGTAGCATGCTTTGTGATTTTTTGCTTTCTTGGTTGATTGCTTTTTGTTGGGGCATGATTTGGCCTTAGCTTAGGATAGACTAGTGTTGCCTTAGACCCATGCTCCTTATGACTATGGTATGTCTCCGACGTCTTTTCGCATGGACTATGTCTTTGTAGACTAGAATAGCAGACTTGGATTTGATAGTATGAGCCTAAGCTTAGGCCTTTGCGCTGCTTGTTTGCCATTCTGTCTCCTCCCCCTATTTCTGCAGCTCCGATGTGTTACCGGAGATGGTGTGTTTCCTTGGGATTAGAGTGCTTCTGGCTTGGTGCCGTTTGTGATATTATCGGGAGTGGACGGCGATCCACGATGACTTGGAGCTTATTTGGGATATTTGAGATCCTCTTCGGAGTTGATACGCTGCTGGGCCCTCTTGCTAGCTGGGCGGCTGACGCCCCAGAGAGTGGCTGGCTGGCTGGGCGGCCTGGATATTTGAGATCTTCTTTTGAGTTGATAGTCACGCTTGCTAGTTGGGCTGGGAGTTGACTGGTTGTTGATTCAGATCTGGTTTACCCTTCGATCTTGTAGGCTTAGCGATTCTTTTTATTGTCGAGCTTTTGGGGGTCCGTTTGAGTTGTATTTAATTTATGCGAGTGTACCTTCTGGGCTTATCGGGTCCAGTTAGGTTTAGTTTAGCTATACTTAGATTTATTTTTTGTGCGCTCTTGTGCTTCTTTCTTATCTACTTTGACCTCTATTCTTGTTTAGATTATATCTTTTCTGATTATTTTTACCCTTTTTGCTCAGTCGGCCTTTGATGCGTACTGGGTACCTATTGTTTTGGTACTCATGCTACACTCTACATCTATTTTTGTGATGCTGTTCCGAGCACCAGCTACCCATGTTGATATCGAGCCTGCTGCAGTCATATTCGGAGGCGAGGTTGAGCACACAGCGTTCGGGGGTTACCCGTCTCCTTCTGTATATATATGTTGCCATGTCTTTTGCTTTTTGAGACAATCTTGTTTCTGTGATCCAGTTTTGGGACTTGTACTCAGTTTGTTAGTAGCTCTGTACATGTGACTTCCAGGTTCTGGGAGGGATCTTTCTTTTGTATATATGTTTCGCTTGCTTCCGTTTCCTCTTCTGTGATTATGTTATTTGTGTTACCGTTTAGTTTGAGTTTAGTGTCTAACCTCAATCTCATTACTTGTAGGTTCCGGGATACTAGTTGGCTTGCCTACTGGTGGGTAATAGTAGGCGCCATCATGACTCGAGGAATTGGGTCGTGACACATCCTATGGTGGCACATAGTTTATGGGACATGGGTAATTGCCACTTGTCCACACAGTGCTAAGCATAAATCCTACGGAATAGTCAAAATTCATAATACATCTTTATCATTAATAGACATGGGAAATCTCCTCTTGTCTCATAATTAATGGAAGGCATATCAATAGCCAATTCAATCTAAAGTTCATTAAAATAGCTCCTTAATTTTTGATTCAAAGTTTAGTTGAGAAAACCTTTCAACCCTTATGAATCCTTTATGTGAGAAAATCCTTTCACATTCATGTTTTGAATAATATATGAGAAATCCTTCCTCAACATAACAACAACATCATTGATGCTTCACTCTCAAAGCAACCTTAAATCATTTATCTCAATTTCATAAAGAACATGCATATCTTCATAGTTTTCATCTTTCATGGTTTAAACCTCATCATAAGATCAAAGTATAGAAATCATGGATTTCACATGGGTTCATGGTAATTCAACTTCAAATCATGCAATTAACTCAATTCATGCATAAAAGGACTTAAATCAATCAATTAGATCATAGATTGAAAGAACCCATAAGATAGGAGAAAAATCCTAATTTCAATTGGAGAATTCTAACTTGTAAAATTGGGGAATTTAGGAACCCTATGGAGGAAAGGACTCTATAGGTAAAAGCCATCATACCTTCGAGTTCAATGCCCACAATCAAAGGAGAATTAGAGACCTGCCTTGAATCCCCAGCCTTCTTCTTCAAGCTTTAGAGAGAGAAATATTTGTGGAAAGATTTTGAGGGATTTGGGGAGAATTTGAAGAATGATTAGAAAAGGTATATTTTTAGGATTAGAAGACTTATATATGGTCTAAGATTAGGGCTAAACCGACTTAGATTAGGTACAAGTCAATTAGGGAAAATACCAAATAGCCCTTAAAATAAATGCCGAAAATCAGACCTACGGTCCGTAGGTCCAACTAAGGACCGTCCTGGCCAACCATAGAAAAGCTTAGAGACTATTTAAATTTGGGCTTCCAACAACGGTTTCCATGTACGGTCCGTTGATCCAGGTATGGGCCGTACATACCAATCATAGTTTCCAGCTTTGACCATCAAAATTTCACTAAGTCTGGGAGTGACCTACGAGACCTATCTACGGTCTGTAGAAGCAATGACGAACCGTCTTGTTAAGTCGTAGAAAGGATCCTGAAACTTGACTTTAAAAGTTATTTTCCCCCACTACCTATGGATGCCATCTACACCCTGTAGGAGCTTCTATGATCCGAAGGTGGGGATCCGTAGAGACAGACACCAGTTTCGAAAATCTGAAATTTTTCCTTCTTTTTAAATTCGAGGTGTTACAATATCTCCCCCTTGGGAACATTCGTCCTCGAATGGAACTCAAGACATCATAAGGAGGATAACACCTAAATCTATCACCCCAACATTTATGCAATCACATAAATGCACATATCCGAGAAGGAAACATCAACTCCAAGCTAAAGCATGTTCAAAGCATTATTTCACAAGATCTGTATGCAAATCGTACTCAAATGCACATAACATGAAGAAATCAATCAAATTAACTCATTTTCTCAAAAATTAAGCTTTTCATGAACATGCATAAATGAGGAATCATGGGAATATCTAAGAGTGAACCATGAGGAACTAAATACCTCGAGCTAGAGTAGGGACGGAAGGGAAGAGATGAGGATAATGGGACATCATATCGGCCTCGGCCTCCCAAGTAGCATCCTCAACCAAATGATTCCTCCAAAGAATCTTTACATAAGAACCTTCTTTATTTCTGAACTTCCGAACTTGTCGGTCCAAAATCTCAACCAGAACCTCTTCATAAGAAATGCTCTCTTTTACACCAAGACTCTCCAATGGTACTATGGATGTCGGATCACCAACACATTTCTTCAATAAGGAGACATGGAAAATTGGATGAATTGATGCTAAGTCATTAGGCAAATCAAGTTCATACGCAACTTTGCCAATACACCTCAAAATCTGATATGGGCCCACATAACAGGGGCTAAGCTTCCCTTTCTTTCCAAACCTCATTACACCCTTCATGGGTGAGATTTTCAAGTAAACCCAATCACTAACAACGAATTCTAGATCTCCTCTTCTAACTTCGGCATAGGACTTTTGTCGACTTTGAGCCATTTTCAACTTTTCTCTAATAAGTTGAACTTTCTCCATAGCCTCATGTACTAACTCATGACCTATCAAAGCAACTTCACCAACTTCAAACCAACCTATAGGAGATCTACACCTCCTACCATAGAGAGCTTCAAATGGAGCCATACAAATACTCGAATGATAGCTATTATTATAAGCAAACTCGATCAAAGGCAAATGATCATCCTAATTACCCTTGAAATCGATTACACAAACTCTCAACATATCTTCCAAAGTTTTGATAGTACGCTCCGCTTGCCCATTTGCTTGAGGATGAAAGGCCGTACTAAGCTTAACACGGGTACAAAGGCCTATTTGGATGGATTTCCAAAACTAAGAAGTGAATTGGGTATCGCTATCGGATATAATAGATAGGGCCACCCCATGAAACTTAATCGTATCTTTTAGGTACAACTTGGCATAGTCTTCCACCGAATAAGAAACCTTGACGGGAATGAGATGAGCTGATTTCGTCATTCAATCTACAATAATCCAAATCGAGTCATGTTGTCGCCGAGTGCGGGGTAAACCCACAATAAAGTCCATATTCAATCTTCCCACTTCCAAGTAGGAATGATAATGTCTTCGGACAAACCTCCCAGCTTTTGGTGCTCAACTTTCACTTGTTGACAATTGGGACACTAAGTTACAAATTCCACAATGTCCTTCTTCATCCCATTCCACCAATAGACCTCCCGCAAGTCACAGTACATCTTGGTGGCTCCAAGATGAATGGAATATCGAGAACTCTGAGCTTCTGATAGAATCTACTCTTTCAAATTAGCAACATTTGGGACACACAACCGACCCTGATATCAAAGTACACCATCTCCCTCTTGGGAGAAAGCCTCAACGGACTTTTTAAGTGCCACTTCCTTCAATTCCATCAAGATCAGGTCAAGACCTTGCTTTGCGTTCACATCCGACACAAAGGATGATTCTAAGATATTATGAACCACAACACCACCTTTAGTATAATCAATCAACCGGATACCCAATTGGGCCAGTCTACTCTAACCACTTCCTTCTTATTAACCTCAACATGAGCAACACTACCCAAGGAGAACTAGCTAAGGGCATCCGCCACCACATTCGCCTTGCCGGGGTGAGAGAGGACACTCATGTCATACTCTTTTAGTAACTCAAGCCACCTCCTTTGGTGAAGATTTAGATCCTTTTGCTTGAACACGTATTGCAAACTCTTGTGGTCGGTGAAGACATCAACATGAACACCATATAAGTAATGCCTCCGAATCTTTAGAGCAAACACAACTACCGCTAGTTCTAAGTCATGGGTAGGATAGTTCTTTTCATGAATCTTAAGTTGCCGTGAAGCATAAGCAATGACTTTCCCATTCTGCATAATGACACATCCCAACCCAATTCTTGAGGCATCACAATAAACCATAAATCCATCGGACCCTTCCAGTAAAGTCTATATTGGAGCGGAGATAAGTCTATCTTTCAATTCTTGGAAACTCTTTACACATGCTTTAGACCATACGAACTTAACTTTCTTTTGGGTCAATGCCATCAACAGAGAGGCAATTGAAGAAAATCCTTCAACAAAACCTTCTATAGTAACCAGCCAAACCCAATAAACTCCGAATATCTAAAGGGGATAGAGGTCTAGGACAACTCTTTACCACATCCATCTTCTTAGGATCTACCTCAATACCCTTCCCAAAAAAATGTGACCAAGAAAAGCCTAGGATGTCAACCAAAACTCACATTTACTAAATTTTGCAAAGAGTTATTGGTCCTTGAGGACTTGCAACACAATCCTCAAATGATCGGTATGCTCATCTTCACTCCTTGAGTAAATCAAAATATCGTGGATGAACACAATCACGAACATATCTAGGTATTGTCTAAACACCCTATTCATCAAATCCATAAATACGGTTGGAGCATTTGTAAATCTAAATGACATCACTAAGAATTCGTAATGACCATATCTAGTCCGAAAAGTCATCTTCGGAATGTCATCTTACTTCACCCTCAATTGGTGATAAAATGATCGGAGGTCAATCTTAGAGATGTAACTCGCTCTTTGAAGTTGATCAAACAAATCATCTTTCCTTAGAAGAGAATACATGTTCTTAATGGTAACCTTGTTCAATTGCCAATATTTGATACACATACGAAGTGAACCATCCTTCTTTCGAACAAACAAAACTGGAGCACCCCATGAAGAGATACTCGGTCAGATGAAGCCCTAATCTAACAAATCTTTCAATTGCTCTTTTAATTTCTTAAGTTCTACCAGATCCATCCGGTGAAGAGGAATAGAGATAGGTTGCGTATCTGGAAGAAGGTCAATACTGAAGTCTATTTCTCTTTCGGGAGGAACACCAGGTAAATCATCTGGAAACACATCCAGAAACTCGTTAACAACGAGAACTGACTCAAAGGTAGGGGTTTTGAAATCCATATCCCTAACCCGAACAAGATGGTATATGCAACCCTTAGAAATCATCTTTCTAGCTTTAAGACAATAAGCAAATCGACTCCTAAGAGTAGAATTTCCCCCTTTCCACTCTAGGATGGGCTCATTAGGAAACTTAAACTTAACCACTCGGGTTCTACAATCAATAGAAGCATAACATGAATGCAGCCAATCCATCCCAAGAATAACATCAAAGTCTAGCATATGCTCTACAAGATCAACATGTATAATTCTATGGAATAAGGAGACAAGACAATTTCTATAGCCTCTTTTAGCCATGATAGATTCACCAATAGGAGTAGAGATAGAAAAAGGATCTAACAACATATCCGGAAGGATATCAAACCGCATAGCCACATATGGGATAACAAAAGACAAGGTAGAACTGGGGTCAAGCAAAGCATAAACATCAAGATTAAAGACTTTCAACATACCAGTAACAACATTGGGAGAACCCTCTTGCTCATGACGAGTCAGAAGTGCATAAAATCAGTTTTGCTTTTGACTACCACTAGAATCTAACGGAGGATAAGGTTGAGCTCATCGATGATTATAATCCATCGTGCCACAACCAAAAAATGCATTGGAACCAGCTAGGCATTTACCCTCATGCTTTCTTCCACACTTAGCACAAGTAGACAATGAAGACCCACTACCATTTCCTCCTTGAGGCTTAGGGTTAGACACCCTTTCCTTGTTGAACTTAGGAGCCGAAGCATTGAAAGAACCTTGACCGGAAAACCTTTGTCGAAACTTAGAATGACCATACCCACGGACCTTGAGTGTGAAAAGTCACCTTCACCGGTCTTAGCCCTCTTTGCCTTTCTAAACTTTTCCTTAAGTTTCTCCTTTTCTATTTGTTGAGCATGATCCATTAGACGAGAAATGTTCATATCATGGATAAGCATAGCGGTATGGCATTCCTTGACCACCATTTCATACACTCTCGACACAAACGTAATCATCCTTGCCATAGGATAGGCAACCATAGTAGGAGCATACCTAGACAATTGTGTCAATTTCAAAGCATACTCCTTCACACTCATGTTTCCTTGATGAAGTTTAATGAACTCAAGCACCCTTGCCTCCCTCATCCCAATGGAAAATAACCTATCAAGGAAAGCACTCTTAAACTTCTTCCAATCAAGAGTACCCACATCAATCGCACTCTCTTCCTTCCATTGGTTGAACCAAACTTGAGAAACACCCTTAAGTTGATAAGCGGCCAATTCTGCCTTTACCACCAACGTTACACCCATGATCATTAGCATCTTGTACACCTCATCAATGAACTCTTGAGGATCTTCCTCAAACTTCAAACCATGAAACATTGGAGGATTCATCCTAGTGAAGTCCCCCACTCTAGATGCTGCCTTACCCACATTTGGGTTCACGGGGACCACACCCTCCCTATTGGCTTGAGCCTTCATGTCTTGGGCCAATGCTTGAAAAATAGCCCTAAACTCCACATTAGTCACTTGCTCAGCCAAAGGGTCGACCGAAGCATGAGGAGCTTCTTGTTCAAAATTCTCTCGCATTACTTGTAACATATGCCCTTCGAGTGGCCATATCCTGAAAAGCATCGGATAGGGATTAGGAGAGAGAGACACAGAGTTAAACTCTATCGCACGACTTTAGAATGATGAAAGAAGTGGAGTTTTCTTAACATCTTATAGCCTCTCATTCATAAGTGTGGCACGCTTCATACTCATGAACAAGACTCTACTCACGTGGATTATGAGACATCCTAGGAACTTTTTAAAACCTTGTGCTTTGAATACCAAGTTTGTCACGACCTACAGTACCCCCTAGACGTGACATGACATATAGGATCCCGAAAGGCCCCATACAAGCCACTTAGCATATATCACACAAGATAATAGTAGTTAAGAGTTTAAAAGACAGTTTTCATATCAAAGGAGTTTGACAAAATAGTGGAAGTCTAACATAGTCTCAAAGACATCTAATACATTAATAGAATGAATTATTGGGACGTAACCCATACAAGTTCAAAGGTAAAAAGGCATAAAGCTATAAACGTGGCATTGTCCTTGAAGTATGAGGATTCACCAAGTCTTCTTAATCACAAGCACAATAATCTAGCCACGAGTGGATGAAGAGGAATCATCACGCCTTGCATTAGTGAAACAATGTAGGCAAGAGTATGTGTTAGTACATAGAATGTACCAAGTATGATAACTATGCATAGAAGTTACAAAATCATGCTAAAAAGGAGACATACATAAGATACAATGACCAATGCTAAATCATAAAATAAAATGATGGAAAACATGAGTTAAAAACTATGGTCAATGCAAGTAAATCATCTTAGACCAATCATACTTGAAATACCTTTTACTTTTAGTAAGTAACCTTGGTTCATTATGTGGGAAATTAGCCTTAACCAACTTAGACCATGTGAGCTATAACATGGAATTCGGTGTCTACCCCACACCGAAAAGAGGTGTCCTTACTTGCCAAGGTAAGAACCATAACTTCTAGCTTAAGTGGATCCACTAGCTAATGTCTATCTAAGACAATCATCCTGTGGTGGCACAAAGTTTATGGGACATGGGTAATCGCCACTTGTCCACTCGGTGCTATGCATAAATCCCACAGAATATTCATAATTCATATTTCATCTTCATCATTAATAGATATGGGAAATTGCCTCTTGTCTCATAATTCATGGAAGGCACATCAATAGCCAATCCAATCTAAAGTTCATTAGAATAGCTCCTTAATTCTTGATTCAAAGTTTAATTGAGAAATCCTTTCAACCATTATGAATTCTTTATGTGAGAAAGTCATTTCACATTCATATGTTGAGTAATATATGAGGATTCCTTCCAGAACATAACAACAACATCATTTATGCTTCACTCTCAAAGCAACCTTAAATCATTTATCTCAATTTCATAAAGAACATGTATATCTTCATAATTTTTATCTTTCATGGTTTAAACCTCATCATAAGATCAAAGTATAGAAATCATGGATTTCACATGGGTTCATGGTAATTCAACTTCAAATCATGCAATTAACTCAATTCATGCATAAAAAGACTTAAATCAATCAATAAAATCATAGATTGAAAGAACCCATAAGGTAGGAGAAAAACCCTAATTTTAGTTAGCGAATTCTAACTTGTAAAATTGAGGAATTTAGGAACCCTATGGAGGAAAGGACTCCATAGGTGAAAGCCATCATACCTTGGAGTTCAATGCCCACAATCAAAGGAGAATTGGAGACCTGCCTTGAATCCCTAGCCTTCTTCTTCAAGCTTTAGAGAGAAACATTTGGGGAAAGATTTGGAGGGATTTTGGGGGGATTCAAAGAATGATTAGAAAGATAGATTTTTAGTCTTAGAAGACTTATATAGGTTCTAGGATTAGGGCTAAACCGACTTAGATTAGGTACTAGTCAATTAGGAAAAAGACCAAAAAGCCCTTAAAATAATTGCCAGAAATCATACCTACGGTTCATAGGTCCAACTACGGGCCATCCTGGCCAAGACCTATCTACGGTCCGTAGAAGCAATGACGGACCATCCTGTTGAGTCATAGAAAGGATCCCAAAACTTGACTTTAAAAGTTATTTTCCCCCACTACCTACGGATGCCATCTACGAGCCGTAGGAGCTTCTACGGTCCGTAAGTGGGGATTCGTAGACACATACACCAGTTTAGAAAATTTGAAATTTTCCCTTCTTTTTAAATCCGAGATGTTACATCTAAATGGAGTGCATTGTGAGGTGTTCACAGATTATTGTAGTCTTCAATATATTTTTAGTAAATTTGAGGCAAATGCGATGGTTGGAGTTGCTTAAGGATTACTACATCAGTATATTATATTAGCCAAGTAAGTCGAATATGGTAGCACATGCATTGAGTCAGAAGTCAGTTAGTATGGGTAGCTTGGCTATGTTACACGTGTGGATAGCTTGGATAATAGCTTTGTAAGACCTGATATTTTAGCGCCCTGTAAGGTTCTTGCTCGTGTTGAAGCACACTCTCTTCTATTGGATCAGATCAAGGCTAAACAGTTCGAAGATGAAAAGTTGAAGATAATTCAAGACAAGATGTTAAAGGGTGAAGCCAAGGAAGTAATTCTTGATTCAGATGGTGTTTTGAGAATAAAGGGTCATATTTGTGTCCCAAGAGTTGGTGACTTGACCAAGTTGATTATGGAAGAGGCTCATGGTTCTAGATATTCTATTCATCCTGGAGCAGCGAAAATGTATCGTGATCTAAAGCAACATTATTGGTGGTGTTGAATGAAGAGAGATATTGTAGAGTACGTCTTTCATTGTTTGAATTGACAACAGGTGAAACATGAGCACCAAAGACTAGGTGATATGTCTCAGAGGATGCCCATACCCGAGTGGAAGTGGTAGCGGATTGCCTTACACTTCGTAGTAAGACTGTCGTAAACCTTGAGGAAATTTGATATTGTTTGGGTCATTGTGGATAGATTGACCAAATAAGCTCATTTCATGCCAGTTCAAACTTCATATAATGTGGAGAGGTTGTCTAGAATTACTTTCAAGAGATAATGCATGTAACATCTTGGGTATTTACAATTATCCTCTGTTTTGTGTTATGGGCCATGAGCCTAACTTTGAGAAGTTTATTGTAACATCGTTCGTTTACAGAAATATTGATTTTTAAAATTAAAATTTGATAAAAATATATTTTTAGTTTCTTCCTAAAATGTCTTAAATATTTATAAAAAAAATAAAATATAATAAAATTCTTTAGTTATGATGTAATTGCATATGTATTTATTTCATAAGAATTTTATAAATTATTAATATTGTTAACGTAGATAATAAGTTTAGCTATGTAAATATATTATTTTATTATAGGAGGTAGACTTTATTCAAAAAAAATTTCTGTTAATTGTGGTATATTAAAAATTTGTATCTATTTTATTGTGAACCTATGCAATACCCAAGTATATATAATGTCATTAGTCAATTTGGGGGATGACATAGCAGTTAATGCTTGCAATAGGTGGCACAATGGCCACCACATAGTATTGAAATATTAATTATATATACAAATTATGTTTGTTACCTTTCTTCTCTTTCATTTTTTTCTACAAAATACTATCTCAAGAAACTACTGCATATTTTACATCCTCACACTGAAGATATTTTGGGGGAAGAAAGTATTTTATAACGCTATATACGGTCACCAAGAAAAATTGTAATAAAGTTTGGCATAGTTTTCTTCGTGTGGTGCATTGACTAGAGATTTTTAGCAATTTTAGAGTTATATATACTGCAAGATTTAGCATGGTGGTGCGGAGAGATTCGTATAGTTTCAAGATGAGGAATAAGGTATGTTAAGGCAAAATTCTTTTTCCTTATCGCATGAATCCTAAATATTTTGAATTATCAAATGAATCATGTCTCCTATTTAATTGTTAGGAAGACCCATTGTGAAGGGCTTTGAGATGTCATCTGATTTTATTTCTTAACTCTATCATATCGTTATCGTACTTTTGATGTTGTGAAGTGTATTTGACAGTTAAAGTTATTTCTTGTCGAGTTTCATATTCCTTATGAATTATTATCTCCATAGTAAGGTTGACATGTTGAAGAATTACCCTATTGTGTCTAATTAAGGGGATTGTTAAACCATTCCTTCTTATCAGAAACCTTTACGAAAATGTTGTTTGATAATTATATTAATGCCCAATCTTGAATTCTACTCTTTTGGTTATCTACTTGTCAAGCAGCCTTTTTTTTAAAAAGGGCCACACTACTACCAATTGGAGTCATTCTTAAATCATGTTAAGCGTATCAGTAATTTTTTGAGTTCCTAAATGATTAATTTGCTAAATTGAGATTGAGTCAAGAGTTTCGAGTCTATTATGAGTTTTATAGGCCTAAACAGTTGTATGAAAGGTAAATAAAGTCACAAGGAGATTCTTTAAGCACCTTAAGATCTTAGTGAATATCCTCAAGTTTATGTACCTATCTAAAGTCGAGTTAGATATACCGGTTTATTCTTAAAGCATATGAGATTCTACGAGACATTTACATATTGTACGGGATTATGAGAACAAGAGTACGAACGAGTCAAGATTGGAAACATGATTATGGTAACATATATACATTACAATTCCATGATATGACATGCTATGCATTCTACTCTCGAGCTATAATCGAGAGGTATGGAGCCTATTACCTATATTTATACGTATGAGACATAGTTAGCTACGAGTTGGCGAATATAATGTCGATTAGCTACTAGAAGGCACCAGCATTGCTAGCATTTGGTTGGGTATGTCATGCATTTGCATCTATATATATATATATATGAACTCACGACATACGATTACATAAGAATGTCATGCATATTGGATTACTAGGAGGTCAGATGTACGTCATGGAGGCTATAAGAGTTTCAATTTCAGGTGGTATCTCTTTTAACCATTTTATCGCATCTATTTATGATTTCACTTTTTACCTTACATACTAGTAAATTTTCATTCGTACTGACGACCCATGGCCTGGGGATGCTGCATTTTGTGCTGCATGTTCAGATAGAGTCCTGATCGGCCTTTGCACTAGAGGTGTTGTCTCAGATGAGGATTGGTAAGCTCCATTCTTTTTGGAGCTCCTAGTTGTCTATAGGTTTTGGATAACTAAGTTTTGTATAATTGTTGGTATCGTTGGGGGCCTTTTCCCAACCAGTTGAGCGGTAGTATTCGTAGAGACTTGTGGACATACTTTGTTGGGTCTTCTCAGCTTCCATTTATGGTCTTGTCGGCTTATTTTATATATAATTTTGATTGTAGCCTTGTCGGCTTGCTAGTTTTTATTAGTTAAGTTTACCTTGTTGGCCCTTTCATTATGTCATTAATATTGTTTTCACCTCGTTGATTCTGCTATCTTGTGTCAATAGTTAATTTTGATGGCCTTGTCTGCTATTGTTGTCCTTTTTCCACTAGGTTTCGGGGGCTAGCTCGATCGAGTAAGGTACCGAGTGCCCATTGTTCCCCCCTTATTTTGAGGCGTGACAGTGCATTTGCACGGTGTGCCCATTTTTGTAATTTTTGATTGAGGTACTCAGTTCACATCTAATTTTTGGAAGTCTATGCAAAAGAAGTTGGGTACTAGAGTGGATCTTAGCATAGTTTTTCACCCATAGAAAGTTGGTTTGTCCGAGTGGACTACTTAGGTGTTAGAGGATATGCTACGGGTGTGTGTGATTAATTTTTGTGGCCATTGGTTCCAATTTTTGCCATTAGTTGAGTTTGCTTATAACAATAGTTATCATTACAATATTCAAATGGCCCCATTTGAGATCTTGTATGATAGAAGATGTTGTTCTCTAGTGGGATGGTTCGATGCATTCGAGGTTAGACCTTGGGGTACATATATGTTGAGAGATTCCTTAGATAAGGTCAAGTTGATTCAGAATAGACATCTCACATCCCATAGTAGACAAAAAAGTTATGCGGATTGAAAATTTTGTGATCTAGAGTTCATGGTTGTCACGATCAAAACTACCCCCTAGACGTGACGGCTAAAAAGATAAATTTTTTACTAAGTCTAACAACAAGCCTCTACTAATAATAGGTGTGACTTGGAAAAGCCCTAGCTCACGAAATACTCTGAATACTACAAATGAAACAAAGCAATGAAAGACATATGGTGGCAATGTCCCTGAACCATGAGACAATATCGGCACTAGAGAATGTATGCATCAGTACTTGGAATGTACTGAATATGGGGAAAATGCATAAATATAAACTTGAAGCGTGCTAATTCTTAAAAACATGATATTTCATGACCGAGTAAAACATGTCAAATCTTGATAAGCTAAATTCATAAATCATATGATGAGGTCAATGCAATACTAGAAAATCATGACAAAAGCTTAATTCATAGTCTTTTGAGGAAGTCATAACTTGCTTGAGAAAACATAGTCTTCTGTGGGATGTTTACCATTAACCGACATTGACCATGTGAGCTATAATATGGAATTCAGTGTCTTACTCTCATAGCGAAAAGAGATTGTCCTACTTTCAAAGGTAAGAACCATATTCTTAAGCTTAGGTGGATCCACTAGCTACGTCAATCGGGACAACGTCCAATGGGGGCACGTAGTTATGGGACAAGGGGATTGCTACTAAAGACTCGACCTCTACTAATAGGAGAGCCTCCATCCCATATTTCCCTCGATGCTAATTAAACTCCCAAAGAAATAAACATAAACATAATCATATCATAATCATAATACCTCGAAAGGTAAGAATCTAGTAATACCAATCCAATCATAAACTTCATATCATAGAATAGCTCCTTTAAAAATCATGATTTCGTAACATGTTCATAAAGACACTTATCTTAATCATCAAAATCATGATCAGCATTCATAATGATAATACATTAATTAGAAGCAACCTTTTCATAAAACATATTGATACTTTATCTAAAAGCATCCTTGATTCATAATTTCCTCAATTGCAAGATGCATGCATATTCTCATAACATAGTTCATAATTATAAAGTAGTCATATAGCATGGGTTCATATGAAAATCATTGAAATCAGATAATTTAGATCAAATCATGCATAATAAGATCAAATGTAGTGAATTTAGTCATAGCCAATTGAACCCATATGAAAACATGCAAAACCCTAGAATTTGGGTTGGAATCATAGAAGAGAAATAGAGAAAATCTTTGTGACTCAATGAATGAAAAAGAATCCATTGATAAAAATTCCACATACCTTGAAAAATCATAGCTTTGGAATTGAAAGAGGAAGCTAGAAGCTTGAAGAACCCTAGAGCTTTCCTTGAATCTCTAGAGAAAAAGACTTTGGGGTATTTTGGGGTTTTGAATGAATGAGAGGGAATGGGTAAAATTTGAAGAGTAAATTCAGTTATAGGGCTTAGGAGTAGTATATAAATGACATATTTTAGGGATTAAAATGGTAGGAAAAGACCCAAATAACCCTTATTGAAAACTCTCGGATCGACCCTACAGATCCATGTACGATCCATACTGTCACGACCCAGGGTAGCCCCTAGATGTAACATGGCGTACAAGACCCCGAGAGGCCTCATACAAACCCTTAGTATACATAGCATACAAGATAATATAGAAGTAAGAGTTCAGAAGAGCATTTTATATCAAAAGTTTAATCAAAACAACGGAAGTCTACATCTCATGTCTCAAAGCCTTCTAACATCATAGAATACGAAGAAAAGTGATAGGGACGCAACCCAATACAATATCCAACATAAGGAAAGACATCAAAGTAAAATCCAACAAGGCTATGTCGTCGGATTGATGAGGACTCACCAATTCTTCTTCTCAACTCTAGGTCAATGCTCTAGCCACGAGTAGGAGAACTGCCACGTCCTACACCAAAGAAGTTGATGCAGGCAAGAGTATGCGTTAGCATAATAAAGTACTAAGTACGATAGCAATGCATATAAACTCATAAAACATGCTAGCAACTGAGATATAAACATGACATGCAATTGGCCAAGATAAACATGAAAAGGCATATAAGCATATAGCATAAAGCATAAACCATGGCCAAAGTTGGCTAAGTCATCTTTCTGTTATTCTTCTTTTCTTTCTTTACTCTTAGTAACCCATGCACCATTGTGCAAGCTGAAGTGTGGGAAAGTCTCAACCGATATGTAGACCATGGAATAACTCAACTTGGAATCCGGTGTCTGCCCTACACCGAAAAAGGTCCATTCTACTTGCCAAGGTAAAATCCTGAACCATAGCCTACGTGGATCCACTAGCTAAGCTGATATGGGCCTGTTAAAGACCACCTATGGGGCACATAGGCATAGGACATATAGGGACTTGTCACCCGTTCACTCGGTTCTATGCACAATTCCCACTATACAATCATAAATATGACATCCATGGAAAGGCACAACTGGGGTTGCCAATCCAAGCTAAACATGACTTCACCTCCTATGGACTAGTCCAAGCTTACTTCATTAGGTGCTTCTTCTTCCATGGAGTTGTCCAAGCTTACACCCCTAGAGTAGCTTCTTTAAGCTCTTGATTCAATTTTGGTTAAGCAAACCTTTTAACAAGTTATGAATCATTTACAATGTGAGAAAACCTTTCACAAGCTTAAGTTGAGCATTTCATGAGAAAACCCTTTCAAGACTCAATATCATCATATCATAGATTTCATATAAAACATGCTTGATTCTATAGCTTCTTTCTTCATGATTCTATCATGCTCTTTCTTCGTAGCTAATGGGTTCGTATTGCCTTTATTGTAAACCATGCAACTTGATGCAAGCTAGATCTTAAAAGTCATAATCAAGGCAATTTAGTCATACTTGAAGCAACCCACATAAAAGAGGAAAATCGCGCTTTTTACTTGAACATGCTAACTTCATGTAATTAACTCCAATTCATGCTCAATTTCATCAATTCATATCTCAACCCAACAATCAAAGCATAGATTATCAAATTGGGGAGAATTATCTTGGGATCATGGGGGTTCATGCAATCTTTACATCAAATCATGTAATTCACGCTAATTCGTGCACTAAGTTACGTTATCACGCTAGATCGTGCACTAGGAATCATAAAATCAATAATTGGAATCATAATTGAGGAACCCACAATGATTGATCACAAACCATAATTTAGAGTAAACCTTTGAAAATCATGAAGAAGAGGAAGGGCCCATTGGAGGAAAAGACTCCTAATGGTGAACACTATCATATCTCAAAGCAATCAACAAGAAATTGAAGAAGATTGAAGGTCTTCAATGGTGGATTCAACCTCCTTTTTCTTCCTTGAGAGTTGAGAGAGTTTCTTTTTAGAGAAGGAATATTTTAGAGAGGAGAGTTTTGGAATGAATTAGAATGAAAGAATTAGGCTTAGAAAGTATTTATAGGTCTAAGATTAATGGTATAACAAACTTAGCTTAATAGGTAATCAATTAGGAAAAAGACCAAAAAGCCCTTAATTAAACACTGTCGGGGCCAATCTACAGATAGTATCTACGGTCCGTACATCAATTGACGGACCATCCTGTTCTTCCGTCAATTGATTCAGAAAGTTCATTTTGGGCTGAAAATTTGGCCAAGTCTGGAATGCATCTACGAAACCCATCTACGGCCCGTAAACTGGACTATGAACCGTCCTGCTGTTACGTAGGTCAAGGTTCAGAAACTTGGAAATCTTGAAATTTCACAGTGCCATTGACGGTTCCCACCTACGGCCCGTCAATCCCTCTACGGCTCGTAGGTGGCCTCCGTAGGTTTGGTCTTCAGGTGAGTTCTGCATTTTAAAATCCTTTCGAAGCTTGGGGTGTTACACATACAAGCCTCTACGGACCATATTGGTCTACCGTAGGATCAAGTACGGGAGACTAAAAATCCAACCACGAGCCACTTCCTACGGTCTGTAGACCTTTCCACGGGCCGCAGGTCGTCTCTGTATAATCTAAGACTACCAATATTTCACCAAGCCTGTAACTTACCTATGAGCCACCTTCTACGGGCCGTAGTACCATCCACAAACCATCCTGTTGGTTTGTGGGAAACTTCTAAAGACTTTACATTTTCCCAAACTTCCATGACTCTTCTAGGACAGCCCTCCTACGGTCCGTAGGTGGCCTTGTACAACATGCACCAGTGACAAAAAATCTGTACTCCTCCGTTTGAACTCAACTTACCAAATCCTGAGGTGTTATAATGTCACGACCCAAGCCTAGGGCCTAGATGTGACCGGCGAATGGGGAACCCGAAGGAACCCCAAACAAGCCTCATAGCGTATCATTACACATCCTTGGTCGCGGAAGCAATTAAATGACCATAAACGATAAGCATAATCAAGGGGGAAATCGGGACTAAGGGAGCAAAAAAAGAAATGATACATAAATACCATAGATGAGTCAAGCTCAAGCATAATACACAACTTGTCCAACACCACCTCTAAACATGAGTACTTAGCGGGGGCCAAGACAAACTACCGGGCTCACCCTCATAGTCAAAACATAACTAGAAAGGAAAAGTTTTATACATAGCAAAAGATCATGAGCAACGTCCCCGAAATGGAGGACTCACCAATAACCACTATAGAAAATCGTACTAGCCACGCGGAGGAGGATGGTCAAGCGGTGCTCCGGTCCCTACATGGTGACATCATGTAGGCATAGAGTATGCGTTAGTACATTTGAATGTACTAAGTATATGGGATGCAATGCAATGCTACATTAGATGGACATCATAGGAAAAATGCATAATCATACCCGATAAATAGCATATTAATGAAATGATATGTATAATGATGCTTACATAAAAATCATATTTAGTGGGACGTAGTACATGTGTGGCGAGTGACCATCAATACAGTATTTCCAAGGCCTACCACCCCTTGGAGAGGCGAAAGGAGGTACAAACCCCTCAATATGGTTACACGGGCCTACCACCCCCCGAGCTAGGGACCAAGGTACAAACCCCTCGATATGGTTATACGGGCCTACTACCCCCCGTACTAGGCAACCAAGGTACCAAACCCTCGATACGGTTATACGGGCCTACTACCCCCCGTACTAGGCAACCAAGGTACCAACCCCTCGATACGGTTATACGGGCCTACAACCCCCCGTACTAGGCAACGCACGGTACCCACCCCTCGATACGGTTATACGGGCCTACTACCCCCCGTACTAGCAACCAAGGTACCAACCCCTCGATACGTATACGGGCCTAACTACCCCCCGTAATAGGCTTGGTCGACTCACAAACTTATTAGGGAAAATCATTACATGTGTCCATTTCATCATCACTTCAGTAATTACCTAACCATCCGACTCATAGGACGTACCTTGGACCTTCCCTTTCCTAAGAATTCTATAATGGGCATCTTTTCAAACACAAGTGGGCAATTGTTTCATGTAAATGAAATCATGTATTTCAAGATACTAAGTCCAACCAATCAAAAATCCATATAAATCAGCCACCAACACCATACATATATATTAACCTTTCAAATTATCTGGAAACATGTAAACATAAAACATCACATAATAATTCCCATTTCATGATAATATGCAAAAAGGACCATAATAGGGTGTGTAGTAGTAATTCCGTAATTCAAGAATTCATAATTGATCATGAGGACCCATAAACTTGAAGTAGAACTAGAGGATAAATGGTTGGACTTGTGGAAAGGAAGGTTTCCACAATCAAACCCACATACCTCAACTTTGGAGAATCCTTGATGAAGATTGGAATGGAGAATCGAAGCTTGAGATTGAGTCTTGAATCCGGAATTAGAGCTTGAGATGTTGAATTTGGTTGAAGATCTTGGGAATTTTTGGAGAGGGCTTAGAGAGTGTTTTTGGAGTTAAGAAAAATGACTAAGTATGGGACATATCCCCTTTTTATAAAAAATGACTCCAACCCGCCTCAAAAAAACTGCTCACTGGAAATTGCAAATCTGCACAGACAGGGTTTACGAAAATGGTCATAACTCCCTCACCCTAACTTGGAATGAGGTGAAACCAAGTGCGTTGGAAAGCTAACTCAAAGAGATTTAATTTGGTAGTTTGCAGCTCTTCCAGTTCCTTGTGTGCTAAGAGATATGCCCCTTTAAAGTTGACCCTCCAAATCGAAATTTTTGCGATTTTCGAATTTTGATACGGTTGTTCTAAAATCCGGGTTAGACCCATTCCCCACTCAATTTGACCCCACGAATAAGAATATGAAGTCGAATTTCCGAAATCATGCACGGATTTTGAGATATATGGAAATTACAATTATAGGTGTTTCCGAAGCACATTTTCGCGCATTTTTGGGGTCGTTTCAATATCTCCCCCTTGGGAACATTCGTCCCCGAATGTTAAAGAAACGTACATGAGAGACACAAACATGGCAATTTCAGCCCACATAAGGGATGCAACAATGCACTTACACCTTATTTCAAAACCTCAAACACCTACGTTTGTCAAACAATGAACTTGTCACTTAACTGAATGTACTGCACATGAATGGCGGGCTGAACTTAAAGACTCTTGAGATTTTATAAAGGGCTTAGATCAATACCTTAGGCTTCGAGTGGAGTGGAAAAGATAAGGAATCGCCTTTGCATGTCCGCTTCGGCCTCAAGTAGCACTTTCACTTGTTGATTTCCTCCAAAGGACTTTAATGGAAGCCACATCTTTGTTTCTCAACCTCTTCACTTGTCTATCTAAAATCTGGACCGGAACCTCTTCATAGGTCAAATTATCTTCAACAACACCCACAACATCAAGAAACACAATGGCATTCGGATCACCCACACACTTCCTCAACATAGACACATGAAATACCGGATGAACCAAATCCATCTCGCTAGGCAATTCCAACTCATAAGCTACCTTGCCAATTCTCCTCATCACCTTATAAGGACCCATGAATCTTGGGCTCAACTTGCCCTTCTTACCAAAACGAACCACACCCTTCATGGGTGTCACTTTCAAATAAACCCAATCACCAACTTGGAATTCAAGAGCCCTTCTCCTCACATCGGCATAGGACTTTTGGCGACTTTGGGCCACCTTCAACCTTTCTCTAATCATCCTAACCTTCTCACGAGCCTCCATAACTAGGTCTGGTCCTAACAAGGCCACCTCACCAACCTCACACCCCCCAACCGGTGATCTACAACGCCTCCCATAGAGAGCCTCAAAAGGAGCCATACCGATGCTAGAATGATAGCTATTGTTATAGGCAAACTCAATCAATGGAAGATGATCATCCCAACTACCTTAAGCTCCAATACACAAGCCTAAGCATATCCTCAAGTGTTTGGATAGTCCTTTCGGCTTGTCCATCTGTTTGTCGGGTGAAAGGCCGTCAGTAAGCTTACTCTCGTACCTAGACCCTTTGAAAAGAACTTTCCAAAAGTTGAAGTAATTGAGTACCACGGTCCCGATATGATGGATAGAGGAAATCCCATGGCAACTCAAAGGTCTGAATATATACACCTTGCATAATCTTCCGCCCCATATGTTGTCTTTACGGTAGCAAATGAGGCCGATTTTGTCATCCTATCAACACCACCCAAATAGAATCAAAACCTTTTCTAAGTCTTGGGTAAACCAACTACAAAATCCATATTAATTTCTTCCCACTTCCAAGTAGGAATCTCTATGTCTTGGGTTAGACCACCCGGCCTTTGATGTTCGGCCTTGACTTGTTGACAACTATGACAAACGGAGACGAATTTGGCAATGTCCTTCTTCATGCCTCTCCACCAATACACATCCCTCAAATCTCTATACATTTTGGTGGAACCGGGGTGGATGGAGTAGGAAGAATTATGAGCCTCCTCAAGAATTTTCTCCCTCAACCATCAACACAAGGCACACACAACCTACCTTGGTACCTAAGGGCACCATCTCCCCCTTGGGAGAAAACTTCCACCTTGCTCTCTTTCACCAAGGCCTTCAATTCAAACAAGGAAGAATCGAGATCTTGTTTTGCTATCACCTCATTAACCAAGGAAGACCTAGCACCATCAACAACGACCACACCACCATTACTAACCTCTTCCAACCTAACCCCCAACCTAGCCAACCGATGTACCTCCCTAGCCATTTCCCTATCACCAATATCAACATGAGCTAGGCTACCCATAGACACCCTACTCAAAGCATCCGCCACCACATTAGCTTTACCGGGATGATAATGCACACTCATATCATAATCTTTAAGAAATTCTAGCCACCTTCTTTGTCTCAAGTTGAGATCTTTTTGGGTGAAGACATATTGGAGGCTCTTATGATCGGTGAACACATCGACACGTACCCCATACAAATAATGACGCCAAATCTTTAAAGCAAACACCACCGCGGCTAATTCAAGATCATGCGTAGGATAGTTCTTTTCATGCACTTTGAGTTGTCTAGAAGCATAGGCTATCACCTTACCATTTTTCATTAGGACACAACCCAAGCCAACTCTAGAAGCATCACAATACACAACAAATCCCTCAAGCCCATCCGGTAGTGACAATATAGGAGCGGACACAAGTTTATCTTTCAAGGTTTGAAAACTCCTTTCGCACTCGTCGGTCCACTCAAACTTAGCCTTCTTTTGTGTCAACTTAGTCATGGGAGAAGCAATAGAAGAAAACCCATTCACAAATCTCCGGTAGTAACCCGCTAAGCCCAAGAAGCTCCTAATATCCGACGGGGTCAATGGCCTAGGCCAATTTCTAATCACATCGGTCTTCTTAGGGTCTACCTTAATACCATCCCCCGACACCACATGACCTAGGAAGGAAACCTCCCTCAACCAAAATTCACACTTTTCATACTTGGCATACAACTTCTCCTCTCTTAATCTTTGCAACACAACCCTCAAGTGACCCGTATGTTCTTCCTCGCTATGCGAATAGATTAAAATATCATTAATGAAGACCACAACAAAGGAATCAAGGTAGGGTTTAAAGACCCTATTCATTAGGTCCATGAAGGTAGCCGGTGCATTGGTCAACCCAAAGGACATGACCACAAATTCATAATGTCCATACCTAGTCCGGAAGGCTGTCTTGGGAATGTCACCCTCACTCACCTTCACTTGATGATACCCGGACCGAAGGTCAATCTTAGAGAAGTGGCTAGCCCCTTGCAATTGGTCGAACAAAGTCATCAATCTAGGGAAGAGATATTTATTCTTGACGGTGACCTATTGAGTTGCCGGTAATCGATACACATCCTAAGGGACCCATCTTTCTTCTTCACAACCAACACCGGTGCCCCCCATGGTGATTGGCTAGGCCTAATAAAACCCTTCTCCAACAAGTCCCTCAATTGTTCTTTCAACTCCTTTAACTCCGCCGGGGCCATACGGTAAGGGGGAATAGAAATGGGTTGAGTATCGGGGAGGAGGTCTATGCGAAAATCTATTTCCCTTCGGGAGGAACACCGGGAAGGTCATTTAGGAAAGACATCAAGGAATTCATTTACGACCGGAACCGACTCTATAAGAAGGGTTTTTTGGACTCCACATCCCTAAAACCCCCAAGGTGATTGCAGACACCCCTTAGAGATCAACTTACGGCTTTAATTGCAGAGATGAATCTACCCTTGATACCCACATTTTGGCCTTTCCCCACTTCAAGATATGTTTCACTGGGAATTGGAACTTGACCCTACGGGTTTCTACAATCAATAGAAGCATAGTATGCATGCAACCAATCCATCCCAAGAACAACATCAAAATCGACCATGTTCAATTCAACAAGATCACAAGGCAATTTTTTATGCAAGATGCAAATAGGACAATTTCTATAGACCTTCCTAGCAACAATATATGCACCAAATAGGAGTAGACACCTTATATGACTCACGCAATGAGTCGGGCTCGTCTTCCTCTTGTATTAGACATGATCTTGCATAGCAAAGAACAACCGTTAGGGAAGAACTTAATTCAACTCTACAGCACGACTTAGAACATGGAGAAGGGAAACATTTCCTAAAACGTCCATTAGCCTCTCTACTCATAGTTGTGCGTGCACAACACAACATTTGAATCGGACCTCTAATCAACGCGGTGTGTTGGACTCCGAGGATCATTCAACCTAGGCTCTGATACCAAGTTTGTCACGACCCAAGCCTAGGGCCTAGATGTGACCGGCGAATGGGGAACCCGAAGGAACCCCAAACAAGCCTCATAGCGTATAATTACACATCCTTGGTCGCGGAAGCAATTAAATGACCAAAAGCGATAAGCATAATCAAGGAGGAAATCGGGACTACGGGAGCAAGAAAAAAAAATGATACATAAATACCATAGATGAGTCAAGCTCAAGCATAATACACGACTTGTCCAACACCACCTCTAAACATGAGTACTTAGCGGGGGCCAACACAAACTACCGGGCTCACCCTCATAGTCAAAACATAACTAGAAAGGAAAAGTTTTATACATAGCAAAAGATCATGAGCAACGTCCCCGAAATGGAGGACTCACCAATAACCACTATAGAAAATCGTACTAGCCACGCAGAGGAGGATGGTCAAGCGGTGCTCCGGTCCCTACATGGTGACATCATGTAGGCATAGAGTATGCGTTAGTACATTTGAATGTACTAAGTATATGGGATGCAATGCAATGCTACATTAGATGGACATCATAGGAAAAATGCATAATCATACCCGATAAATAGCATATTAATGAAATGATATGTATAATGATGCTTACATAAAAATCATATTTAGTGGGACGTAGTACATGTGTGGCGAGTGACCATCAATATAGTATTTCCAAGGCCTACCACCCCCTTGGAGAGGCGAAAGAGGTACAAACCCCTCAATATGGTTACACGGGCCTACCACCCCCCGAGCTAGGGACCAAGGTACACCAACCCCTCGATATGGTTATACGGGCCTACTACCCCCCGTACTAGGCAACCAAGGTACCAACCCCTCGATACGGTTATACGGGCCTACTACCCCCCGTACTAGGCATACAAGGTACAAACCCTCGATACGGTTATACGGGCCTACTACCCCCCGTACTAGGCAACCAAGGTACAAACCCCTCGATACGGTTATACGGGCCTACTACCCCCCGACTAGGCAACCAAGGTACAAACCCCTCGATACGGTTATACGGGCCTACTACCCCCCGTACTAGGCAACCAAGGTACCAACCCCTCGATACGGTTATACGGGCCTACTACCCCCCGTACTAGGCTTGGTCGACTCACAACACTTATATAGAGAAAATCATATACATGTGTCCATTTCATCATCATTTCAGTAATTACATAACCATCCGACTCATAGGACGTACCTTGGACCTTCCCTTTCCTAAGAATTCTATAAATGGGCATTTTATCAAACACAAGGTGGGCAATTGTTCATGTAAATGAAATCATGTATTTCAAGAATACTAAGTCCAACCAATTCCAAAATCCATATAAATCAGCCCACCAACAACATACATATATATATCAACCTTCATAATTTGATCATGGAAGCATGTAAACCATAAACATCACATAATAATTCCATTTCATGATAATATGCAAAATGGACCATAATAGGGTGTGTAGTAGTAATTCCATAATTCAAGAGTTCATAAATAATCATAAGGACCCATAAACTTGGAGTAGAAATAGAGGATAAATGGTTGGACTTGTGGAAAGGAAGGTTTCCACAATCAAACCCACATACCTCAACTTTGGAGAATCCTTGATGAAGATTGGAATGGAGAATCGAAGCTTGAGATTGAGTCTTGAATCCGGAATTAGAGCTTGAGATGTTTGAATTTGGTTGAAGATCTTGGTGGAATTTTTGGAGAGGGCTTAGAGAGTGTTTTTGGAGTTAAGAAAAATGACTAAGTATGGGACATATCCCCTTTTTATAAAAAACGTCCCCAACCCGCCTAAAAAAAAAGCTCACTGGAAATTGCAAATCTGCACAGACAGGTTTTACGAAAATGGTCATAACTCCCTCATCCTAACTCGGACTAAGGTGAAACCAAGTGCGTTGGAAAGATAACTCAAAGAGCTTTAATTTGATATGTTGCAGCCCTTCCAGTTCCTTGTGTGCTAAGAGATATGCCCCTTTAAAGTTGACCCTCCAAATCGCAATTTTTGCGATTTTCGAATTTTGATACGGTTGCTCTAAAATTCGGGTTAGACCCATTTCCCACTCAATTTGACCCCACAAATAAGAATATGAAGTCGAATTTCCGAAATCATGCACGGATTTTGAGATATATGGAAATTACAATTATAGGTGTTTCCGAAGCACATTTTCGGGCATTTTTGGGGTCGTTTCACTCATCACTAGAGTCACTAACTCGGACTAAGTGATAGATGCACCCCTTAGAAACTAACTTTCTAGCCTTAAGGTATGAAATTAAACAACCCTTAGGCACTATTGAACTACTCCTCCACTCTAAAACTGGCTCATTAGGAAACTAAAACTTGACTACTCAAGTTCTACAATAAATTGAGGCATAACAAGCATGAAGGCAGTCCACACCCAGAATAACATCAAAGTCCACCATGTTTAGCTCAACTAAGTCAGTTATGGTGTCCTTGTGATAGACAAAGATGGTACAATCACGATAGACTCTTTCTGCTATAATAGAATCACCAACAGGTGTGGTAACACTGAAAGGTTCAAGAAGTTGTTCGAGGGAAATGTCGAACCTCATGGCTACATATGGAGTCACAAAAGACAGACTCGCACCAGGATCAATTAAGGCATACACATCAAAAGTAAAGACTTCAAGCATACCAGTGACAAGATCTGGTGAGTTCTCCGGATCCTGGTGACCAGCTATAGCGTCCAGATGGTTTGCTCCTCCGCTTGTCCCTAAAGTAGCTCCTCTCTAGGTATTTCTATCTACTGGAGCTGCTAAAGAAGATTGGGCTCTATTGCCCCCATTACCCTGCTAGTTCTTAGGGCACTCTTTCATAAAGTGAATCATCTTACCACACTTGAAGCAGCCATTGGAGCCATCACGACACTCTCCCCGATGGGTCCTCCCACACTTAACACAAGGTGGGCTTTGAGACCCATGTGCCACACTACCCTGAGTGAGTACCCTGACCCCTGAAACTTTGAAAACTCTAATTCCTGCGATCATCCCTGTTTCTTGGTGCAGGTGCACTAGCTGAAGATGGAGCTGGTCTAGATGACCTCTACTGAAAAGATTACCGATTCCCATTCCCGGTCTTTTGCTGGCCAGTCTTGTTACTCGTTTTCTTGGCCTTCTTGTTTCGAAACTCTTCTCTATCCTTTAATTTATCTTTCTCAACCTGCTGCACATGAATCATGAATCTGGCTATGTCCATGTCCCCTATCAACATAGCCACCTTACCTTCCTTGCTCGACAAGCGGGATAACCCAGACATGAACAAACTCATCCAGCTCCTCATATCTTCCACCATCTCTGGAGTATAGCGGGATAATTGAGTGAATTTGAGGTTATACTCCTGCACACTCATAGATTCCTGCTTCAGATTCAGAAATTCACTAACCTTAGCTTCCCTTAGCTCTCGGGGAAAGAAATGCCCCAAGAATGCCTTCAAACACAGACCAACTCAAAAGTGGTGACCCCTCTGCCCTGTTCTTCTTCCATTGATCGTACCATATCCTAGAAACACCTTTGAGCTGATATGAGGCTAACTCCACTCGCTCTGCATCAGCAACATGCATGACCTCAAACACTTTCTGAATCTCTTCCATAAAGTTCTCTGGGTCCTCAGTGGTCTTCGACCCTGTGAACTCTAGGGGATTCATCCTCAAAAACTCATGGATTCTAGATGTATCATCCACATCCTGATGACCCATTCCTTGTTAACCAGCCTGATTTACCACAACCTGAGTCAATATCTGAATAGCATTCCTAAACTCAGCATTAGTGACATCTCCCTGAGGGGGTTGCACAGATGGCACTCATCTTATTCCACCAAAACAAGTCAGTCTAAAACCCAAAATATAATGATAGAAATTTGAAAATTTAAAATATCAATAACATAAATGCAGATAATGTAATGACCCTCAAGGTCATTTTCTTTATTTTCCAATCTTTTTAGCATTTAGAGCTTTCTTGTAGCGATCACAAGCCATTTATAATTTGCTGGGACTAACAATTCGATCACCGGATCGTTCATTTGGATTTTGTGCAAGATTTCATATTTTGGAGCCTTTAAAACTTGAATGGTTGACTTCAGTCAAAATTTCAAGAAGACGACCTCAAAATGAAATTCTTATAGTTTCATCAGCTCCGAAAGGGCTATTTAAGGCTAGGGGCATGATTGATTCTTGTCACGCCCCGAGCCTATACCCTGGACATGGCCGGCACTCGAGAACCATCGCTAGTCCCCAAGCGAACACTTGGCCTGGCTGAATACTTAGTGGAAGACTTACTCAAGCAAAATGGGAACTCCAAATGCATAAATAAACTCATGATGTCTCAATAACAACTTAACTCAATGAATATCTGGAAATACTTATATAAACATAAGTAATCGACTCAAGATCTTAAAACATCAACAAGGAAATAGTTAGAGACTCCTCAACTTCTAACTATCTATGAAACCTCTAGTACTAAGATACCTATCGGGACAGAACCCACGACAACTTAACAAAAGTAGGAAATAAGTGTGAAGCCCTCCGAAAAGCAAGGAGGCTCACCAAAGCTAGCTGGAGTAATATGGTATCAACAAAACGTCTACTGATGATCCTGAACACATGTATCGGAATCATAATAAGATGCAGGTTGAAGGACATCACTACATGGAATGTACGAGTACATAATATGGCTGAAGTGAAATAAATAACTTAACTGAATGACTGCAGTAGATATAGCATGAACTCAACTGAATGTAAAGGATTAAAGGAATGGAATCATTTAACTTTACAAAAAATACTTACTCAACATAAAAAGTGTTATTTGAATAATATACTTTAACTTTATTAGGAGATTCTCTAACCGACAACCATCACTGTGAGCTAAGTGATGATACAGTGTCTTGCCCACGCTACTAGAGCTGTCCCATATCGTGCCGGGATATAGAACCACTAAACTAAATGGATCCACTAAGCTATAAGGATTCATCTAAAAAGTATGATCTTGAATCCATGTTGGCAAGACATGGTTTATGGGGGTTGTGAGTCATCTGAACTCTCCCTCATATCAGTGCTCAATACTACTCCCAATAATATATACTGTTGCTCAAATGTATAAAAACATTACTTTTTCTCTGGTTTGAGGTAATTACTCAAACTATCCTCTTAAAACTGGTAACTGCTCTGAAGTATCTCTGTACTTATAACTCAATTAGAAAGAAAAGTTTCTCTTTTCTCAAATTAAAACTATTATCTTAGGGAATTACTTAGTTCCCTATACTTTTCTAGAAACTTATCTTTTACTCTTTCTCAGAATCAATTTTAAAGATAAAGCATTTGTTCTAAAAAGATTATTAAACTTATCTTTACTTTCTCAATAATAGCTCTTGACTCTTCTCTTAAACTCACTTTAGTTTTGAAAATGTATTAAGACATATGAGTAGGATAATGCATGAATTTTCAATGATAAATGGAGCCTATAGGAGCTAATATAGAGAGGGAAAGCACACGTCCGGAATGAAACATAGAAGGAAAAAAGGCCAGGCGACCCTGGCGCATTGTTAGCGCGGGGCGCCAGGCCCCAAACTACTGACCAGAGTTTGGGGCGCACTGTTGGTGCATCACTCCAGGCCCCAAACTAGTGACCAGTAGTTCTGGCGCAATGGTGGCTCGCCACCCCAGCCCCCTACAAACAAATCTGATGAATTTTCTTGCTCAATTTCTGGTCCTATCTCATCTAGAATAGATTGGTTTCTTCCAAACTCTCTTTGATTCACAAATCCAACACGAAATTATCAAAATCCCACTCAAATTCCATCAAGAAACACCACTCATTCGCAAAACCCTTACCTCAAGAACTCAAAACCTCCATTGTTAAAGAATAAAGCTTAAAATCCAAGAACTCTTCAAGAATATTTACATAAATGATTATGTGGGTGAATTAATGAAAGAAATACATGTTTGGCATGAGGATAAAAAATTCCATCACTATGGAAGCCTCACATACCATGAAAGAATGGTTGTTCTTGGCGAAATTCCTCAACCCTTGAATGAATGCTTGAAAACTCTTTTTCCTCTTCCTGAAACTTTGCCCAAAAATTCTAAGTGTTTAGGAATATGAAAAATAACTTGCCTTTAAATGGGGTGAGTAAAACATGGGTAGGCCTATTGGGGTAAGGAAAAGACCAAAATACCATTTCCTTAAATGGATGAAAAGCCTTAACTAGAGAGCCTTTACTCAAAAGGCCATAACTTTTCACTTCGAGCTTGAAATTTAGCAAACTTGGTGGAGTTGGAAAGAGGACTCAAAGGCCTTCGATTTGATACCTCATAGGCTACCTAACTCTTTATGTGCTAAAAGATATGGTCATTTGCAGTTGACCCAAAACTGAAAACTGATCGAAGTTTGAGGTGTTCCAGTTCTGGTGTGAGTTTGTGTCATTAAGCATTTTAACTTTGAAGCTTAAGTCAAGGGTTGACTTTGGTCAACATTCTTGGTAAATGTGCTCGGATGAGGGTTCCGTTAGTGCGGTTAGCTACGAAATGTCAAGTTTGGTTTAGAACGACCTTTCATGTGGTTCCCTAGGCTTTTAGTCTCATTTTGAGCCTACTTGTGGTTTTTAGCTTAAAACGGAACTTGGGTTTGGAACCCACTTTTAATCAAAATGACCTCGGATGGAAGCTTTAATGGTTCCATTGAGTTCGGTATGCAGAATTTGTTGGGGTAGTCCATTTTATTTGCGTGCACGGGATTCCGAATGAATCCTGGTACCCCGTCAGAGAATTCGGGATTTGAGCAAACCAGAATTTAGTACTTTTAGTGACCAGAATAAGCTTTTAGCGACCAGTTTTAGGTATTTATACTCAGAAATTTTAGCTTTCAGCCCTCATTTTCAAAAGGCGATTTCTCCCTCATCCGAGCTCCGATTTGAGTGATTCAAAGTTCTGTGTGATTGTTGGGAGCGTGGCTACTTGTCTATGTTATTAGAAGTTGTTGAGTAACCTTAATTTGAGGTGAATTGGAGCTCGAAGCTGCTGCCTTAGCTTGGTTTTCTTGTTAAATGTTGCATGTTATTGTTGTGGCTGTTTTCGGGCCTTGGATTGTGTTCAATTTTAGAACACAAGTTAGAGGCGTAGTTTAGAAACTTTTGACAGAGTTAATTTTGGGATTCCCGATGTGGGTTCCACATTCTCATTTTGACTCAATTTTGGGTCAATTTCCCATTTTTACAATTTTAGTGTCAAAACGTGTGTAATGACGTTGTGATTGATAATTTGATAGTTTGGTGGTGTTTGGAGGTGTTTCGAATATGGATAGTTCGTATGTGGTGGATTTGGAGCGCTCGTGTTTGGCTTTGAGGTAGGCTTCGGCGTACTTTCTTGATTGAGCTTCTTAGATAATGCCTAGTATAGATTTCATGTACTTTTGGATGGTATTTGTTGGGCATTTAGCTTTCCTCTTGTTATTCCATCCTTTCTTGATTCTGTAGGAGCCTTGGGCTTATTCTGGGTTTTGGGATCCTTAGTGTAGGCTGCGGATTCGCTTGTGGCGTAGATGATCTTGCTTATCCTTGTTAGGGTTGATTCGTGGTGTCCTTAGACTAGGCTGGGCATTAGATGCTTTAGGTTGTGTTTTATGACCTCGTAGTTATGATTTGCTTCCTTTAGGGCTTGTTTGGGGTCGTTCTCCTTGCGTTGATGCTTGTGACCTTAGTTGCTTGTCGTAGCCTTGGGTTGGTTCTAGTTGTGCTCAGTCTGGGACTAGAGCGGTGTGATTAGGGTAGGGCGTCGTCACTTGAGTTTTCTCCCCCTTTATTGATTTGAAGTCTCTTCTTTATCCCCTTGCTTGTTGATTAGCGATGGGCATGTTTCATCCTTATTGAGCTTATGATTATACTATTGGGCCCAAGGCCGTATGTGAGGACCAGATGGATCCCATGTTAGTACTCTGTGCTTTGATAGCATGGTTTCATTGGCTATATAATTATTTGATTTTGAGTGCCTTGTTCGAATGCTGGTGATGGCATGTATTGCATTGTTTGCTTCTCACGGATTTTGTGGTACAATCCTGGCCCATGCATTGGCATATTTATCGCTTATGATGAGATACTATTTTACTCAATTTTTATTCTAAATTTGTTTTAACGGGAGTCGTATCACCTAGATCACTTGACTTACTGATTTTTGAGTTTACGAGGCGTTAGGGATGTGCTCCTTTCCTATTTGAGATATTAGAGGCATCTGGGATGTGCTTAGTTTTCACTTGACTACCAGGTGCATCGATGACCTTTCTTTCATGCTTTTGGTCTTGTTGGCGTTCTTGGGAGTTTACTGCCTGGGTAGGCGGCTCCATTATTGGTTGCTCACGGTTCTAGGCCGTTACTTCTGGTTTGAGGCTGATTCTTAGGGTTCGAGCCCATTATCTCCAGTCCAAGGCTGATGTTGACGGTTCGAGGTTGTTATTCCCAATCTGAGGCTGGTGATTTGTTATTTGAGGTTGTTACCTCTAGTTAAGGGTTCGGATGGTTACTGATGGTTCTGCTACTTACCCTGCATTCATATGCATTGTCTATCACCAGTATACTTGTTTGTTGTTTGTACCCTTCGATTTATGGGGGCCGATTGGGTTATGTTTATTGTTTGTACCTTTCGGGCTTATGGGGTCCGATTAGGTTAATGTTTGACTATATTCTATTCTCTGATATTGTTTTATTGTTATCTAGTAGGTTTTGACTTTAGAATTATAGTTGTGGGTCCTCCTGACACTAGTAGTTGACTTGGTATCTTAGTTGCTTATGATTAGGTTGTTGGCTTGCGATCTAGGTACGTTCTTGACTCAGCTTCTTACCCCTTATTTCTTGTTTCTATTCTTTATTTCATGTCTACTTTAGTATCGCATGTTTAGTTACTTGTGTTATGCTTTCCTTATTACTGGTTGCTTATGCTTGTGTTATCTTTTGAGCTCAGTCGGTCGTTTCCTACTAAGTACCATTTTTGGTACTCATACTACACTTCTGCCCCTTGCAGATTGCAGTTGAGTTATCGCAGTTGATTTGGAGTCGTGGGGAGCAGCTTGGGAACTTGAGAAACATGAAACATATATCAAGGCCAAAGCAAGCTAAATAATCTTTCCTTTCTTTTCTTTACTTCATCATGAGAACACTTGTTCATTAACTTGTGGGGAAAAGCCTTACCCGACATGTAAGACCATGTGAGCTATTAACACGGAATCCGGTGTCTACCCCACACCGAAAAGAGGTGTCCTACTTGCCAAGGTTAGACCATGAACTTCTTAGCTTAGGTGGATCCACTAGATAATGTCTACTTAAAGACAACATCTTATGGTGGCAACATAGTTTATGGGATAGAGATTGCTTTAGGAGACTCTGCCTCAACTAACGGGAGAGCTCCATCTAGAAAACCCGACCTCTACTAACGAGAGAGCTTTCACTAGAAGACCCGCCTCTACTAACGGGAGGGCTTCCATCAATTGATTCAGAAAGTTTATTTTGGGCTGAAAATTTAGCTAAGTCTTGAAGGCATCTACGGAACCCATCTACGGCCCGTCAACTGAAGTACGAATCATCCTACTATTCCCTAGGTCAAAGTTCAGAAACTTGGAAATAATGAAAGTTCACAGTGCCATTGATGGTCCCCACCTACGGCCCCTCAATCCATCTACGTCTCGTAGGTGGCCTTCGTAGGTCACTGTCTTCAGGTGAGTTCTTCATTTTAAAGATCCCTTAGAATTTTAGGGTGTTACAGCTAGACTCATGTGCAGTCTTTTGGAAAAAGAGGTGAAATTCGAGTTCGATGAAAGTTGCTTAAAGGCGTTTGAGGAGCTGAAGCGGAACTTAATTGAAGCTCCTATCTTGATTTCTCCTAATTGAGAGCTTCCATTTGAACTCATGTTTGATGTGAGCGATGTAGCAGTGGGTGCAATATTGGGACATAGACAAGGCAAAGTGTTGCAGTCAATCTATTATGCGAGCAAGATCTTTGATACTGCTCAAGCTAATTACACAGTGACTGAGAAGGAGATGCTTGCTCTAGTGTTCTCCTTCGACAAGTTCAGATCATATTTGGTAGGTACCAAAGTTATTGTTTATACTGACGATGCAGCTATTAGGTACCTATTCAACAAAAAGGATGCTAAGCCGAGACTAATTCGGGGGATATTTTTCACGACCCAAGGTACCTCCTAGATGTGACACGGAGTACAAGATCCCGAGAGGTCTCATACAACCCCTTAGCATACATTACATACAAGATAATAGAGAAATAAGAGTTGAAAGAGCATTTTATTTAAAAATTTTACTCAAAACAGCGGAAGTCTACAACTCATGTCTCAAAGCCTATCTATCTTAGAAAGTAAAGTTGGGACGTAACCCAATACAATCCAAAGCTGAAAAGAAATGATATGAAAATAAGAACAACTAGGCTATGTCCTCGGATGGATGAGGACTCACCAAGTCTTCTATCAACTCTCTGATTAGGCTCTAGCCACGAGTGGAAGGTGAATCGCCACGTCCTACACCAAAGAAGTTAATGTAAGCAAGAGTATGCGTTAGCACAATTAAGTACTAAGTATGATAGCAATGCACATAAACACATAAATCATGCTAGAGAGAGACATAATCATGAAATGCAATGGCCAAGCTAAAAACATGATAAACATGATAAACATGAAACATAAAGCATATATCAAGGCCAAAGAAAGCTAAATCAGCTTTCCTTCTTTCTTTACTTCATCATGAAAACACTTGTTCATTAACTTGTGGAGAAAAGCCTTAACCGACATGTAAGACAATGTGAGCTATCAACACGGAATCCAGTGTCTACCCCACACCGAAAAGGGGTGTCTTACTTGCCAAGGTAAGACCATGAACTTCTTAGCTTATGTGGATCCACTAGCTAATGTCCACTTAAAGACAACATCCTATGGTGGCAACATAGTTTATGGGATACAGATTGCTTTAGGAGACTCGGACTCAACTAACGGGAGATCTCCATCTAGAAAACCCGGCCTCTACTAACGGGAGAGCTTTCACTAGAAGACTTGGCCTCTACTAACGGGAGGGCTTCCATCTCAATATCCACTCGGTGCTAAGGATAATTCCCACGGATTAGTCATTAACATATTTATATCATTAAACAAGAAAAGGTACAACTAGGGTTACGAATTCAAGCTAAAATCATGCTTATAGATATTCATCTTTCATGGACCTTGTCCAAGTTTACATCATTAGAATAGCTCCTTAAGAACATAGGTAATCGCCCCTTTGTTCATCTTTTATCATAATGGGAGAATTACGTGAGATAACCTTTCACTACTCAACCATAGCATCATCATATCATAACTTTGGTACTTTACTCTCAAAGCACCCTTAATTTATCATGCTCACATTTCATAGTTCATTGAGTTCATATGGGTTCATGCAAGTTTAACTCATATCATGCAATTCAATGCAAGCTCATACTTAGAAAGCCATAATTAAGACAATTTACCCATACTTGAAGGAACTCACATAGTAGAGGAAAATCATGCTTTTGACTTGATCATGCTAAATTCATAAGATTACCCTCAATTCATTCGTAATTCATTCTTGATTTCATAGAGAATTCATAAACTTCATTAATCATAACTCAACCCAACAATCAAAGCATAGATTATCAAATTGGGGAGAATTAGCTTGGGATCATGAGGGTTCATGCAATCTTTATATCAAATCATGTAATTCACGCTAATTCGTGCACTAAGTTACTTTATCACGCTAAATCATGCACTAGGAATCATAAAATCAATAATTGGAATCATAGTTGAAGATCCCACAATGATTGATCATAAACCCTAATTCAATTTGGGTTACAGTAAACCTTTGAAAATCATGAAGAAGAGGAAGGGCCCATTGGAGGAAAAGACTCCTAATGGTGAACACTATCATACCTCAAAGCAATCCATAAGAATTGGAGAAGATTGAAGGTCTTCAATGGATGATTCAAGTTTCTTCTTCTTCCTTGAGAGTTGAGAGAGAAATATTTGAGAGAGGAGAGTTTTGGAATGAATTAGAATGAAAGGAATTAGGCTTAGAAAGTATTTATAGGTCTTATATTAAGGGTATACCCGACTTAGCTTAATAGGTAAACAATTAGAGAAAAGATCAAAATGCCCTTAATTAAAAACTATTGGGTCCAATCGACGGAGAGGATCTACGGTCCGTACATCAATTGACAGACTGTCCTGTTCTTCCGTTAATTGATTCAGAAATTTCATTTTAGGCTGAAAATTTGGCTAAGTCTGGAAGGCACCTACAGAACCCATCTACGGCCCGTCAACTGGACTACGAACCATCCTACTATTCCGTAGGTCAAAGTTCAGAAACTTGGAAATCCTGAAATTTCATAGTGCCATTGACGGTTCCCACCTATGGCCCGTAAATCCATCTACGGCCCGAGATGGCCTCCGTAGGTCACTGTCTTCAAGTGAGTTCTGCATTTTAAAATCCTTTGGAAGCTTGGGGTATTACTATATCTCCTCCTTGGGAACATTCATCCTCGAATGAGAATCAAGACACCTTCAGCAGGGTAATAGACACGGACTAACAACCCAACCTAGCATGCAATCACATAAATGCACATATCCGAGGAGGAAACATCAACTCCAAGCTAAAGCATGATCAGCACAACATATCATGAAGACTTTATGCAACTCATACTCAAATGCACATAATCATATAAGACTCTAAATGAACATACATAATCAAAGAATCATGAAAATCAACTATGACACATGAGACCAAAAGAATGAACCATGAGGATCAAGATACCTCAAGCTAGAGTAGGATCGGAAGGAAAGAGATGAGGATATAGGGACATCATATCGGCATCGGCCTCCCAAGAAGTTACCCTCAACCAATTGATTCCTCCATAGAACTTTCACCGAAGCAACTTCTTTAATCCTTAACTTCCGAACTTGTCGGTCTAAAATCTCAACCGGCACTTCTTCATAGGAAAGACTATCCTTTATGCAAAGATTCTCTAATCGCACTATAGTGGTCGGATCACCAACAAACTTCTTCAATAATGAGACATGGAAAACCGGATGCACTGATGCCAAATCATTAGGCAAGTCATGCTCAAAAGCAACCTTTCCAACACGTCTCAAAGTCTGATATGGGCCTACATAACGGGGACTAAGCTTTCCTTTCTTCCCAAATCTCATTACACCCTTCATGGGTGAGATTTTCAAGTAAGCCCAATCATCCACATCGAATTCTAATTCTCTTCATCTAACATCGTCATAGGACTTTTGTCGACTTTGAGCCGTTTTCAACCTCTCCCTAATAAGCCAAACTTTCTCCATAGCCTCATGCACCAACTCCGGGCCTATCAAAGCAACTTCACCAACTTCAAACCAACCTATAGGAGATCTACACCTCCTACCATAGAGAGCCTCAAATGGAGCCATACCAATACTAGAATGGTAGCTATTGTTATAAGCAACTCAATCAAAGGCAAGTGATCATCCCAAGTACCCTTGAAATCGATTACACAAGTTCTCAACATATCTTCCAAGGTTTGAATAGTATGCTCCGCTTGCCCATCGGTTTGGGGATGAAAGGCCGTACTAAGCTTAACATGAGTACCAAGACCTTTTTGAAACGACTTCCAAAATTGAGAAGTAAATTGTGCACCACGATCGGAGATAATGGATAAAGGCACTCCATGTAGCCTAACCATCTCCCTCAAATACAACTTAGCATAATCCTCTGCCGAATAAGAAGTCTTGACGGGAATGAAATGGGCTGACTTGGTGATTCTATCAACAACAACCCAAATCGAATCATATTGTCACCTCGTGCGAGGCAAACCCACGATAAAATCCATATTCACATCCTCCCACTTCCAAGTAGGAATGCTAATATCTTGGGTCAAACCTCTCGGCCTTTGATGCTCAACTTTCACTTGTTGGCAATTAAGACACTTAGCCAAAAATTCTGCAATATCTTTCTTCATTCCGTTCCACACATAAATTTCCCGCAAATCACGGTACATTTTGGTAGCTCCTTGGTGGATGGAATATCGAGAACTATGGGCTTCTGATAAAATTTGCTCTCTTAAGCCCTCTACATTAGGAACACACAAACGACCTTGATATCGAAGCACACCATCTCCTCCTTGGGAGAAAACCTCTATGGACTTCTTGAGTACCGCTTCCTTTAATTCAACTAAGTTAGGATCACGACCTTGCTTAGCTTTCACATCATGCACAAAAGAGGATTCAGAACCCCTGTGAATCGTAACACCACCTTTAGTAAAATCAACCAATCTAACACCCTATCGAGCCAATCTATGGATATCACGAACCAACTCTTTCTTACCATCCTCAACATGAGCAACACTACCCATAGATAATCGACTAAGGGCATCCGCCACCACGTTAGCCTTACCGGGGTGATGGAGAATACTCGTATCATAGTCTTTTAACAACTCGAGCCATCTTCTTTGGCAGAGATTCAAATCTTTCTGTTTAAACACATATTGCAAACTCTTATGGTCGGTGATGACATCTACAAGTACCCCATACAAATAATGTCGCCATATTTTCAAAGCAAACACAACTGCCGCTAATTCAAAGTCATGAGTAGGATAGTTCTTTTCGTGCACCTTAAGTTATCTTGAAGCATAAGCAATGACTTTTCCGTTTTGCATAAGAACACATCCTAGCCCAATTCTTGAGTCATCTTAATAATCCACAAAACCTTCGGATCTTTCCGGTAGAGTCAATATCGGAGCCGAAGTAAGTCGATCCTTCAACTCTTGAAAACTCAGCTCATATGCCTCGGACCATGCAAATTTAACCTTTTTTTGAGTCAAAGCCGTCAATGGAGAAGCAATGGATGAAAACCCTTCAACAAACCTCCTATAATAACCGGCTAAGCCCAAGAAACTACGAATATCTGAAGGTGATAAAGGGCTGGGCCAATTCTTAACCGCTTCCGTCTTCTCAGGATCTACCTCAATGCCCTTACCAGAAACAATGTGACCAAGAAAAGCCACGAAACTTAACCAAAACTCACATTTACTAAACTTCGCAAAGAGTTGTTCGTCCTTGAGGACTTGCAACACAATCCTCAAATGATTAACACGTTCACCCTCATTCTTTGAGTAGATCAAAATGGCGTCAATAAACACAATCACAAACATGTCAAGGTATTGCTTAAAAACTCTATTCATCAAGTCCATGAATGCGGCCGGAGCATTTGTCAACCCAAACGACATTACCAAGAGATTATAGTGACCATACCTATTCCGGAAAGCAAATTTCGGAATATCATCTTCTTTCACCCTTACTTTGTGATAGCCCGAACGAAGATCGATCTTAGAGAAATAACTAGCCCCTTGTAGTTGATCAAACAAGTCATCTATCCTTGGTAGAGGATACTTATTCTTAATGGTAACCTTGTTCAATTGGCGATAGTCGATACACATATGGAGTGAACCATCTTTCTTTCTTACTAAAAAGACCGAAGCACCCTATGGAGAAATACTTGGCCGGATGAAACCCTTATCCAAAAAGTCTTTCAACTGCTCTTTTAGTTCTTTAAGTTCCACCGGAGCCATTCTATAAGGAGGAATAGAAATAGGTTGCGTATCTAAGAGAAGGTCAATTCCGAAGTCTATTTCCCTTTTGGGAGGAATACCGGGCAAGTCATCGGGAAACACTTCCGAAAACTCATTAACAACGGGGACCGACTCAAGAGTAGGGGTCTCGGAATCTATATCTCTCACCTTAACAAGATGGTAAATGCACCCCTTTGAGATCATCTTTCTAGCTTTTAGATAAGAAACAAATTGACCTCAAAACATAGAATTTCCTCCCTTCCACTCTAGGATAGGCTCATTTGGAAACTGAAACTTGACCATTCGGGTCCTACAATCAATAGAGGCATAACAAGCATGCAACCAATCCATCCCAAGAATAACATCAAAATCTAACATGTCAAGCTCTACAAGATCAACAAGAGTGATTCTATGGGATAAGGAGACGGGACAATCTCTATAAACTCTCTTAGCTATTATAGATTCTCCAATCGGAGTAGAGACACGAAAAGGATCTAGCAACACATCTGGAACAACATCAAACCTCATAGGCACATATGGCGTCACAAAAGACAAGGTAGCACCAGGATCAAGAAAAGCATAAACATCAAAATGGAAAACTCTTAAAATACTAGTAACCATATCGGGAGAGCTCTCTTGCTCATGATGAGCCTGAAGTGCATAAAATTAGCTTTGCTTCTAAGCATTCGAACCCGATCCTCTAGGTGGAGCTTGCTTATTCTCTCTTCCCTTAGCCGTGAGAGATGGGCAATCCCTCATCTTGTGACCACTCATTCCACAATTATAACAACCATCCGTATCGGCTAGACATATACCCTCATGCTTTTTCCCACACTTGGCACAAGGAGCCAATAAAGAACCATCATTATACCCTCCTTGTGACTTGGGGTTAGACATCTTATCATTGTTGGACTTTGGAGGAGCATTGGATGAGCCTTGGCTAGAGAACTTTGGTCAAAATCTAGGACGACCATGCCCATCGGACCTTGCATGCGAAGAGTTACCATCTCCGGTCCTAGCCCTCTTGGTCTCCCTAGACCTTTCCTTAAGCTTTTCTTCTTCCATTTGTTCGGCATAAACCATGAGGCGAGAAATATCCATGTCATGCACAAGCATGGCGGTGCGGCACTCTTTCACCAACATATCGGACACTCCTGACACAAATTTGCTCATTCTTTCCCTTGAGTTGGCAACTATGGACGGAGCATATCTAGCCAATGGTGTGAACTTCAATGCATACTCTTTCACACTCATATTTCCTTGTCGAAGGTTGATAAACTAAGCACCTTAGCCTCTCTCTTTTAAAGAAGGAAGAACCTATCAAGAAAAGCAACCTTGAATTTCTCCCAATCAAGAGGACCCTCATTAGCCGCCTTCTCACTCTTCCATTGATTGAACCAAATTTGGGAAACACCCTTGAGTTAATAAGCGGCCAACTCCGCCTTTTCTTTCGGCATCACACCCATGATCAGCAACACCTTTTACACTTCATCAATGAATTCTTGAGAATATTCCTCAACCTAAGAGCCATGGAATTCCGGAGGATTCATCCTCGTAAAGTCCCTAACTCTTGATGCTGCCGTACCCACATTGGGTTCACGGGAGTCACCACCTCTCTATTGGCTTGAGACGTCACGGCTTGAGCCAACACTTGGAAAGCAGCCCTAAACTCCGCATTAGTCACTTGTTCCGCCAAAGGGTCGGCCGGAACTTGAGGAGCTTGAGGAGGAGCTTCTTGTTCCACATTCTCTCCCATGTTTCTTCTATCATAAGTTCTTCGGGTCGCCATATCCTGAAACGCATAGGATAGGGATTAGGAGAGAGATATATAGAGTTAAAATCTATGGCACGACTTAAGAGTAATGAAAGAAGTTAAATTTCTTAAACGTCTTATAGCCTCTCATTCATAAATGTGGCGCGCTTCACAGTCATGAACAAGACTCTACTTGACATGGCTTATGAGACATCCTAGGATCTTTCTAAAAACCTTGCGCTCTGAATACAAAGTTTGTCATGACCCAAGGTACCCCCTAGATGTGACTTGGCATTCAAGACCCCGAGAGGCCTCATAAAAACCCTTAGCATGCATTACATACAAGATAATAGAGAAATAAGAGTTCAAAGAACATTTTATATCAAAACTTTACTCAAAACAGTGGAAGTCTACAACTCATGTCTCAAAGCCTATCTATCTTAGAAAGTAAAGTTGGGACGCAACCAAATACAATCCAAAATTGAAAAGAAATGACATGAAAATAAGAACAACTAGGCTATGTCCTCGGATGGATGAGGACTCAAAAAGTCTTCTATCAACTCTCTAATCAAGCTCTAGCCACGAGTGAAAGGTGAATCGCCACGTCCTACACCAAAGAAGTTAATGTAGGCAAGAGTATGCGTTAGCACAATTAAGTACTAAGTATGATAGCAATGCACATAAACACATAAATCATGCTAGAGAGAGACATAATCATGACATACAATGGCCAAGCTTAAAACATGATAAACATGAAACATAAAGCATATATCAAGGCCAAAGCAAGCTAAATCATCTTTCCTTCTTTTTTTTTACTTCATCATGAAAACACTTGTTCATTAACTTGTGGGGAAAAGCCTTAACCGACATGTAAGACCATGTGAGCTATCAACACGGAATCCGGTGTCTACCCCAAACCGAAAAGGGGCGTCTTACTTGCCAAGGTAAGACCATGAACTTCTTAGCTTATGTGGATCCACTAGTTAATGTCTACTTAAAGACAACATCTTGTAGCGGTGACATAGTTTATGGGATAGAGATTGCTTTAGGTGACTCGGCCTCAACTAACGGGAGAGTTCCATCTAGAAAACTCGGCCTCTACTAATGGGAGAGCTTTCACTAGAAGACCCAGCCTCTACTAATGGGAGGGCTTCCATCTCAATATCCACTCGGTGCTAAGCATAATTCCCACGGATTAGTCATTAACATATTTATATCATTAAACAAGAAAATGTACAACTAGGGTTACCAATTTAAGTTAAAATCATGCTTATAGATATTCATTTTTCATGGACCTTGTCCAAGCTTACATAATTAAAATAGCTCCTTAAGAACATGGGTAATCGCCCCTTTGTTCTTCTTTTATCATAATGGGAGAATTACGTGAGAAAACCTTTCACTACTCAACCATAGCATCATCATATCATAACTTTGGTACTTTACTCTCAAAGCACCCTTAATTCATCATGCCCATATTTTATAGTTCATAGAGTTCATATGAGTTCATTCAAGTTTAACTCATATCATGCAATTCAATGCAAGCTCATGCTTAGAAAGCCATAATTAAGACAATTTACCCATACTTGAAGGAATTCACATAATAGAGGAAAATCTTGCTTTTGACTTGATCATGCTAAATTCATAAGATTACCCTCAATTCATTCATAATTCATGTTTGATTTCATAGAGAATTCATAAATTTCATTAAATCATAACTCAACCCAACAATCAAAACATAGATTATCAAATTGGGGAGAATTAGCTTGGGATCATGGGGGTTCATGCAATCTTTACATCAAATCATGTAATTTACGCTAATTCGTGCACTAAGTTACTTTATCACGCTAAATCATACACTAGGAATCATAAAATCAATAATTGGAATCATAGTTGAAGATCCCACAATGATTGATCATAAACCCTAATTCAATTTGGGTTACAGTAAACCTTTGAAAATCATGAAGAAGAGGAAGGGCCCATTGGAGGAAAAGACTCCTAATGGTGAACACTATCATACCTCAAAGCAATCCATAAGAATTGGAGAAGATTGAAGGTCTTCAATGGATGATTCAAGTTTCTTCTTCTTCCTTGAGAGTTGAGAGAGAAATATTTGAGAGAGGAGAGTTTTGGAATGAATTAGAATGAAAGGAATTAGGCTTAGAAAGTATTTATAGGTCTTATATTAAGGGTATACCCGACTTAGCTTAATAGGTAAACAATTAGAGAAAAGACCTAAAAGCCCTTAATTAAAAACTGTCGGGGCCACTCGACGGACATGATCTACGGTCGTACATCAATTGACGGACCGTCCTGTTCTTTTGTTAATTGATTCAGAAAGTTCATTTTAGGCTGAAAATTTGGCTAAGTTTGGAAGGTATCTACGAAACCCATCTACGGCCCGTCAATTGTTCTATGAACCGTCCTGCTATTCCATAGGTCAAAGCTCAGAAACTTGGAAATCCTGAGATTTCACAGTGCCATTGACTGTTCCCACCTACGGCCCGTCAATCCATCTTCGGCCCGTAGGTGGCGTCCTTAGGTCACTGTCTTCTAGTGAGTTCTGCATTTTAAAATCCTTTGGAAGCTTGGGATGTTACAATAGTGCTCCTCCAAGAGTTCGACCTTGAGATCAAAGACCGAAAGGGTATTGAAAATCAGATCGCTAATCATCTATCAAGGTTAGAAGATTTCTCTCATGTGCATGAAGGGGAACAAATACGCGAAGAGTTTTCGAATGAGCAGTTGATTGCTCTGGATATCTCCCAAGTGCCTTGGTATGCTGACATTGTGAATTTCTTGGTGAGCGGAGTGTTTCCACCTGGCGCAACAACCCAACAAAGAAAGAAGCTGATGCATGATGCTAAATTCTATATATGGGACGTGCCATTCTTGTTCAAACAAGGAGTGGACCAAGTGGTCAGGCGATGCATTCCGGAGAATGAGATCAAGCAAGTGCTCCAGAGTTTTCATGCAAGTCCTTATGGAGGGCACCATGGAGGAGAGCGTATGGCTCAAAAGGTATTGCAATCCGGCTTCTTTTGGCCCTCTCTTTTTAAAGATTCCATAGCTTATGTGAAGGGGTGTGATAAGTGTCAAAGGTTGGGCATGATATCGAGAAGACATGAAATTCCCTTAAATAATATCCTTGAGGTGGAAATCTTTGATGTGTGAGGTATTGACTTCATGGGTCCCTTCTCACCAATGAGTGGAAACCAATATATTCTTATCGCCGTTGATTATGTGTCTAAATGGGTTGAGGCTGTAGCTCTCCCCACAAATGACTCAAGAGTGGTGATCAAATTCATCAAGAAGCACATTTTTACGCGGTTTGGCACTCCAAGGGCAATCATAAGTGATGGGGGCAAGCACTTCATTAACCATCTTGTGAAGAATCTTCTTGCTAAGTATGGTATACGACATAAAGTAGCTACAACTTATCACCCACAAACTAGTGGTCAAGTTGAAGTTTCAAATCGTGAGGTGAAGCAGATACTATAGAAAACGGTGAATGCACAATGCAAAGATTGGTCTGAGAAGCTTGATGATGCATTATGGGCATATCGGACTGCATACAAAACACCTATAGGGAATTCTCCCTATCACATTGTGTTCGGCAAAGCATGTCATCTTCCGGCAGAGCTAGAACACCAAGCATATTGGGCTATAAAGAAGTTAAATCTTGATCCTGAGCTAGCCGGTAGAAAGAGAATTGGTCAAATTGCATGAACTTGAAGAGTTTAGGCTCCATGCTTATGAGAATGCAAAAATATACAAAGAGAATACCAAGAGATGACATGATAAGCACATAATCCCTCACACTTTCACTCCGGGGAAAAAGGTACTACTCTTTAACTCTAGACTTAGGTTGTTCCCCGGAAGACTAAGTTCCAAATGGAGTGGACCCTTTGAAGTGGTGAAGAGGACTCAACATGGCGCTGTAGAGCTTAAAGACAAAACTGGCCCTTCATTCTTGGTGAATAGGCAAAGAGTCAAGCATTATTTTGGAGAGGATACAGATCGAGATCGCGAAGCTCTTAATGTGAATGTTCCAAGCTCAATCGAGCCGCGACGTTAAACCAGGCGCTCCACGGGAGGCAACTCGTAAAAATTGGCCAAGCTGGCGCACTATTGGAGCTTAGCGCCCACCCACGAACTACTGAACGCCCTTGAGGCCACCTTAGTGGCGCGCTACGCCAAGAACACCTGCAGGTTGGGCAAACTGATGGAGCCTTAGGCCCCGCATGGAACTACTGCGCGCTTTGGCAGGCGCACTGTCGGTGCCTCGCGCCAAGGAGAAAACTCCTATGCCTATTCTTTAGTGCTATCTTGGTGCCTCGGGCAAGCCCTCCCTCGGCCCAAAATTTTTTTTCTTTCCTTAAACCTGACCCAACCTTAGCCAAAGCCCAACACCCACTTTCCCAAACCCGACCCAATTCAAATTTTCCCCTTTAACTCCTAAACCCACGTAAATTCTAACTCACTTCCTCTCTCTACAATTCCCCATACCTGATTGAACCCCCCCTTTTTCTTATCTTCTCCTAAAGTTTTCTCTTCTTCTCAAATACTTTCTTCTCCCATCCACCATTAATCTTCCACCAAAGCTTCTTCCTAACAATATTCAACCATCCAAAAACCCCAAAACCCACAAATCTTCCAGAAATTTCACAAACCAAAACCCCTAACCCCTCCACTGCCCTAGCCCGACCCCAATATTTTTTCTTTCTTTCTTTTTCTTGGTCTATTCTAGTTCTTATGGCACCTAAAAGGGAAATAATTGGAGGTTGGTGCAGGTAGCAAGCGTTTTAGGAAAGGTAACACCGTCGGGACTACTAGTCTAAATTTTCCGTCTAGGAAATTTAGTAAGCAGGCGGTGGAGCGTCATGGTGAGGACTGGTTTGAGAGCCAAAAGGGGGCAAAATACCTTGGAGATGAACACGTGAATGAGGTACGTTTACAAGTGGAATTCCCCCGCATTCATGAAATTATTTATAATTTGGGGCTGCAGTTCATATTTGTGAATCAAGGAGATTGTAACCTCACTCTAGTGAGGGAATTTTATGCTAATTGGATAACGAAAATGAGGCATGGTCATTCGGTTGAAGTCCGGGGGAAGACGGTCCGATTTACTTCAAGAATACTTAATGCATTTTTGGGGACCCCTCATTGTGATGCTGCTGCGTATAATCAATTGAAAGAAACTCTACCATACCGGTAGGAACGCCACACTCCACTATGCACATTTAAATCAAGAAGCCTGAGTGTGGCTCAAGATCGTGAGTAGTGTGTTGCTACCGTGCAAGCACACTTTCGAGGTGACTAGGGACCGTGTGGTCCTAATTTACATGCTCATGAAAGAAATGTCAATCAATGTTGGGGCGGTACTTCGTCAGAATATGATGAAGTTTCAAAATAATAAGAGGTGGCGCTATTGTTATGGTGGTTTGATGACTCGGTTTCTGAGGGCCGAAGGTATTGAGGAGGAACCTCTGGACATGTACCAGGCGAGGGCCCCATACCTAGTGAGTAGCCTTGTTGATGTGTCGTGTACTAAAGCTTTGGATGTGTCCCACGGGCCTGTCCTATCTACTGCTGACCGACATGCTAGAGATGATAGCTGGATGGCACGGGTGTTTGGAATGGCGGAGTTGCAACTTCACATTGGAGGCTGTCCGGTGACTGACGAAGAGATGGAGGAGTTGGCTGAGCGTTATCCACTGATGGATAGTGCCATGTATATGTGTCGAATGGGCTCAGCTTTTCAAGAGCCGCTAGATGACGATGAAGCCACTGTGGATGAGGAGCTCGATGAGAATGATGATGACGAGGGAGATACAATCGATACGGCTTTGATGGTAGTTGATGGTGCCACGTCTGTGGCAGATGGTTGTGATGGGGACGACGACGAGGCCTAGAGGCCCTAAGGGAGTCTCTCTAACTCTATACTTTGTTTTACTTTGCGCACTGGGGATAGTGCTATCTTTAAGTGTGGGGTGGGAGATGAACTTCATGGTAAATATTTTTATTGCTTTATCGAGTCTTTTTGTACTTTTAGGTGGGTTCCTCGACTTTTGTTTTTGTTACTTTTCCTTAGGATAGTCCCTTTGAACCGATTAGGTATAGTATTTTTTTGTTTTAGTTTGATTGAGTCTTAGAGTTGTCATAGGAGTGACAGTTCCCAATGATGGATGGATGACGACCGTCTTAAGGGAAAATTAGTCACCAGAAGTAGTAGTGTGTGAGAAACCGACCTTTTATTACTTTGACACCTTGTCTTGAGACTTAGCCAGACATCATGGGTAGTCCAACTTGTATGCAACTTGAAAGAACTTGACAACCTTTAAACAGCCATAAGCTCTTTGTTCTAACTCTAAATAAATTAAAAAAAATTGAGCTTAATTGTGTGGAAGCACCGTAATGTGATTTATGTGAGCATGCTGAATAGTGACTGTATCCTTACTTGTGTTTGCGATGCCATATGTGGAAAGTAATTGCTTAGTTCATGCATTGATTGATAGCTAGAATTTGCCCCGTGTGTGCTTAAATGAGTAACTTGTAGGACTTAAGGAAAGTGATTGAGACAATTCTTTGAATAACCAATTCTGACTCTTTTGTGTGCCTCGAAATGAATTATCCCTAGTTAGCCTCATTGAGCCTTTTTAGCCACTAATTTTTTTTATTAAACTACATATTGAGCCGAATCCCTTTTATTGATACCATGACTTGTTTGATCCCAATAGTTGGTCCTTAATGCACTATGTTATGAAGTGGTTGAGTGAGAAATGGTAGAAGTTAGTAAGGGTGAAAATGCTTGTTAATGTGGTGAAGTTAAAGAAAAGAGGTGAATTGGCCCATGATCTCAGAATGGAAAGGCACTTGGAAAAAGAAAAAAAAAATAAAGAAAAGAGAACATATTGTAAAAAAAATATATATCATGAATAATAATAACAAGTGCTTAAATGAAAAAATAAGGGGCAACACTTGAAACATGAAGGAGTCTAGTGAGGGGAGTGCCACAAGGAAAGAATAAGTGGATGAAGAAGTATGTCGTAAAATAAAACATGTGCATTAGAGAGGACTAGTCACTAATTATAGCCTAAACGTATCCTTCCTTACCTTAAGCCGACATTACAACGAAATGAAAAGTCCTCTTGATTCCTTGTGACATACTTTGTGAAAATTAAAGTACACTAAGGGCAAACTTATGGCATGTTATGATATATGTGAACTTCTTTTAGAGAGTGAGTGAAAAATTTCGAAAACAAGGGCCTTGTATTGAAATAAATGTGCGAACATAATGTTTGTAGGAGTGAAAGCTATACCAAAAATTGGTGAGGGCATCCATGACGCATGTTGTGTATATTGTTATTTGGTGTGTTCTTATATGATTGCATTAGCCTGGAATTATGAAAAGCCTGAGTCATTCATTAAGGTTATATGTTGTTGATAGGTAGGCTAGCATAAAGATTTTAAAATGTTGAATGTTGCATAAAGTGTGTACTACAAAAGCATGATTAAATATGTTTGGTTGATTTTGAGGCGGGTAGATAAGTTCAAAGGTAGTGATGAAAAGGGTGATAGTGAAAAGTTTGTTCGAGGACGAACAAGAGTTTAAATGTGGGGTGTTGATCTTAGGCATGTTTATATGCCGGTTTGTCAAAAATAGCCCATATTAGTCTTGTGTTTGAGAATAATCTTTAAACTATGTGTTATGTTTTGAGTAACTTGCAATGATTGTGCACTAAGACATGTGATTAGATTATGCAGGAGTTCTTGAGGAAATATGGAGTCTATGGAAGAAAGCGCGAAGAGGGAACCATGGATACAAGGCAACGAAGCAAGAGCAAATGGAAAGAAGAGAAGAATTGGGCCTGGCATCCTTGGCGTACTGCTGACGCCCCACGCCAGGCCCAAAACTTCAGAGGAAAATTTCTAGCGTACTGCTGGCGCCCTATGCCAGGCAGTAAACTACTGAAGCAATGTTCTGGGGCTATGCTGGCGCCCCACGCCAGCCTTGGTATGAAATTTCTAGCGAAAATTATTTTAAATAGGACTCCTATTTTGGTCTAAATTAGGAAAATTATTTGTGGGAACTCTATATATAGGACCCTAGGGTTATTTTGTAAGGGGTTGGCTATTTTTTGGTGTGCAAGAGCAGGGGATTACAATTCATCTTTGGTTTCAATTCTCTACTTCTTCTTTAGGTTTGAATTTTATGAAACTTATTATTGTTGAGTTTATGAATATTATGAGTGGCTAAAAGCCTTTGTTCTGGGGCTGTAGCTACGGGTTATTGTTGAACATCGAATTACTTTGAATTGATTAAGGGTTATCATACACATTACTTTTACATTCTTGTTTTAATATTTCATGCTAGGCCACCATAGAAATAAATCTATTGTCTATTCTTGGACTCGAGAGATGAAGAGGTAGATAGACCAGAGAATGTAAAGAGCTTGTTCTAACTTTGATTAGATTCGTGTTTAGGAGTGACGCCCGGATGAACACCTAGCTTGGTTACAAAATAGGATGAAATATAAATGCTCGCCAATTAGGACTGCCTAGCCCCACTCAACGATGTAGTTAGACAGCTAGTTGGAGTAGGCGATTCGAGAGATCATGATCATAACATTAGCCCTGTAAATCAGTAATGTGATAACTAAAATTGATTCTTTGCATGAGATGTGATACATGAGATCCAAAGCATGCTGCAGCCCTGGAATTGTCCCTTAATTGATTAAAACACCGAAATTATAGTTATCCTTGTTAGTTAGTTTATTATTTAAATTGTTCTTAGTAGTAGTATTCAAAACCATATCGTTAATACTTTTTTTAAGTTGTAGATTTAATTGAATTGATATACATTGATCATAAGTCCCTTGGGTATGACAATCCGGTTCTAAAAGAGCCATTTATTACTTCTGCGACCAAGTACACTTGCATGTGCAATTGGGAGCAACAATATCAAATTTTAGAAATTCTTTGTTGTATCTCAATTTTTCTTTATTTATGAACTGACTTCGTTATAGAAGTTTCGTATATATGTATTTACCTTCTTTTCCACAACATTTGAAATAATTTTTGAGTTGGATTCTTCGGCTTACTCATCGAATTGGATTTGGTGTGTGTGTCATCATGACCTCGGTTATTGGGTTGTGACAAATTATTTTTCCTTTTGAATAGTGATTTATTCAAATTTTTGTGCACTCAGGAGTGCTGGTAGAATAAAGAAAAAAGAAAAGACTTCTTATATACTCCTTTTATTCCATATTAAGTATATTGTTGAACTTTTTTTTATAGTTCAAAATATGTGAATTGTTGGAAATTTCTTCCATTTTGCCCCTCATTTACATTTTCTAAGTGATAATTTTAAGACAGTTAATTGCTCACATTTATGATTTTACTTTGAATTATTTATATTTTATAGAATAGTTTGAGAATAACTAAAAGGGTAAAAATGGAAAGTGGTATTTTATTTATGTCCTAAACTTTTTTCTTAATGGGTATGTATTGCCTCATAAATTCAATTAATATTGAATAGAGGGAGTAATATTTATAGCAATTCAAAAGGCTATTCATTGTGCATATGAAACCGTATATGATATATGTATCGAGTAGCTTTTGGCTGAAGTCTTATATGTGAGTTGCGAGTACGGTGGCAAGCTAGGAGTCTCAAATATGTAATTAGGTTTAATATCGTCATAGCATTTTATAAAACTAAATACTGGAAATATAGGACCGTAATGTCTCAAAAATCATACGAAACCAGCTGATGAACACCCCTAATCAAAAGATCCAATAGAGGAGGGAAATAAAACCAACAAGTAACTTCACACTTCCCAACAAAAGAATCACTCCATCTGTGTCTAAAAAGAGAAACTAAAAATCTTTTATTAGGAAAACATGTTTAACACCTACGGTAAATAAAGATTGACATTTGCATAGCTACTTGGGATTAAAAAAATATACAATGAAGTAATAGAGCCTAATTATTGATTTAATTGCACGAATAACATCTACATTTGAAAATATAGTAGCAACATCGTTTCAACTTTTCAACTAGAAGAATTACAACAAGAGTCTTGTTTACTTCACATTGGCCTGAAATATCATTGGCCTTAGGTGGCATCTATTATAAAATTTTGAGATGTAGAAGAGAAATATGATTTTATTCATGAACAATGTGCTCCTTATATAGAATAGATATAACACTGAAATACTAATCCAAAGATATATCGTGATCCGATAAGATACAGTGCAGCCAAATTAGTAAAATGCAGGAAACTATTGGAAGTCCTAAATAAATAAAGAAAACTAGAATATGGAAAGCATATAGCTAGATAAAAGGAAATAGTAGCGAAATCCTAAACTAAAGGATAACAAATATTATACATTAATATATATGCCCTCCAACTTTGGGTGTAGATATATACGTCCTATGTGGCATACACAAATCAGTTAGAGTTTATCTCATGCAGATTGTTGTTGACATCCAATTTTGACAGACTTATAATCCATTTTTAAATTGCTATTCGATTAAATTTGTGTTTTAAAACTTATTTCTTTTATTATATGCTTAAATTTATATTTAACTTTTATCCAATTAACTATATACTTTTACAATGACTCGGAAGGTCTTTTTTACAATGCTTAAATCCATTGTGATTTTTTGAAGTTTTGAGTTTTGGAAGATTTGAAACGTTTAAAAGTGGTTTTTGTTGTCAATCAGAGTTTCGAGTTTCAAAATGGAATTTCGTCAGTTCCATCAGTTCTAGAATATGGAATTTGTTCTAGGAGATTACCAATTTCATATTTGGAGTGGTTTCGTGGATTTGAGGTTTTAAGTTGGAGGTTGATGTGATTTAGGCCTTGAGTTGATATTGTTCAACATTTGGAGTTTGGATGCTCAGATTGAATTTACGGCGGTTCCATTGGATTATGGGGATGATTTTAGGCTTAGGGGGGGTCTTGATTGATTTTTTTAGAGGTTCCTAGGGTAGTTTTTTCATTTTGAGGTGTTATGTTAGTTTGTTATGGCTTTCACAGGTTTCGGGTCAAGGAGACCTCAGATTCATGTTTTAATGGTTCCATTGAGTCCTAAACCTAGAGTTTAGTTGGATAACATATCTATTTTATGTACTCAGGGTTCCGAAAGAATCCCGAGGGTCTATTCAAGAATTTTGTGCCTTGTGTGAATTGAAATGGTTTTTGTTTTCTGGAGCAGTTGCTTTGTTCTTCGCAATCGCGGGACCCTCTCTAGCAATCACGTACGGTCAATTTGGTGTGCATCACAATCACATGGATGGCGTTGCAATTGAGTATCTTTGTTTTTACGATCATCACGATCGCGTGGCTGGCTGTTGCGATGGTAGAATTAAATGAATTGATTATTTAACTCAACGTGATCGTCAAAAGTAGTTTTCACCTAGGCATTGTATTTTCTCAAAAAATCAGAGTTTCAACCCCATTTCACCATTTTTGAACATTGATAGCTCTGTTGTGGTGATTTCAAAAGGGTTTTTAAAGATTTATCGATTGGGTAACGATTTCTAACTCCCCAACTCTTTTATCCATTGATTAATTCATGATTTTGATAAATAAACTTGAGTTCTGATTCCAACTTTGAAGGTTTTTGAAAAGGTTTAATCTTCTTGATAATTTGATGATTTTAGGCTTGATTCTACTCCATTTTCAAAATGTTTTTCACCAGTAACTTCCAAATTATTTGGGTAATGCATTTTCATATTAATTTCTAGATTTATCCATTTTCAGAATCGGGTTTTCGAGTCAATTTGACCCCATTTTCCAAAATACTTGATATAAATACTGTTAGTTTCGAAAACTTATTGTGGTTATTTATTTGATTAGATTGCATTGATTCAGAGACTCAAGGAAGGGGGAAAGCTCAAGTTTCGAAGTACTTGTTTGATTAATTCGGCCAAGTGGACTTCTTGACTTTTAGTTGAGTTTATTGAACCTTGTATGCTTTGGTATGATTGGGAGTAATGGGTATTGGTGAAGGGATTCATGTAAGAATTGTGTATGGTAAATTGATGATGTGAACTTCCTAAACAACTTGGGTTAAAAATGAGAATCTTGTTGATTGTGTGATTTTATCATGTTGTGGGCAATTGGCCGAATTAGATGATTCACTTGATAATATGCTTTGATTGACTGTTGTTGGATAGTGGTGTTAAATTATCATCCTCATATTTGATCATTGCACTATTATGTTTGCATTGAGGTTTTACCACTGTTGTGATGATATTGGTAAGGATGAGAGGAAATAGGGATCGGGCCACAAGACCGTGGTAGAAATATTGAGTGGAAATAGAGAATGGGCCACACGTCTGTGGCAGATTCATTGAGATGAAATTAGGATAGGGTCACATGCCCGTGGTAGAGGCATGGACTTGGAAGTCCCCCACGGGTCCTGGCCTCGAGCCCAACAGTATAATCATAAGCTCAATAAGGATGAAATATGCCTATCGCTAATCAACAAGTAAAGAGATCAAGAAGAGAGTTCAAATCAATAAAGGGGGAGCAAGCTCAAGGGACGAAGCCCTACCCCAATCACACAGCTCCAGTCCCAGACTAAGCACAGCTAGAGCCCACCCACGGCTACGACGAGCCACCAAGGTCACAAGCGTCAACGTAAGGAGAACGACCCAAAACAAGCCCTAAAGGGGGTAAATCATAACTACGAGGCGATAAAACAAAACCTAAAGCATCTAATGCCCAGCCTAGTCAAAGGCCACCACGAATCAACCTTAACAAGGATAAGCAAGATCATCTACACCACAAGCGAATCCACAGCCTACACTAAGGATCCTAAAACCCACAATAAGCCCGAGGCTCCTACAGAATCAAGAAAGGATGGAATAACAAGAGGAAAGCTAAATGCCCAACAAATACCATCCAAAAGTACATGAAATCTATACTAGGCATTATCTAAGAAGCTCAATCAAGAAAGTAAGCCGAAGCCTACCTCAAAGCCAAACACGAGCGCTCCAAATCCATCACACACGAGCTATCCACACTCGAAACGCCTCTGAACACCGCCAAACTATCAAATTATCAATCACAACGTCATTACACACGTTTTGACACTAAAATTGTAACAATGGGAAATTGACCCAAAATTGAGTCAAAATGAGAATGTGGAACCCACATCGGGAATCCCGAAATTAACTCTGTCAAAAGTTTCTAAACTACGCCTCTAACTTGTGTTCTAAAATTGAACACAATTCAAGGCCCGAAAACAGCCACAACAATAACATGCAACATTTAACAAGAAAACCAAGCTAAGGCAGCAGCTTCGAGCTCCAATTCACCTCAAGAGAAGGTTCCTCAACAACTTCTAATCACATACCCAAGTATCCACGCTCCTAACGATCAAACATGACTTCGAATCACTCAATCGGAGCTCGAATGAGGGAGAAATTGCCTTTTGAAAGTGAGGGCTGAAAGCTGAAATTTCTGGGTATAAATACTCTAAACTGGTCGCTAAAAGCTGATTCTGGTGGCTACAAGTACTAAATTCAGGTCGCTAAAAGCCTGCACCAGATATCAGCACTTCATCTGGTTTGCTCAAACTCTACTTCTCCGACGGGGAGGCCGAGATTCATTCGGAACCCTGTGCGTGCAAATGAAATATGTTACCCCATCGAATTCGGCATTCCAAACTCAACGGAACCATCAAAACTTCCATCCGAGGTCGTTTTGATGAAAAGTGGTTCCACACTCAAGTTACGTTTTAAGCTAAAAACCACTATAAGGCTCAAAATGAGACCGAAAGCCTAGGAAACCGCATGAAAGGTCGTTCTAGACCAAACTCGACATTTCGGAGCTAATTGCACTAACATAATTCTAATCCGAGCAAGTTTACCAAAAATATTGATCAAAGTCAACCCTTGACTTAAGCTTCAAAGTTAAAACTCCTAATGGCACAAACTTACATTAGAAGTCTTGAGGCCAGAACCAACCATGCCCTTAGCCTAAAATGGCCCTTCCGGAGCTGATAAAACCGTCATAATTGCGTTCTGAGGCCGCCTTCCTGAACTCTTGACTGAAGTCAACCGTTCAACTTTTAAAGGCTCCAAAATACAGAAACTTGCATAAAATCCAAACGAACGATCTGGCGACTGAACTATCAGTCTGAGCAAGTCATAAATGACTTGTGGTCACTACAGGGAAGCTCTAAATGCTGAAAAGATCAAAAAATGAAGAAAATGACCTGGAGGGTTATTACAACATTCACTACTTAAAGGACTTTCGTCCACGAAAGTAGAAGGATAGACACAACCTGAAGGCACAAAAGAAGAGGATACTGAGTCCGCATGCTCTGCCTGATCCTCAGACGACCTCTCAGATCGAACAACGCCATCACAGAACTGAGGCTAAGAGGAAAATTCTTCAATTTACTTCAAAACTCCAAAAACTCCACCAAATCCATTATTGTCTCCAACTTTCACCCAACTGAACTGAACTTCCTTGAAAGAGCCAGATTCTTCTGAATAGATCAGCACCACACCAAAACAAAATAATTGAGCAAACGTAGGACCATGGCAGATGCAACCCAACTCCCAAATAAAAAAACTAACATTATGCTCCTATCTAATATCTTCTAACCATCAAGAGAGTTTTGTTGGTCCTTAGCAATCCAAAACATCTCCAACACCAATTGAAACCTTCCTACAAGCCCACGCAACATCAACCTTAGAAGAACAACATGCTTCTCCTAAATATTGAGGAATGACAATTGCCAAGACAAGGAACTCAACCCAGTGTGAAACCCCAAAATCCATTTCTAACCCTCAAAACCAACAAAACCATCTGAAAAGAACCTTCTAAATCTAACTACACTGATCCAAAGGACGACCATCCTATGAATAACAAGGTAGCACTGAGCCCCTCTCTAGCGACCTACTCCAACCAAAGGATCTCCTAAAACACTGACACCACGAGCCCAAAAATTGCTCTACCACCGCAAATCTGAGCCAAACACCCCATCCTAAGGGAAACCAAGTCGACATGCGGTGTATCAACATAGTCAACTGGCCGCTAGTGGCATAAGGGTACCAACCCTAGCACGAACCACGCAAGCTACCAAGCACGACAAAAGCAAACCACGCATTCTAAACTAGAGCCAACTCATAAATCCCATGAATTACAATGATCCCATCTTAAAGATGAATCTTCTTAGCAAGTTTCCATTTCCCAACAAGGCTAAGGCCTAAAATCACAAATGAACACCACCTTTCTAACTCTAAATCATACACCGGCCTCAGGGGCTATCAACACAATAAAAAAGAACTAACACAACAACTAGTCCAGGAATAGTAAGGGATCATACGTCCACCTTCCAGCTAGCCATAACCAACCTCCAAGACCACAAGAAGCAGAGGAATTCAAAAGATTGAATGAGTGAAAACACTACTCCACATTTGAGAAAATACTAAGGAAAATGGAGAAAGCAACCAAAAAGGACTACCACAACTAAAGAAGGCTAACTACCCAACACACAACTCCGTGAACTAGCAATCTCCCAGCTACTACTCAAAAGGGTCAGCTCACAACTAAGCCAACCTCCTAAGCCAACTAGGCCCTACAACACACAAAACTCAAATCAGGAAAAGCTGGTCTAGCCACCTATCAAACAAGGATCATCATTAAAGCAAAAGCACACAACAAGGGTGACAAAAAGGGAAACCAGCAATGCCAAGGCCATAATCACAAAAGGTCTATAAAGGCAAAGGCACGGGAAGTTACTCAACTACTACTCCTAATCAAATAAACACAACCTAGTCGATCCACTACTAAAAGAAATCAACTATAAGGGCAAAATACATACACAATCCTCAAATCAAGCTGCCATAACAAGCCAACGATAGATAATAAGCCAAATAAACCCAAATGGGCATGAAAATCCCAAATCACACAAAATAAGAACCAACGGGATAAACCATAAAATCGCATCCAAAGAAGGGATACCTGACACCTCAGCCTCTGACTGGCCTGCAGAAGCATAGAACGGACCATGTCCGACCTTAACCTGAACACCTGATGTAGTAGTGGCAACACCCAAGGCACCACCTCTAACTGAAAGAGTCAATAACCCATAAGACTGATTTAGATGAATACCTCTTATCATGGTCCCACGCTGGGACAAGCTCCCCAAAGGTACAACTAAGTCTGACCACCCTAGCCTTGGGACTATCAAATGTCAACAATACTTGGAAAAGCAACTCCTACTTGGAGCACTCTCTAGACCACTGGCCCAACTTTCCACAGTCATAGCAACCTCTATGGAGTGAAGCTCAATGCAAAGAACGTAGTGATCTGCCTTGTCTACCTCTGCCAGACTCAAAACCACCTCTAGCAAACTGCATTGAGGCCTTGCGACAATCTCTAACATAGTGGCCTATCTAGCCACACCCATAACAACCATCACCGAGAGCAACTCATCTCCTATTATTCGCCACTATCTCCTTCACATACTTGGCATACTTAGGAATTCCCTGCAAAATATCAACCAAAGGCAGATTAATGTGAACTTATTTAAGGAGAGACAGAAACTTACCGAAGCATTCATCCTCATTTTGCTTTTTGAACTTTTATGGAAAAGGAGGGGTGGTTTTATTTGAGGAACAACCCTCTCAACATTCGCATCTTGAACCACTTCTTCGGGCTTCTTTTCTTCTCTCACCGCCTCAGAACTTCTCTATTTTGGAGCTAGTTCCTCCAGTTGTAATCCACTTCTTGTGCTCACCACATTCAGCTACCTTGGGTTAGGATCCGTGTCACCCGGAAGACCTCCAGGAGGATGCACATTGACTGTATTAGCCAATTGTGCGAACTGCCTTTCCAGATTTTTCTGCGCTAACTGGGTGCTTCTCAACTCTTCTCCCAACTTCCTATAGTGTTCTTCATTTTTTTTGTTGATTTCTGTACTTAGCTTTTGGAACAGCTCCTCATTAGTCATGCCTCCTTTCTTCGCACCTTGATTATTTAGTTGTCGAAATTGTTGTCCATTACCTTGTGGTCGGTATTGGTTCTGCCCTTGAGCCTGATTTTGGTGTTGATTCTGATTTCCACCCCACGAGAAGTTGGGGTGGTTCCTCTAACTTGAGTTATACGTGTTCCCATAATTCTGTATACTTCCACCTCTTTGGGCATTCCCCAGATAGTTCACAGAGTATGGGTTTTCACCGCAGAAATAAGACACATGGTCTCCACTTTCGCAAACTTCACACCATCCGTGCGGTTGGTGTACGGTATTTACCTGTGCTTGTTGTTGCCCAACTAATAAATTCTTGAGCTGCATGGTGAAGTTAGTTGCGAGCGCATCTAATTTTGCATTCAGTGCAGTTAATTGATCCACTTCGAAAACACCTACAGCCTTTGATGTTGTGCTCCTTTGCGTATCACCATTCCAATCCGGGTTGCTTTCAGACATTTTTTCCAAGAGCTCCACTAACTCATCATAGGTCTTCTCAAGATCTTGCCCACCTGCTGCAGTATTCAATAGCACCCTAGCATTATATTCAAGGCCTTCAATAAAGGTATGAGCTAGTACCTCATTCGCCTGATAGTGATTTGGACACGCAAGCAGCATTTGTTTAAATCTATCCCAAGCTTGGTACATGTTCTCTCCGCTTCTCTGCTTGAAACTCAATATTTCACTTCTCAGTTTTGTAGCTCTGCCTGAGGGGAAGAATCGATTAAGGAACTTCTTTGCTAACTGATCCCATGTGGTGATAGAGTTGGGAGGCTCAGAGTCTAACCATCGCCTCGCTTCTCCCAAAAGTGAAAATGCGAACAAGGTCAGTCAGACATAATCAATTGATACCCCATGTGGAATATAAGTACTGGTTATCTCCAGAAAACCTCTGAGGTGCACTTGGGGATCTTCATGGGGCAGGCCAGTGAATTGCCCATTAGTATGGAGGAGATGCACCATGGATTGTTTCAACTCAAATCTTCCACCCGGTGGTGGTTTTCGTTTGCTCGAGGTCATACTGTTGGCGAGTGGGACTGCCACATCACGAACTGGCCTCGAAGCTACTACTGCAGGTATCTCCATGTGTTCTCTTTCCACGTGTTCTCCATGATCATCAATCGGGTTTTTGTCCTAGTTTCTAGGAGATCTAGTCTTAATTCCCGATGTCGTCTGAGATTAGCAAGCTTTCTTCATTGTCGAAGGGCTCGTTCAGGTTCGTCATCTGGTTCAACAAGATCACCTTTGTGAGCCAGACTTTAAATCATAATTGCCTGCAATACAGAACGGCTAAGATCAAGTTATTAGCACTTCGAACAATCACTAGTAGACTCAAAAGAATTAAATATAAATTAATTTCTAAGTCCCCGGCAACGGCGCCAAAAACTTGTTGCTCCCAATTGCACACGCAAGTGTACGTGGTCGCAGAAGTAATAAATGGCTCTTTTAGAACCGGGTTGTCGTACCCAAGGGACTTATGATCAATGTATATCAATTCAATTAAATCTACAACTTAAAGAAAGTATTAACGATATGGTTTTCAATACTACTACTAAGAACAATTTAAATAATAAATTAACTAACAAGGATAACTATAATTTCGGTGTTTTAATCAATTAAGGGACAATTCCAGGGCTGCAGCATGCTTTGGGTTTAATGTATCACATCTCATGCAAAGAATCAATTTTAGTTATCACATTACTGATTTACAGGGCTAATGTTATGATCATGACCTCTCGACCTCTAATCGCCTACTCTAACTAGATGTCTAACTACATCATTGAGCGGGGATAGGCAGTCCTAATTGACGAGCATTTATATTTCATCATGTTTCGTAACCAAGCTAGGTGTTCGTCCGGGCGTCACTCCTAAACACGAATCTAATCAAAGTTAGAACAAGCTCTTTACATTCTCTGGTCTATCTACCTCTTCATCTCTCGAGTCCAAGAATAGACAATAGATTTATTTCTATGGTGGCCTAGCATGAAATACTAAAACAAGAATGTAAAAGTAATGTATATGATAACCAATAATCAATTCAAAGAAATTTGATATTCAACAATAACCCGTAGCTACAGCCCCAGAAAAAGGGCTTTTAGCCACTCATAATATTCATAAGCTCAACAATAATAAGTTTCATAAAATTCAAACCTAAAGAAGAAGTAGAGAATTGAAACCAAAGATGAATTGTAATCCATTGCTCTTGCACACCAAAAAATAGCTAACCCCTTACAAAATAACCCTAGGGTCCAATATATAGAGTTCCCACAAATAATTTTCCTAATTTAGACCAAAATAGGAGTCCTATTTAAAACAATTTTCACTGGAAATTTCGGACCAAGGCTGGCGTGGGGCGCCAGCAGTACGCCAAGGCTGCCAGGCCCAATTCTTCTCTTCTTTCGATTTGCTCTTGTTTCTTTGCCTTGTATCCATGCTTCCCTCTTCGCGCTTTCTACCATAGACTCCATTTTTCCTCAAGAACTCCTGCATAATCTAATCACATGTCTTAGTGCACAATCATTGCAGGTTACTCAAAACATAACACATAGTTTAAAGATTATTCTCAAACACAAGACTAATATGGGCTATTTTTGACAAAACGGCATATAAATATGCCTAAGATCAGATATCATAAGCATTAAAGAGCATTCTAATATAATATTCAAATTCAAAATTCAAAACTTGTCTTTAAAATATACATAAAGACATAAATGAAAGCTGAAGCTTGAATAATGACCTGAATGAGGATCTCACCACAACTTCTAAGCTCAAACATTGCACGATCAATTCAGCAGTCTCAAGTACCACTCATACTAAGAGTTGCAACAAAAGGATACATAAGTAGGGGTGAGTACGATCCACTTGTACTCAGTAGGTTAGGCCGACTTAGTAAAGTAGAATATTAATACTTATAAAATAAACTACAAAATGCTTCTACCTACATACAGAAAAGTCTCACATCGGCATCGGTGTCGCAATTGTATATATATGAATGATGGGAGTAAATTAAACAAGTAAAGCAATACACAAATTTTCATACAGGAAGTTAAAGCTAGCCAATGCAATACAATGCAATGATAGAATGATGTGGTGAAATTAAGGTTATCGCACAACCTGTCATATACACCTCGTCGAGCTTTAGCTTCCAAGACAAGGACTCATGACGAACTCCCAGTCCATATACCAAAATCTCATAATCTCAATATCTCATCTGCTTGCCACCTAGCTCGTGGTCAATGATTTATAAGGTGTTTCACTTTCTTTCTCATAATAGTACTTCCACATTCTCATAATTCCATGAACAATAATAAGGATGAATAAGGTTGAATGCTCAAGACAAATCCAACATGAAGGCATAATCTATTCAATGTATTCCTAAAAGAGTTCAAAATCCCCAAACTCGATAAATCATGGTATACATTCATACATGGCAAAAATAGTGGAAGCATTTATTTGAAAGATGAATTTATCATTTGAAATATGTTTCAGACATTTTAAGAAATGATAATATTAGCTCAAGCCCCTAACTCGGGCATTTCAAGTCAAACATGGTAGAATAATCAAGTCAAACCCCTCTATCAGGCAATCTCATATAAAGCATGTGAAAATGTTAACAGAAACTTCTAACTCGAGAAATCTTATGAAAATCATGCTCTCAAAGAAAATAATATCATAAAAGATCCCCATATGGGCAAAACAACACAAAAAAGCCCCCACATGGGTGAAATTAAACAATTAAGCACCCACACGGGCAAAATAAAAACAATAAGCCCCTACACGGGCAAAATAAAAACAATAAGCCCCTACACGGGCATAATAACAACAATAAGCCCCCACACGGGCAAAATATATATATACTTAATAGTTTCTAATATCTTAACCTCATGATATGATCACATCCCATAGTCTAGTTTATAAGAATGGTTAATGTAACACCCCAAAAGCTCCTAAGCCCAAATCAAACCTTGGAAATATTAGAAAGAACTGAAGTCTGTAAAATTTCTGATTTCACGGACCGTGTAAGGAACCACGGACCCTGCTAAGATTCATAGACCAGAGTATAGAATTTGAAGATTTGGTTAAGCATTTCATGAACTCTTCTACAGATCTTGGAAGCTTTCACATGCCGTAGATAGGTTTGTGAAACAAGACATCACGACCTAAAATTTCTCTACCTTCTACGGGCACTTTCATGATCCGTTGATGAACCATACGACCCATTGAAGGGTTTGTAAATGACCTGATGGGAGCTTTTGTATGAGGGTCATTTTGTTCTTTTTCACTCTTTTAATTCCTGTCCTTTGTCGTTTTAACCTATTCTTAGTGGGATTAAGGGAAAATAAGTGACCGCAACCTCTCATTCTCTACGAACTCTCCCAAAATCATCTTCTTCTCTCTGAAGTCTTCTCTCAAAGCAAGAACTAGGGTTCCAAGCTTCAAGTCTACATTCCAAGAATCAAGTCAAGGTTTCTACTCCAAGTATCTAGGATTTTATCAATAGGTATCCCTTCACCCATTGAGTCTAAAAGAAACCTCAATTCTTCAGTTTTATGAATTCTCCAAACCTATGGTTTTATGATTTTCATGGGTCCTTATTGCAAATTCAGTTCTTCTTCATGATTAGACTCTAATTGCATGATTTACTCATAGCTCCATGCTTTAAATGATATTTTCATGCAACCCTAAGTATACAAGTATTCGTAGGATTCGTAAAATTTCTGATTTCATGAAACCCTAAGTATACAAGTATAGAATTTGAAGATTTGATTAAGAGTTTCACGGACTCTTCTACGGACCTTGGAATCTTTCACAAGCCGTAAATAAGTCTATGAAACAAGACATCACACGACCCAGAATTTCTCTACCTTCTACGGATACTTTCACGATCCGCTAATGGTTATACGAACAATTGAAGGGTATGTAAATGACCTGACGGGAGCTTTTGAATGAGGGTCGTTTTGGTCTTTTTCCACTCTATTAATTCCTGTACTTTGTTATTTTAACCTATTCTTAGTGGGATTAAGGGAAAATAAGTGACTATAACCTCTCATTCTCTCCTAACTCTCCCAAAATCAATTTCTTCTCTCTCAAGCCTTCTCTCAAGGTAAGAACTAGGGTTCCAAGCTTCAAGCCTCCATTCTAAGAACTAAGCCAAGGTTTGTACTCCAGGTATGTGGGATTTCATCAATAGGTATCTCTTCACCCATTGAGTCTAAAAGAAACCTCAATTCTTCAATTTTATGAATTCTCCAAACCTATGGTTTTATGATTTTCATGGGTCCTTATTACAAATTCAGTTTTTCTTCATGATTATACTCTAATTGCATGTTTTACTCATAACTCCATGCTTTAAATGATATTTTCATGAAACCCTAAGTATACAAGTATTTTCATAATTCAAAATCATGTTATTTTATATGCATGTCTCATATTATAAGATTTTCATGATATGTGATGCTTTCAGATAAAGTACCTCTCAGTATATTTTCAGTTATCATGATTTATGAGCTACTCAGTAACTATCAGCTATCAGTATGATTCAGTATTATCATATTATTATTGTTTCCAGCTTATATGCATGTTTTTGTTAAGAGTTATACTTAGCACAGAGCAAATTTAGGGATGAAGAATTTCTATCAGCGTCCGTGAACCTTTGGTAGTAATCCCTAAATCCCAAAACTACATACTACCGTAGGATCATGTAGCCCTAATTGGACATCAGATTGGTGGATCTACATAGTTATCAGGTCTCTTACCTTGGCAAGTATTGGACATCCTGTTTTTAGTGTGGGGGCAGTACATCTGTAACACCTTGGCAATTCACGGTTGTCTTTGGTCCTATGTTGAAGGCTTACAAGCCTAAATTTTGAGAGTCTAATATAGCACCGCACATGATATGGTAACATCGAATTTTTGTTAGAATTTTAAAAAAATATATTTCTATTGCCTTCCCAAAATGTTTTAAATACTTATGAAAAATTCTTCGATTGCGATATATTTACATGTGTATTTATTTTTATAAGAGTTTTATAAATTATTAATATTGTAGTGGGATATTATATCTATCCATGTAGTGAAATTAGTGCAGTTATATGAGAAGTGAGCCTATTCAATAACTATTTATATTCCATTAATTTATCCTTAAGTGGGTTTAATAAGATCAGATTTTCTTTTGATAATAAAAAGCCTCAAAAATAAGAGATGTTGATGTACCCAGAAGTATCAAAATTGGTCAAATTATATTTCTGCACATAATGGTCTTGTTGGTCACGTGTTGGCTATCAAGGGACTAGCACTTTACTTAGTTCTCATTTTATAATTTATATTGGAAGCGGTGGTTCATTATATATATATATACTAGTTCTCGAACACGTGCATTGCACGTGAATTTCAAGCTTAATAATATAAGTATTTTAAAGGTTAAAGTATTTGAATTAATTTTTTTAGATATCATATGAATATGTGAAGAAACACAATTACATTTTATTTTTTTGAACTCTTTTTATGTACATTAATTTTTATTTTATAAGGTACATAAAAGATGATGTACTTATTGTTGGTTCTCATATTTGACTTCTTGCACTGATTCATGAGAAGTTCAATAATTTTTTAAAATGATATTCAGAAGCATATATCTGCATCATAGAAGAAATTGTTAACAAAAATGAATGAATTTAGACTACTTCACGTTAGGTTCATATATTGGAACATTACCATTACATACTACTATCTATATTAAGCAAAAAAATAAAAATGATTATTGTATTACAAAAAACTATTTCCCTCAAGTACTCAAGGTTCTAGAATATATCCTCTTAGGATAGAATGATTTACTTCATCAGAATAGTTGTACCTAAAATTTCACAAATCTTCAAACTCACTCAACGATAATAAATCACACGAAAATTTTAAAGTGTAAGAAGAAGAAGAGTAGAAGATTAGAAATTTTTTGTGGTTGAAACATGAGACGAAATCCCTCTATTTATAGCCAATAAAGGGTAGTATGAACAAGTGTTTATTGTGCCTTATTTGAAAAGGCATGACCCTTCGAAAAAGTGACAATTCTTTAGAAAAGTCACAACTTATCGGAAAAGTCACAACTCTTTGAAAAATTCACAACTCATCTGAAAAGTCACAATCTTTTCTAAAAGTCACAATTTATCAGGAAAGTCACAATCTTTTAGAAAAGTCACAACCCTTCGAAAAAGTCACAACTCATGGGAAAAGTCATAACCTTTCAAGAGAACAAATGCTATTCAAATATATATAGATGGGTATTTTAAGTAGGGGTATTATAGTAATTTAACATTCAAATTAGGGAGTTCATGCTGTTAAGGTAGTATAGATAGATAGATAGATATAGAATATATATCCCTGCCACAAATTAAGTTTGCAAGTTAGGATTTTCTTCAATTTTTATTAACAGATGTTGGTAACACGCCGTAAGAGAAAATGTCTCAAAATAAGGTATGTGAAGGTTATTTATTTATTCTTTGGCATGATTTCTTGATTTTAGATGTTCTCAATTTAGTGTGCCTTGGAAAAGCTGATCATGGACATTTTGGATAAGTATGTTATTGTATGTCTTTTGTGGTGTACTATGGAAGAACTATGTAGGTATCCCAAGTGGGATTATTTTACTTTGTCGAGGACTCGCATTTATTATATGTGGATTCCATGTCTAATGATGAAATAGAAAATGTACACTACAGAGGATTATGGCAGCATTATTATTTGACTATGGGAATTGACATAATTATTATATCCATGATATATAAAGTTTAATATGTGCGACCCATGGTGAAAGAGTTTTATCAAAGTTAAAATCCTTATCGTATTGTTCCTTGGGTCTAGTGAGAATGTTATTTGTGGTGTAGATGATGTAAGGGTAACGAATGTGATTAGTTATAAGTGCTATAGACTTCAGGTCTAGCATAGCATCGTAAAGTCATTCATTGAACTTCTGGATTGGTGTTATTCTGATAGGAGCGAGTCAATAGGAAAAATATGTTAAGGCTAAATCCTTTTAGGCAAGTTTATTCATCGTTTAGTTAATATATGCTTTTAGCAAATGGTTTAGCAGGGACGTCTCAGGCCTAAGTTTTGGCATTAGGCGTCAGTTGCGCCCCTTGAGTTTAGGGCGTGACAACACTAAACTCCATGTAGTAGCTCACATGGTTTATGTTGGTTTTAGTATCTCCCACATTCAGAATTTTAGTTATTACATGACCTTGTACTTATGTATTTCAATTCAGTATGTGTCAGTTTCATGTTATCTTACTTGGTCATTGCATCGGCATGTTTTACACAATAATCATGTTCAGTTATCATGTTCATCATGCATTATCTTATATTCGAAGTACCGACCACATACTTTCTGTCTATATTGTTTGATAACATAAGTTCTGATGCTCAGTATCAAGCTTGCGATTAGTACTATATCTAGTCAGCGATAGCCGAGTTGGTGAATCCTCATCTCTCTGAGGACAACCCCTTATATCTCTTTCGATCATTTACTTTCCGTTCCCAAACTTTAAAATTAGCTAGGGATTTGTCCTAGCAACTCATGTTAGTAGAGGTCTTTTAGAAAGTCAATTTAGATTCAGCTATGTGTATTCAGATATTCATCTATCGATATTTTAGACTATTTCAGTTAAGTTCTGCATTCAGTTATCTTTTATTGTTGTTTCATGTTAATATTAGTGGCATGCCATGCCATGAGGTTAGATTGAGGTCACTTGTGGCTCTAAGCAACGTGTCGCATCTAAGGGGTAGTCGCGGATCGTGACAAAGCCACGTACATTTCATTGATTGTTGTCATTTTTCATTCGTGTTTGGAAGAAAAAACTGAAGTACAACTTGATATAATTAAGAGAGTTAAAAGAGTGGCTTTTGAGTTTTTTCTTACACAGAATATAAATGAGAAAAATAGGGAAAAGCTCAAAAAAGGAGAATAAAGATAAATGGTATTCTAGGACATAGAGAAATGCCACAACTTAATGTAATTAAGAGAGTTAAAAGACTGTTTTTTGAGTATTTTTAAAATGGTATACGAGGCCATAGAGAGATGTCACATCACTTTGTCTATATCTAGCCTTATATTATATATAGATTATTGATTTAATTTCTCCCTCTGCCCAATTTTATGTGGCACCCTTTTTTTTAGTCCATCCCAAAAAGAAAGTCACGTTATTATGATTAGAAACACTTTAATTTTAAAATTATCTTTTTACCCCGTAATGAAATTATTTACAACCACACATATCTAAGGACTGTTTTATCTAAGTGTGGGTGTGCAAATGATGTAAATAAAGCATCTCTCTAGATTATGTTAAAAGTCCCTTTTGGGACATCACTGTCTGGGCCCACTTTGAAGATAGCCAGGAGCTACTAGCACAAGATCCAGTATTACTCCATACTCATAAGGATTCTGAATTTCTCTACCATTTTCTTCTCTCTCACTTTGACTAATATATATGTCTTCATCTGGTACTAACAGCTTTATCGTGCCCACACCTCCTATTTGCAGGGAGGGCAACATGAATTCTGATTCGATTTGGATTTTCAATATTTGCTCAGTTGACTCCTTAACCTTGATAGGAAGATGACGTATCTTACTCATCTGACATAGCATAAATCATTAAATTTGCACGTGCGAAGACAAAATAAAAAATGTTGTAGGAAACCAATTTCAATCATTTTATCCCTCTAGTGATCATTCATTCTTTTGAGTCGTCATATAGCCAATTGTCCGGTCGGATTTAATTAACTTGAGGGGCACTGCAATATCACATGTGAATTGTGACGATGAACACTGGCCAGCATATCCACATGTGAACTCTGCAAAAATCATGAGCTTTGATCCCATTAGATGGTTTGGCCCATTGGAATAATAAAGACACGAGAGTTTCTTGGAAAAACTATGCCAAAAACCAACTCTAGGTAAACTATTTACCCGCATTTGCCCCACTATAAATTAATATTCAAACACCCACAAAATTCAAACAATTTACTCTATATGTCCACCGCACGGAAGTGACAGAAGAGTTGGGTATGTGGAAGGGACTACCTACTAGGCACATACAAGGCTTGTTAGCTTTTTAGATAAATGTTTACTTTTCCTCATGCGTAGCAGGCAATCAATGCATTCACTATTTTAAAATTATTTTTAATTAGTGTTTTTGTCTCTCACCTTTCTTATCAAAATATTTAAAAAATAAAAATATTAACTAATTATTTTTAGACTAAGAAATAATTAGTCTAATTTATTTTTAACATTTTGTCTCCCAACTTGTTTTGCTTTTTTTTAATTAACTTTATTTTTTGTTTCATATTTTTATTTATTAGAGATATCATTTGTTAATATTTTTATTATTTGTTTATTTTTGTCCCTTTTGTCTTTTTTAATAATTTATCTTGTTTTTATTTTTTTTCTTTTGATATTTTATTTTTTAACAAAAATAAAAATAAAACCCAAAGATAAAAATATTAACTAACTACTTTTAGATTAATAAAAATAATATTAAATTCACTAATTTACTTACAAAACTACTCATTCTTTAATGATACCATGTCAGTATATATGATATGTTGTGATGGTATTATTGAGAAATGAGTTTATTGGACATAAATGGCTATAGAAAATCTCAATGATACCATAGCAGTATATGAATATATGAAACACTCCTTAATGATACCATGTCAATATATGATATGTTGTGATGGTATCATTGAAAAATAAGTTGGTTGTATATGAATGATTGTAGGAAACCTCAATGATACTATAACAATATATAAATATATAAAACAGTCTTTAATGATACCATGTTAGTATATGATATATTGTAATAGTATCATTGAGAAATTAGTTGGTTGTAGGAAACCTTAATGATATCATATCAGTATATGAATATATTCTTATGATATCATTAAGTAATGAGTAGTTTTGTAAATGAATGAAGGAAATCATAGTGCTACCACAACAATATATTCATATATTGTAATATATTGTGATGGTATCATACATTATCTGAGGTGTGTTACCAATATATGAAATATTCTTTAATGATACCATGTCAGTATATGATATGTTGTGATGATATCATTGAGAAATTATGAGTTCCTCCCTTGAAGGGTTGCTCATTCGTAAATGATACCATGCTATTTTATATATATATATATATATATATATAGTGTGTGTGTTGGTATCGTGAGGAATGAATTGGTTGTACAAGAATGAATGTAGAAAACATTAATGATACCCTAACAGTATATGTATATATTGTTATGGTATCATTAATTAATGAACATTATTGTGAATGAATGAAGAAGAAAGGAAACACTAGTACTGCCACAACAGTATTTTCACATATTGTTATGGTATCATACATGATCTAAGGAGTGTTACTGATTATATGAAACAATCATCAATGATACCAAATAGTATATGATGGTATCATGGAGGTGTCCCTGATATATAAAAAATTGTGGTGATATCATTACAGACTGAAGCAAACTCCAATGATATGATGTTAGTATATAGATATATGGAGGTCTCACTAAATTATTGAAGCATATACTAATGATACCATGAAAGTGTATAGATATACTGTGATAGTATTATTACATACTGAAGCAAATGAAAAAAAATCTGAAAAAAAATAACTGAAAGAAAAAATAAAATATAAAATATAGAATGACCAAACATATGAAATTAAATTGCGGTAAAAAAAATAAAGAGTATTATAATTTGAGAAAAATGAATGAAAAAGGAAGAAAAATAATAAAAAATAAAGAAATAATCAAAAAAAAAAAAAGGAAAGGAACATAAAATTAAGAAAATCAGAAAATAAAGAAAAAAATTCAATAAAAATGAAAAAATAAAAGGAACCAATAAAAGAGAAAAAGGAAAAAAAGAAGAAAAATAAAGGCAGGAAAAATAGAAAAAATAAACGAATAAAGAAATATATGAGAAAAAAGAAAATAAATAAAAGGAAGAAAATGAGTATATAAAAAATTGAGTATGAATTAGATTATGGTGTAAAAAGAAAATAAATAAAATAATTTGGAAAAAAATAAATGAACAAAAATGCATAAAAAATAAAAAAGAAACGAAAAAAAAAAGTAGAGAAAAAATTAGCGAATAAAGAAATAAATGAGAAAAAAGAAAAGAAGAAGAAGAAGAAAAAGAAAAGAAGTATATGAAATAAATATTTAATATAAATCATATTATAGAGTAAAAAGAAATAAAGAATAAAATAATTATGAAAAAATTATATGAACAAAGAAATATAAAAAAAAAAAGGTAGAGAAAAAGAAATAAAAATGAGCTAAATAACTAAAGCTACAAGAAAAAAAGGGTATATATTGTAATTAATTAGGGGGGCATAAATGTAAATGGTATATGTATGTAAGTTTGCTTTTATGAGTCATATGCTTAGTTTCTTTTTTCATGTTAAACTAAGCCCAATTGATCTAATTGTCAAGGACTCATAGTAGTAGGGATGACAATGGGGAGGGACAGATGCGGGACGAAGCGAGTTTAAGGCTATACAGGGTAGGGCGGACCAATCTCTAAGCGGGTGTAGAGAGGAGCGGGGCAGGTCAAAATCTTAATTTTTTAAAATTATAGGGGTGGGGGCGGGTGCGGGTCTCCCCCAATATTTGTTAATATAGTTTTACAATCTATATTTGAACAACTTTAGGAGATAAACGACTTTGCAATAGTAAACATTTAAATACGTATTTACATGAGATGTCTCACAGTCTCAGGCAAAAGTAATATATCCAGTCATAAAATAATCAAAGAATTTATTCCTTAAAAATTATAAACTATCATGTTCTATTAAATAAATAAAAAATAAAACATATTTCTTAAAAGAAAGTTGATGTGCCGTGAATTTACGGTACTTATCAAGCTTTAAACTTGGAGTTTTTGTATGCGTCTTAAGCATTTGTTAGTAGATTTGATGGTATTTTACTTGTGTAAAATGGGGAAATAGGTTTTGGACAAGTCGGGATGAAAAAGGTTAATACAACAGCTTTTTGGAGTTTTGACAACTCGACCTATGAGCCGTAGACTTTTCTACGAGTCATAGGGATGAGTCGTGGACTAAAGCAGTGATCTTTGGAGCTAAGTATAAGACAACGAGACCAGACTACGAGCCATAGGTACGCTTCGTAGAAAATATCAGAGATTTTGAGCTCCGGTACTTGAACTATGAGAAGCCAGGATGGGTCGTGCAAAGTTCTACGGTCATAGAACATATCCATAGAAAAGTCCAGAAGATAAGCTGAAGATGTTATTTTGACGAGAGGTCTCTACGGGCCGTAGGAATTCCTACGAACCATAGGACCTAACCGTAGGAACGACTGTCAAAGTCAGATTTTCCTATGTTTCTTTTTTCGACTTTGTTTAGGATTATATGTTTATAAATAGTTGTTTATTTCTCGTTTCTGATGTTAGACAGTTTATGCAATTAAGTTTGGGTTTAAGAATTATTTTGACAAACACTTTTCCATTTAATTCTTGAATCATCGGTTTATAATACATTTTTTGTTCCTCAATTCAAGATTTCGAATTTCAATTACTCTAATTGTAAGTTCATGATTTATTTTTAAAAACTTATTATGAATTGTGATAACTCAAGCATGAGTAGCTAAATCCACAACTAGGGAACCATGAGGAATTAACAACGTAGATCTAATAATTAGTAATTCTTAAATAGTGTTTATGCATGTATTGTTAATCTCTTCAAATTAATTGCTTTTTAACGGTGGCCAACGTTAGAACCCGCCTTATTCCTTCTTGTCCGACCAAGGAAGTAACGAATGAGTAAAGAGATTAAACAACGGAGATTTAGCGACTACAACTGTTATCTAATAGCTTGAACCACCTCTGTGAGAGCTAATCTGGGGTCAAGGGTAAGGGTTAGTAAAGCACACACCCGTAGACCGACCAAGTTGCATGGTGAAATTTCATATTTGGACGACCAATCACTTAGGAGATACATAACTTACCGACTTTGCATGTTCAACACTAGACTAGGTTACTACTATAAGGTTTACTGCGTTAAGGACTTGTGGGGAACACATATACCCTAACTTTATCTTCTATTGATTCTACAAAATATTCAATCATGTTTACTTGGTTACTTGTTACTGAAATCAATTAAGTTTTTGTTTTACAAACCCCCCCCCCCCCCTTTACGAAAATAATCAGACTAAAAGTACAATTAACAATCAATTAGCCTAAGTCTAGACCTCATTCCTCATGGGATCCACCTTAATCTCTATTAGGTTTTTTATTTGAACGACGACCGCTTAGACTTCTTTAGGGAGGTGTAATTTGGACATATCAAAAGTCCCAACCTTAAATAATAAAAAAAACATGGACACACATCTGTGATTGCATTGACAAATACGGAGCAGTAAACAATTTAATGGAGAGGGTATATAAAATAGTTATCGATGAAGTGGAAACACCAGAGGTGTATCTCAGAGAATGTCTATTCCTACTTGGAAGTGGGAATGGATCACTATGGACTTTGTTGTGGGTCTACCTACCACCGTGAATAGTTATGACTCTGTTTGGGTGGTCATTGACAGGCTGATCAAGTCCCCCCATTTCACCCCTATGCAGGTGAAGTATACGGCGAAGAAGTTAGCCAAATTTATATCAGTCAAATTGTGCAACTACATGCAATCCATGTTTCCATTGTCTCCGACCGAGGCTCATTTTTCACTTCTTACATTTGGAAGTCTTTGCAGCATGATTTAGGAGGACAAGAAGAAAAGCAGTCGGCTAAAATGCACTTCGCTTGTGAGGAAAATGCTAACTTTTAGGGAATAAGTGATAATTGAATTATTTTGAATAAAATTTTTTGATTCAATCGACATTGTGTAATTTTCCCAAATATAAACTGTGAAGTGTTGTTTGAAACAAATACTTGCACATGAATTATAAATTAAACACAATAAATATTTGATCATCTCTGGCAGGAAATACGTTACCACAAACTCTTCTTTAAAAGGTAAATTAAATTAATACTACTTAGCCTCAAAGTTAAAAAAGAATTTAATGAGTTCCTTTCAGTATCAAATTCAGTTTTTTTTTAAAAAGCAAAAATTCTAAAAAAATTATGCAGGGTGAATTTATGCTGGTAAGGGTTGAAGGGTGAATTTATGCAAGGGGGAGGGTTGAAGACTTCACAGGTTTGGTCCATCGCACCGCACCATTTACCATCCCTAACCGCCTCTAGCTTTCCACACTTGAGCAAAAACATTACTCCTGAACATCATTGTAAATCAACAGTTTGCCCACAGTTTAAAGTTCACTGATCTCTATGAGCATAAACATTTCAAAAAAAAAAAACTATAAAATGTAAAAATGTCAAAGTGAAATATTATTAGTTTCAAGAAGAAAAAGAAAGAGGCAAAAGCGAGAAATGATGCTGAAAATTAGGTGAACAAACTGCAGTCAAGAAACAAATTATGAAGACAGTTACGGAGAGATTAAGATATATAAATAAGGTAGGTTGAATTAGCATCCGGGAAACAATAAGTATATCTGTCATCTATACGATGTACAATATTACAAGGACGAATTGTCAACTACAAATGACATCATCCTACTGCTCCATCAGAGTATCCAACACAGCGACCATGAAGTAGACATACGTTTACCTGCCTTGGTGCTAGCAATTCATTAGCATCAGCATATATTGCCTCTACATCAACATTAAGAAGAATTAAGGTCAAATCCAAACTTAAGCTTGTCCAAAGTTGGAAACTTCACAACCCCTGTAAGGCAAAGAGAATAAACAGCCAGTTAATACTAACTAAATTGCAAAAGTAGGCAGTCCTTCAGTATTATCTTCATTATCACATCATTTCCAACATAATACACACAGTAAAACCAAATGAATAAGAGTAGACAAAGGTTCAATACATGAGCTTACTTTGAAAATGCAGGCAAGGATATAACATACCATCACTTAGCAGCTTAATGATTCACTCATTATTGAACTATGGTAAACAAGCTTTCTAAAATATCACTAATGCAAACTATGCAGTGTCATGATTAATTAGTTAAAGGTAGAGGTGCAAACATTAAACTGTTGGTTTTAACAAAGACATTTCACTTATTTTAGAGGTAATGGAAGAGACTCCAATTAGGGGGATCTAAATCCACGGCAAAATTGCAAGTGTATCGAGATTTGACTCCTGTTGCACTAACTTTCCAGAAGTAGGAATAAAACTGTTGCTCAAATAGATACTGAGAGAGTTCACGTCCACAGACATTCTCTGACAATTGCCACTTAAGGTTATTCCAGTGATCACAGAAAATCACAGACTTTTTTGTCCAATTATAAAATGTTTCCAGCATTTTCTTTCCTCTCCTAATCTTTCACTTATATGGCACATATGATTTTAAAGAAGGAAGTTCTCAGACAGAATGCAATTCTGATTTTCCTCGTTTTTACTAGTTATCCTCAATTAAATCCCAATTTAGAGTACTATTTAATGAGATCTCTTGCTGATTTTCCTTGGGAAAATGATGTACAACTCTTCTAGGTGAGGCTCCTAAAAGGCACAGTAAAAGATAGTATTTACTTTATTCTTCAAAGACCTCACTCCAATGAGATTTATATTATTGGGAAAGGGATCAAATTTGCCCTCTACTTTCCAAAATGGTTTGCATTTAACCTCCATTATACTTGGGGAACAAAAACATTCTTGCCATTAGCAAAGTTGTTAAATGCCCCTGCTCCTAATGGAACTCCAGCTGGAACGGGAAAAAAAAAAAGAGCTTAAAGTTTTATATTTTTGCTGACGACATGGTTACTTATTTGGGCATATATCTCTTTTCTAATTAATATATCAAGTCTTCTTCCCCAAATTAGTCTTCCTCCATGGCTGCACCTTAAGTTTCTTCCAAAACAATTTCAGAGGAAAAAAAAACTATTTTCAAGCAACCACAGACCGAATTGTTGGGGTTTCTTTCCTGTTTTATTTTGGGTTCTGAGCAATGGTCTTGTTTGATTTAAATGCACGTATAAAAACAAGATTAGAATCAATTGCAATAGTTAAGCCATAATCTCGACATGATAAGCAAAAACTAAATTTCACTGTTGATACCTCTGTAGGGGATGAAATGAGCAGGTCCCTCTCGGAATTCATATGACCACTCAATCGCCTGCATTCATAATGCACATCAGATAAAAGATTCAAAAGTTAGCTATTCAAGGGCTCTTGGCATTATGCAGAGAAATGTAGTTGTTTCCTCTTGTTTCTCTTTTTCCTATTTTTTGACTGCAGGGAGGATTTGTCACAATATGGCAGTACCTTGGCTTCTCAGACTTCGTAAGATGTTTGGACATAATCGATGCCTGCAAATTAAATGTCAAATTCTTCCAAAGATCAGTGAAATTTTTCAATTAAAACAGGCAAGAGCATTTAAGAGCCTGTTTGGATTGGCTTATTTTAGGTACTTTTAAGCTAAAAGAGCTTTTAAGTTGTTTTGTAGTGTTTGGGTAAAATAAAAAGTGTGTTGTTTTATAGCCAAAAGCCATTAGTTAGAATTTCTAACTTATGGCTTTTGCTTATAAGTCATAAGCCAAAAGCCAATCCAAACAGGCTCAAAAGCTTGTCAATTTCTGGTCACTACGAAGTAAAATTCCTTCCTTTAATTGCAAAAAGTCTCAACTTAAGGAAATAAACCTTATTTTCATTGCAATAGCCTGTTAGTTTTCAGGAATTTTACAATTTCCTTTAAACCACCCAAGGAATGTGGTGGGATAGATGGGATCCCTCCATTTTGAACCAATGGTCTAGGGTTCGAGCCCATGGAATCAAGAAATCCTAGTAGGAGCGCTTCCCGGCCTTAGACAGCATGAATATAAATTATATTTTGCACCTTTTTTTTTTTTGACAACTTAATCCATCATATCTCAGACTTCCAAAGCAAATTTTTCAATATTTCACCCCAGACAACAACTCTATGAATTGTACCACTTAAGTATATCAACTGAATGTTGCATACTAAATTAAAATGAACTAACAATTATTGGTTATGCCACAGATAAATTCACCTTTTTTCCCATTTTACTTTGATACAAGTAATATCTGGAAATGGAAGCTTCAAAGGAACTTTTTTTTTTTTTGGTTTAACCATCTGGTATATCAAGTGACTGTTGCATGCTAAATTCAAATGACCTAACAATTATAGGTTAGGCATCAGATGAATTCTCTTTTTGTTCATTTCCCTTCCTAATATTTCTCTTTACTATCCCCTTGGTCATCCATTGAGGCTAAAGAATAACTAAATTTGAAGAATTCAAAACCGGAGTTGAACAATACTGAAAAACAGTATTGAACAGAGTCAACAGAGCCGAGAAGATAGAAAATTATGTTGCTCGATGAAAAGACAAGAAAAGGTAAAGGGATTCCTTAAAAAGTAAATAATAAAGTCAACTGAGAGCTAAATCCACCATTTCTTGAACTTAATTAGGTTTGCAGTTAAAATTTTCATCCAAAAAGTAATACTGCAAAAAACATTTCCATCTCAATTTTTATGGCTAGATTAGCATATAATAACACCGTTTCAGATAGCAAGAGCACTGATAATCCAGTGTCACCTCCATCTTATATTTAAAGATGAAATTTAGGGAAGAATTTTAAAATTGCTACATTTGTAACAAGAGAATAGCCATCAATCTGACTCCATTATAAACTAAGTAGGCGTTTGGACATGAACTTGAAATCATGATTTGAAATAATTGATTTCGGTGAAGATTGATTTGAAGTTGAAATTGTGTTTGGTTATAAGTTTTGCAAGCAAGGATTTGAAGTCAAATTGTACTTCTCATAACCATGAAAACCCCACAATATGTAAAAACTATGAAAACTTACCCTCAACTCTTATATAATTTTACAGAACGAGCAAACATATCTAAATTAACAATTAACAAGGATTCCTCACAGTAGCACCAACTGATTTTTGGGTGTGTTTTATGGAAGGGGAAAAGTGAGTTGACAAAGTAAGAGTTAGACCCTTCGGAGTGGCCCAGTGGTTTGGGCTTGGGACTTCCATGTTGGAGGTCTCAAGTTCGAAACCCCTTGCCAGCGAAAGCAAGGGGATTGCCTTCTAGGTCGAGCTCGTCGCACCGGGCTTGCCTAGTGTGGGCTACCTCTCCTGTGTGGTTTGCGAGTTATTGCATAGGAGCAGGGGTTTTACCCTATGCGCACCCAAAGGGTAGCGGCTGCGGGTTTCCCTTGTCATCAAAAAAAAAAAAAGTAAGAGTAAGAGTTGGATAATCACTTTTGGAAAGCTGGGCTTTTTTTTTTTTTTTTTGCAAAATCTAAAATTATGGGACAAGTTTTAAATTTCAGAAAATTTGAAATCACAAATTTGAAGTTGAAATTATACCTTTGAGGTGAATTTGGTATTTGAAATCAAAATTTCAAGTTCAAGTTGTATCCAAAATGTGATAAACAAACACAGCTTTGAAGTCGAAATTTGAAATCATGATATGAAATCGCATGTCCAAACGACACCTAAAAAGCACTTGAATCAGAACTTAGCACACAAATTGCCTCCATCGTAGCACCATTTCAGATAGCTAGAGCACTGATAATCCAGTGCCACCTCCATCGTATATTTAAAGATGAAATTTCAGCACCATAAAGTATTTTAAGATTGTTAGGTTTGTAATAAGAGCATAAACATCAATCTGATTCCACTACAAACTAAAAAGCTCTCAAATCAAAACATAGCACACAACTTGCCTTTATTGACAACACTACGATTCAACAGTATGGTGGCAAAACAAAAATTTTGCAAGTGCTAGCCGTGATGTTCGTGCAACCAGCAGTAATGAAGAGCTTTCAAATTTTAATGGAACTCCTACCCATAATGCTATAAAAAGAGTACCTGCTCTTGGATTATGCTCCTGGCTTCGACAAGCTGAGCTTCTAGCTCAAGCTCTCTCTCTGTTGCTTCTGAGGTAACTTCTGCACCCTTCTGTGCATCTTGCAGTTGACCCATTCGTTCCTTCAAATTTCAGCAAAGATATACAGGTTACTGTGTGTACATACAACACATGATCTTTGTCATCTAAACATAGATAGGAGTACAAAGCAAAGTATCTCAATGCATAATCACCTACTCCATTACCTTGATAGAAGCCATCTTGTTACGAAGACTCTCTTCAATTTGATCCCTAGCCATGTGGAGAGGCAGATCAAAAACATCCTGAAGGGTTACAAACACTTGAGTTTCTTCATGTCATTAAAAGGTACAACATCCTATAAGAATAACCAATCCTATTTATTTCCTTAGAAAATAAGCTATACCGTTCGACCACCCAATGGGGACTGCAAGTGATCTGTGTCTAGCCTCTCACTGATTGAAGATGATTGCCTCGAAGACCCATTTGGGGCATTTAAGAACTCACGCATGTCAGCCTACAATAGGAAGGTCAGTCACATTCTCAACAAAAGATTGCTTCAAAAGTTTGTATTACACATGAAAAAAATTTGTATAGTCATCACTGATCAATATACACAAGGTTGTGTCTTGATTGCAGCTGACTTCCCTGGAAGACCCCATTTGGGACATTTTAGAGGTTACTCATGTCAGCCAATAGCCAATAGGAAGGTCAGTCACATTCTAAACAGAACTGCTTTTTCAAAAGTATGCACTACACATGAAGAAAATTCTTATAGTCAATACACAAGGTCATGTCACATGTGGCAAACATATTTCTTCTGTGCTTGCCATGCTCTTACAGTTTCCCTTTTGCTTTCTTTTTTTCCCAAAAAAATTGACTGAATGAATCAACTAGGAGTAAGACAAGAAGAATCAGAAGGAAAAGGAATCCACATTTTAAGTAAACAAATAGTAAGTACTAACTACTTAAGTATGCAGTATATAGACTGAAAACAACTTCAAACAGACACTATAAATGGCGCACAGGCACTCATATAAAAACAGGAGAAGTTCCATACTCCCTTTCTTCTCATTATTTATTAATCTAATTATTTTTTCTATTCTTTGGGTTAAGCTACAGTAAATATATCCAATAATAATTAAGAAAAGAAAGAAGCACTAGAATCCATTGACGTGAGATAAACTCTTTCGTTGAAGACAGGTGAAAATTTAACTGACATTAAGCACCTGTATTTTGTTCATCTAACTTTTGAGCACAACATGCTTACAAAATTAATACTAGTTTGAGTGTGCTATATCAACAAACTCCGAACTAAAGGAGGCTATACTTGCTTGATATTTTGTCTGTCTATTCTTGAACAAATTTAGAGATATTGGAAAATGATATTTTCATAGAAATCACAGAGAATTTTGAAAAAACAATGTTGGATCAAAGTTTTTTCAAGAAAATTTTCGAACTATTTTTTGGGCGGAAAGTGCCTGGAGGCACTTGTTGAACTGAAAAATCTTCTTCCATTCACTAAACACTCAAAATTAGGAGGAAAAAATAAAGAACTTACAATTATTCAAACATGTTTTTCTTTTAGACAAGCTTTACTCTCAAAATGTTTTCCTAAAACTTCTCTCCGAAGATTGTCCAAACGGCATTAATTGCTGAAAACAAGATGCTAAATCAAAATGCTGAATCGTTGCTATGACTATTGAATGTACCTGCATTGATCGCAGTAATGCCCTCAAATCAGCATTTTCTGCAGCTAGTTCTTGATTTTTAGCTTCGTAGGCATCCACCTAATGGATTAGACAAAATGATAAGCTTATCTAGGATACTGAAAGAGTTTAACCAGGTCCATCGAGCACTTACAATCTTCTTGTAGAAGTCATTGTCAGTCTTCTTCCCATTCCATGTCCCACGTTGACGCCCTTCTTTCTATATACATATTAATGGAACTGTTACACTTCGGAATACTAATGGGTACATAGAGCACACCACAAAAGAGTTGATGTTACCTGGAGTAAATTCATTATTTCCATGCCTGATCTGGATTCCTTCTTTTTCTCCATCATCACTTGATTTAGCCTCTCCTGGAAATAGCAGACCCATCCATAAATTTTAATATTCAATAGGTTGGAGATGGAATAAACATAGTTCTGCATATATAATGATAGTAAACAAAGATGAGAGAGATCTTACCTGCAACTTTATATACTCCTTTTCCTTTTTCTTCATTTCATATATCTGCTGAGTTCTGACTTGCTATTTCAACAATATAATTTCATCATAGATGAGACCAGCTATGAAACACTACTTCATTACAAGCAGTACAAATAAATAGTAGTCGACCTGATTGCCAAGAACCATCCTTTGAAACTCATCTCTTTCCTTCTGCAACTTATCAATCTGTGCCTTCAAAGCTGCAGTAGCTTTAGCTTCCTGCACATAAACTTTCTCTAAGGTCAGCAAAGCGTACATCTAGACTCCTTGATTTTACGAAAAAGTAGGCTTCCAGACCTCTCTAGTAATTGTAGCTATCTCTCTATCTTTGGTTTGTAGTTGAGATTCCAGCCTCTCCACTTTGGCCTCTAATCTTGATATGTCTGATAACAGCCTTTCAGAAGAAGAAAATGTAACAATTATTGAACATCTTGCTCAGTTAAGAGAACATCAATATAGACAGAAAACCACAAGACCAAATTACCAGTATAGTTAAGGCCCAGGAACTTTATTATTTTTGTATTCAAGATAATCCAAATGAAATGGTACATACAGGAAATCACAGGAAAACATTTATGCATACTTTTGTACTTCACAGTCAGAAATCTTCCTAATAATAGGAAGTATCTGGGTCCTGGTCAAATTTGCTTATATGTCTACCAATTGAATTGATCTTTTTCTACTCCCCTAGTTCATTATGAGAAGTCCATAACAACAACAACAACAACATACCCAATGAAATCCCACAAATGGGATCTAGGGAGGATAGAGCTTACGCATACCTTACCTTACCTCATGGAGGTAGAGAGGCTGTTTTCGAAAGACCCTCAACTCAGGTACAACAATCAGAGTAAGTATGAAAAGGAAAAATGATGGAGCAGAAAATATAGCAACTACTATGGAAACAGTAACAACAACAACAACAAAATAATGCAATAATCGAAACATCATAAAAATACACGGTGGTAGTAAGTCCATCCAACACTCAAAATGTTCTACTTAAAGGCACAAACACATTGTTTCCAAGGCTGGAAAAGAAAAGAAATAAATTTTATCTTAATCCCGAAAAGCAATACAGCTACCTAAATCAAGGGTTGCATTCAAACATCAAAAATTTCAATTTGAAGAAACAAAATTTGCGAAGGCACCAAAGCCTTTTTACTGAGAAAACACACAAAAGGTTGAAGACAACAGAGGTTGAAAAACCTAAAACTCAAAGTCACTAAGATGACACAAGAAAACCAAATAGATATTGAAGGAATCTAAAAGTTAATATTTTCCAGTTCAATACAGCAAAGAACTTCTACAAACACTTAGGGGTCGTTTGGTAGGATGCAAAAGGAAAAAGTAATGCATGCAGTAGCTTTGTGTATTACTAATACCTTATATGGTACATTTTCTCAACCTATGTATAACTAATGCAAACACTCTATTAGGTATTATGCTATGTATAATTAGTACATGAGAAACCATAATATTAGTAATGAAAGGGGTTTTAATGCATGCATTAGCATAGTTAAAGACACAATTGCCCTTCAAAACATTTTCCACCGTATTTCTGGACAGTATTTTTGTAAACAAATAGTTCTTTCTAGCAATTATGCAATGCATGTTATAATTAATACACCAAACCAAACATTGCATAAGAGATAATCTCAGCATAACTAATACCAATATTATTAATGTCAGCACTACTAATACACCCTCTTCAGCACTATTGTTATACATCCTACCAAACGACCCCATCCAACAATAATTGTAAACTACTTTACAACTAATATCAATTTCTTAAATGGCTTCCACTGTTTCATTTAAACAATCATTTCAAAGAGACAACTTCTCTTATCTTTACTCGTACACTAATCAGATCAACGTTTAGAGATGTAAGATCCATTCAATCAAAAGAAAACCTAAACAAATACAACAAAGTTTTTCACTACAAGATCATCTTCACAAAGCCCAACAGAACTACTTCAGAAGTCTACAATACCGTTGTCTCTGCTCATTTGTAGACTCCCTGAACTCAATATCCCTCTGCCTCTGCTGTAATAGTGCATATACACAATTGCAAGTCCTTGCAATGGAAACCTACCAAAAGAGAAATCAGTCAGATACTACACACAGTTCAGCTCAATATATATGACATTCTCTATACATCTACCAATGATTACCATCATTCCACTAATAAACACAACTTTGAAAAGTTTCTTGCAAAGCACTTGTTTCCTTAAGAGTAAGTTGGTTTTGAATGAAAATAAGTTTCATCCAAACTTTCATTGGTCAATATTATGAAGGGGAAACAATTCAAATGTGATACTTTTTCCAATCAAATTAACCGTCAACTTCAACAATAATAATTTTTTTCCACTTGAACTATCATAACACACAAATTAATATTAGTATAATATGAAGTGATATCACATCAAATGGGCTAATCAGAGTACAAATTTATGTTAGAAATTGAAATCATTTGAATATTTTAGGATCGAGTTATTTGCACCTGCACCTGCACCCACTAACAACCTTTGCTTAAAACACAGTACCCCTAGAAAAGGAATATTTTAAAGCAGAAAATGTTTTACTACTATCCGTCAGCTTTCACTTTCATAGTTTGATCAGGTACTTTCACCTCTCTCACTCAAATTTCCCATCAACATGTCCAAGCCCTAACGCAAGGTTAGTAATGTCTAGCTTAGCCACCCCTCCCCCGGGCTCCCCACAGGTATACATTGTGTGAAATACAATGAGAAAGAACAAAACAAAAACAAAATAAGAAATGGCGTACTGGGTCATGTGCAAAGAGATCGAGAGAAGCCGGAAACCCGAAAGTGACCAGTGTTTGGTTGAGATACTTAGCACAATGCTCCAAATTGTTGATATCTGCAAAGTTATATTCACTACAAAATACAAAAGGCAAACAACATCATAAATCAGTACATTTTACTGACTTACATTGAAACAGATCAGTTAAAATCAAAACCCTAAAGATATTATTCTTGTGAATTACCTGATTCCCATGCCGCTAGGTGGAGTAGATGCACGCTGCAGAAGAATTACAATTGTTTAACAAACGAAACACAAAGTTATAGTAGAACGAGAGAGAAGGGGAAGGGTTAAAATACTCTGAGATCGAAATCATTGTCTGTAGGAGGCATGTTCGATGCTTGAGAAAAATCCAAAGAAGATAGATCTGAATGTTGGCCAAATTTTGAAATTGAAAATAGTGAGTGTTTCGTACTAGGAAGGAGGGAGGAGTAGTTTATTCCATTAGTGCCACAACACACTCGAGAAAGTCGAAATTCGGGAAAGTACGCTTGACACGACCGGCGGGTATGACGGGTCTCTATTAAGGTGAACTTTGTTTTGACCAGGGGATTCTTTTGGTAGGATACGATATTTTGTTTTGTGTTTAGTTTGGATTCTCGACTATTAATTAGTCTCGAAATTATTTATTTTATATTTATAATATAATGATAAGTAATCTCAAATAATATTTATATACCTCAGATTAAGGTTGGCAATCGGATCGGACCGACAGAACAGGACCGGTTTTATCGGTACCGGAACCGGAATCGATTCCTGTTTACTGGAGAAATTATCGGAACCGGGTCTACCGGAACCGGTTTTACCGGAAATTTTCCGTAGTTCCGGCCCGGTCCTATAGCTACCGGGTTGGAACGGTTTGGACCAGTACCGGAATCGGGTCAACGGATTCGGTAATTTATTTTCAAATTAACTTATTAATTATTACTTTATATTATTATAGCCTTTATAATTATCTTTTGTTTTACCAAATAATACTGGTATAACTTTTGAAGTTTTTCAAAGATTTATTGAAAATCAGGTTGCTGAAGTAACCATAGCTAAAATAAATAAAATTATTTCTCAAAATAATTATTTGAGTTTATATGTTAAAGTACTTGGTGAACAGATTAGTTCTCTTGACAAAATATTAAATAATTTGTCTTCTTTGATTAAAGATATTAGTAACAGCAAAAAGACATCTGACCTGGCTTCAACGTCTAAAGAGGTTCCAGATGATCCAGTTGCCATTGCTAATATTCAAAGACCCCCTAAAATTCAGGGATTTAAATTTAAAAGATTAAATGATTTAGAAGAACTTCTTGATGAAAAGTTTAAAAAATTAAATCAAAAATTTGGTAATTTAAGTTTACAACCTATTAATCTTTCTGAAGATTTTACAGAAAATATTGAAAAATCTGGTGATCATAAAGAAGAGATTTTTTCTGAAATTAATAAATTAAAAGGTTATTTTAAAAATAATAAATTTGCTGATAAACCTCGGATGCAGTCTTATTATTATTCTAGACCAACTCCTCAAGATGTTCTTATTGAGGAACGAGATTGGAATCAGACAAACACTTCGTACAGTGGTTCCGAAATCTATGAATGGAATTTGAATGGGTTTACAGATAGACAGTTAACTATTTTAGTTCATTGGATGCTGATGTACGCAACCATTTGCAAAAGTGTTAATAATACAGATAGAAATATTTATAAGATGATAATTGCAGGTTTCACTGGTCAATTAAGAGGCTGGTGGGATAATTATTTATCAGTTGAAGAAAAAGCTATGATTGTGAATGCTAGAGCAACTGATGGAGGAGTTGATAACTTAGGTATGGCTCTTGTTGCTAACAGAGAAGATGTTGTTTATACTCTTGTTCTTACAATTTTAGAACATTTTAATGGTCGTTATACTAATCAGCATGAAACTGTAAGAACTTTGCTTAATGGTCTTAGATGCAGGACATTAAGTGAATTCAGATGGTATAAAGATACTTATTTAAGTAGGGTAATGGAACTACCCGAAAACAAGTATTCACATTGGAAAGCTAAATTTATAGATGGGCTTCCAACGTTATTTGCAGAACGAGTAAGAAAAGTTTTGCGAGGAAATATGTCTGAAATCCCATATGGTGATTTGACTTATGGAAAATTAATAGGAATATGTACACAAGAAGGATTAAACTTGTGTAATGAATTAAGGCTTTCAAGACAGCTTAAGATAGATAAGTTGAAAGAAAGAAATCAAATGGGAGATTTTTGTGCTCAGTTTGATTTACCAGATACTTCGGTCAAAACCAAAAGAAAAAAGGATAAGTATAATCGTTATTCTTCGGATAATAGTCCGTATAAGAAAAGAAGATCTAAAGAAGAACGGGAAGCTAGGAAAAGCTACCGGCGAGAAAAGAGATTTGCCAAAAATAGATCTAAAAGAGATTTGGCAAAAATTAAATGTTATAAATGTGGCAAGTATGGTCATATTGCTCCAAATTGTAAGCTTGAAAAGCTTAAAGCTTTAGAGCTGGATGAAGAATTATATGACAGAATTCATGGTTTGTTATACACTTCTGGTTCAGAATCAGACTATGGTTCGGTAAGTGAATCAGAAGCAGAAGTTAATTTACTTGACTTCTCGGATGATGATAAGGTTTGTGATAATACTTGTAATACTTGTCAAGATGATAATTGTGTTTATGAAAATGATGAATTTTATAAATTGCATGCTCAATTTCAAGATTTAAATGTCAATACTATCACTTCTGATAATGTGATAAAACTTTTAAAAGAAGTAACTGATAGTAAACTTCGGTCTGGATCAACTTCTTCGAAAATTTTTGAAAAATCTAGAAGTTTTGAATATCAGGCTCCTTATTCTATAAATGAAGTTAATAATCGTTTAAATAATAAATTGAATGTTCCAGTAAGAGATTTTTCATTTGATGATTTAAAATATGAGATTGAAAATCTCAAAAAGGAGATTATTTTGTTAAAACAAAATCAAATGATTTGTGATCATAGGATATCGCAGGTAGAGAAATTTAATTCTTTAACTGAGGCATCTAATGAGAAAGGAAAAAATGTGGTTATTGAAGAAGAATCACAAGATGTTTTTGATAAAAATAGTTCTGAGAATAATTCTTTTCTTGGTATGATGCAAGTTATTACTGCTCATAAGTGGTATGTATATACCATTTTGATTGATAATAATTTTTCTATAACAGATATTGCTATGATTGATAGTGGGGCTGATGTTAGTTGTATACAGCAAGGATTAGTTCCTTCGAAGTATTTTAAAAAAACTACTCATACTGTTAAATCTGCTTCAGGACATGCTTTAGATATAAAGTATAAATTGTCTAATGTCAATATTTTCCAAAATAAAGTATGTATTCCGCATTTCTTCTTTTTGGTAAAAAATCAATTATATCCTCCAATTATTCTTGGAACTCCTTTTATAAATGTTATTTATCCTTTTACTCATATTGATTCTAAAGGATTTACTGCAGGAACTGATGATAAGAAAGTTAGTTATACTTTCATTACTGATCCTATTTCCAAAGAAATTAGTGCTTTAATTGATATGAAGCAAAAACATGTTAATCCGTTGCAACTAGAATGTTATAGTATGAACATTTTTGAAACTCTTAAATCGGTGAAAGTTCAGGAAAAAATTAAATTAATTTCTGAACAACTTTCTATTGATATTTGTGCTGATCACCCAAGTGCTTTTTGGGATAGAAAAAAGCATATAGTTACTCTTCCTTATGAAGAAGATTTTGTAGAGGAAAATATTCCCACTAAATCCAGACCTTGTCAAATGAATGCAGAATTAGTTGAATTTTGCAAAAGGGAAATTGATAATTTATTACAAAAGGGTTTGATAAAACCTTCTAAATCTCCTTGGTCTTGTACTGCTTTTTATGTCAATAATGCAGCTGAAAAGGAAAGAGGTGTCCCGAGATTGGTGATAAATTATAAATCTCTTAATAAATATTTGAAATGGATTCGTTATCCTATTCCTAATAAAAGGGATTTATTATCTAGATTATATGATGCTAATATCTTTTCAAAGTTTGATTTAAAATCAGTTTATTGACAAATTCAGATTTTTAAAGAGCATTCTTATAGAACTGTTTTTAATGTGTCTTTTGGTCAATATGAATGGAATGTTATGCCATTTGGTTTAAAAAATGCTCATTCTGAATTTCAGAAAATAATGAATGATATTTTTAATCCTTATATGGATTTTATTATTGTTTACATTGATGATATTTTAGTATATTCTAAAACTTTAGAAATGCATATTAACCATTTAGATATATTTAAAAGGGTAGTGATTCAAAATGGTTTAGTTATATCAAAACCAAAAATGAGTTTATGTCACGACCCAAAAATGGACGTGATGGCACTCGTCTTATCCCACCAAGACAAGTCAGCCTAAAACCCAACTAATACAATAAATGCGGAAGTAAAACCAGAAAAAAAAACTAACACCATCTAATTGTGCGGAATACAAAGTCAACTTATTAAAACCCCCAAAAAATCTGGTTGTCACGTGCACAAGCCTCTAATGTATTACAATGGATTTGAAAGAAAACACAAGTCTCAAATGACATTGTTTCTAGAATAGAACAAGATCATAAATAAGGAGTAAGAAGGTCCGCTGAGATGGCAAACAGCTACCTTGCAAATCTCCACAGGAAGCCTCGGACAAGAAAAGAGAGAATAGAAAGTATCACGAAAATCCGGGCTCGTAACCTACAAAAAAATTGTAGAAGCAAGGGGTGAGTACCAAACCACACGGTACTCAGCAAGCAAACCTCTAAACACAAGCTAAGGGTATGGAATACGGGTACTCCTTACACCCCAACCAAACCTCCACAACTACAACCTGCATAAAAACCAGCCCAACCTAATAGTTCACAATTTACATAGCACATAGTTCAATCATATCACTTCAACAATTACAGATCAGCAATACACAAGATAAAGTTCACCAATCACAAGTTCCACAGAAAAGTACTCATAAGTTCACAAATGATAAAGATGCACAATGCAATGAAATGCAATGCCAAGTATAGTGATGCATGTCTGACCTAACGATACACACCCGCTGTCTCTTAGTCCGGGACCCATGGGGGACATATCTGTCCATGCATCCGTCGCGGCGTGCGACACGACCCTCGATAGTACAATCCGTCGCGGCGTGCGACACGTCCCTCGATAATAGAATTCGTCGCGGCGTGCGACACGTCCCTCGAAATGGTACATCCTATTTAATTTCTTATTCTTTCTCAATTCACATAACACTTGTCACAACCATGTCTCATAATCAATGCAAATAAATGTTCACACAAATAATGAAGAGATGACCATTTTCATAACAATGCACACTTCATAACAACACAATCGTGCTACAACATCAACAATGAATCAATGAACCTTTTAAACCATTCTCAACACATCACACACCAATAATTAATCACATTGCCTTTTATTACCCCCTTTTTATCATTAAAATTATTCAATATGGACAAGTCAACCCATCACCAAGTCCCATCACTTCCCAACACATACCACAAGGAAATACACGAATTCTATACGCTTAACAAGGGTTGAGAAATCCACTTGCCTCAATTAATCAACAATTCACTCCGAGACTTGAGCCTTCCCCTTTCGTTGGAATTCCAAATCAATGCAATCTATTCACATGAATAATCACAATAAGATTTCAAAACTAACAACATCTATATTACTATATGTCTAACTTAGACCCAAAAACTCACCCGAATCTGTAATCAAGTTCCAAATCTTGATGCTACTTAACATGTCAATTCTTTCAATTTCTCTAAATTTCAAGCCTAGGGTTAAGTTTCAAATCCTCCAAATAACATAACTCTATTGTCATTCATATAACACAATACACCTAATATTTAATTACTTGACTCACTATGTCAAAACTTATATCAAAATATAAAAACCATGAAAAGAAACTTCGAAACCAACAACAACGGAAAAGAGGAAATATTACGAAGGATCCAACCTAGCAGTGGGTTAAATTTCCAGCCACCATCAATTCCTCACTTATTGTATCCCATAATTAAGTCATCCTAACCAAATTTATAAACCCTCCAATCAAATTTCTCTTCCACCGCTAAGCTTTGTCTACTATCCCTAAGTGAATAACATACTGCAACACTCATTAAAGATCAATTCAATAGGCACCCAATTATAATTGCCCATTAGTTAAGAGAACTTAGTTCATTAATTGCATCTGCACACAATATAATACATGCATTATCCTCCAACCCTTAGTGACCACGTTATGTACTGAAGCAAAGGATGAAAAAAAATATTTAAACCCTTACCTGAAGATGATGCCACTTCGTGTTGACGCCGCACGAAAGTCGAGTGGAATTCTATTTTTTTTTTCCTTAAAATATGACCCAAAATTTCAACCCTAATAATTTATTTCCCTATATGGGTTAAGTGGTATATGGTATTAAGTAAATTATAACCTTGACCCATTAAGTATTAACTAAAATTAGTTATTTAATAAATAACTATCAATTAATTGACTATAGTTAAACAAATGTTCAAAATTTCCAAAAATGACCTTCCGGGTCATTACATTATCCACCACTAAAAATCATGTTCGTCCTCGAACATAAAGTGAAAGAAAGTACCTGAAGCAAAAAAAAGCTGAGGGTATCTGGCACGCATGTCAGACTCTGTCTCCCAAGTTGCCTCTCTAACTGAACGATGCTTCCACTGCACCTTCACTGAAGCAATCTTCTTGGTCCTAAGCTTCCGAACCTGCCTATCCAATATAGCTATAGGCTCCTCCTCGAAGGTCAAGTCTGGACCAAGCTCCACTGAATCGAGTGAAAGCACATGAGACTCATCAGGAATATACTTCCGAAGCATGGAGACATGAAAAACAGGATGAACTGTGGACAAACTAGGTGGCAAGGCTAGCTTATAGGCCACCTCTCCCACTTGGCTCAAAATCTCAAAAGGTCCAATGAATCTAGGGCTAAGCTTGCCCTTCTTCCCGAACCTCATCACACCCTTCATGGGTGATACTCGGAGCCAAACATGATCACCCTCCATAAACACTAAGGGTCGAACTCTCCGGTCTGCATAACTCTTTTGTCGACTCTGGGCTGTCAACAGTCTATACTGAATCATACGCACCTGCTCCATAGCATCTCTAAGCAAGTCTGTATCCAAAGAGTCCATCTCCGCCGAATCAAACCAACCGATCGGAGATCTACACCTTCTGCCATACAATGCCTCAAATGGGGCCATCTGGATACTAGAGTGATAACTGTTATTGTAGGCAAACTCTGCCAAGGGCAAATGTCGATCCCATCTAGTACCAAAATCGATCACACAAGCTCGAAGCATGTCCTCCAACACCTGAATCGTCAGCTCAGACTGACCATCTGTCTGAGGGTGAAAAGCTGTACTCATATCTAACTGAGTACCCAAACCATGTTGTAATGCCTTCCAGAAATTGGAAGTGAACAATGAACCTCGATCAGATACAATAGAAATTGGAACTCCATGTAGTCGCACAATCTGACTGATATAAAGTTCAGCTAACTTCTCCGCTGTATACTTCACCCGAACAGGAATGAAATGGGCAGACTTGGTCAGTCTGTCAACAACAACCCAAATGGAGTCATAACCACCCACTGTGGTAGGCAAACCCACAACAAAGTCCATAGTGATCCGCTCCCACTTCCAAGTAGGAATAGGCATCCTCTGAGATATACCCCCGGGCCGCTGGTGCTCACACTTGACCTGTTGGCAAGTCAACACCTAGAGACAAAGTCTGCAATATCCCTCTTCATGCCACACCACCAGTAATGCTGGCTCAGATCATGATACATCTTCGCCGCTCCCGGATGGATGGAATATCGAGAACAATGGGCCTCGTCAAGAATCAATCTAATCAACTCTCCCGTCTTGGGGACACAAATCCTACCTCCAATCCTCAAGACACCATCAGAATCAAGGACAGCCTCCTTAGCTTCCCCTCTCAACACTTTGTCTCGAATGAGGCATAGCTTCTCATCATCAAATTGGTGCTCACGGATTTGCTCGACTAAAGAAGACCGAGCCTCAATAAAAGCAATTATACCATCACCCTTCTCTGAAATCTGCAACCGGACAAGACTGTTAGCTAACATCTGAACATCTCTAGCCAACGGTCTCTCCTCAATACTAAGCGCAACAAGACTCCCCATGCTAGGAGTTCTCCTACTCAAAGCATCGGCCACCACATTGGCCTTCCCCGGATGATATAGAATGGTCACATCATAGTCCTTCAGCAACTCAAGCCATCTACGCTGCCTCAAGTTCAGATCCCTCTGACTGAAGATGTACTGAAGACTCCGATGATCAGTGAAGATCTCACAATGCACCCCATACAAATAGTGACGCCATAACTTAAGTACAAAGACCACAGCCGCCAACTCCAAATCATGAGTAGGGTAGTTCTTCTCATGGGACTTTAGCTGCCTAGAAGCATAAGCAATCACTTTCCCCTTCTGCATTAATACACCACCCAAACCGACTCCCGAAGCATCACAATAAACAGTAAAGTCCACGCCCTCTTCAGGTAGAGTCAATACAGGAGCCGAAGTCAATAAAGTCTTGAGCTTCTGAAAGCTCTCCTCACACTCATTGGACCACTGAAAACCCACCCTCTGTCGAGTCAATATGGTCAATGGAGCTGCAATAGTAGAGAAACCCTGAACAAACCGTCGGTAATAGCCTGCCAATCCCACAAAACTCCGAATCTCGGTAGGAGAAGTAGGTTGCGTCCAGCCTCTAACTGCCTCAATCTTAGCTGGATCTACTCTAATACCCTCCTTGGACACCACGTGTCCTAAGAATATCATAGAATTAAGCCAGAACTCGCACTTTGAGAATTTGGCATACAACTTCTCTTCCCTCAACCTCTGAAGTACAATCCTCAAGTGTCGAACATGGTCCTCCTCAGTCTTGGAGTAAACCAAAATATCATCGATGAAGACAATCACGAAAGAATCGAGGTATGGTCGAAACACCCCGTTCATCAACTCCATGAATGCTGCAGGGGCATTAGTCAACCCAAAGGACATCACTAGGAACTCATAATGCCCATATCGAGTCCGAAAAGCTGTCTTAGGAATATCTGATGCCCTAATCTTCAACTGATGATACCCGGACCTCAAATCGATCTTAGAGAATAACGATGCTCCCTGAAGCTGATCAAATAAGTCATCAATACGCGGAAGAGGATACTTATTTTTCACCGTTACCTTGTTCAACTGTCTGTAATCAATACACATCCTCATAGTCCCGTCCTTCTTCTTCACAAACAACACAGGGGCACCCCAAGGTGACACACTGGGGCGAATAAACCCCTTACTCAACAAATCCTGCAATTGATCCTTCAACTCTTTCAACTCTGCTGGAGCCATACGGTAAGGAGGAATAGAAATGGGCTTAGTGCCCGGCTCCAAATCAATAGCAAAATCAATATCCCTGTCGGGAGGAATACTTGGAAGATCAGAAGGAAACACATCTGGAAACTCCTGAATTACAGGAATGGAATCCATGGGAGGTGGTTCAATACTAGTGTCCCGAATGAAGGCTAAGTAAGACAAACACCCTCTCTCCACCAATCTCTGAACACGAATGAAAGAGATGACCTTGCTAGGATAAGAGCCACTAGCACCCTTCCACTCAACCCTCGGAACACCAGGCATTGCTAAGGTTACAGTCTTAGCATTACAATCAAGAATAGCATGATAAGGGGAAAGCCAATTCATACCCAAGATAACATCAAAGTCTACCATCCCCAAAATGATTAAGTCTACCCTAGTGTCATACCCCGCCAAAGAAACAAGACATGATCGATACACTCGATCCACCACTAAGGGCTTACCTATGGGTGTAGAAACACGAATAGGTACAGGCATGCTATCACACATCATATCAAACTCAGCAGCAAAATAGGTAGACACATAAGAGAATGTAGATCCCGGATCAAACAATACAGACGCAGATCGATGACATACTGGGATGATACCTGTAATAACAGCATCAGAAGTCTCTGCCTCGGGCCTCCCAGGGAAAGCATAACACTGACCTCCTCTGCCACCCCCAGCCTGGGTGGTACCTCTACCCCCACTCTGCTGAGCTGCAGTACCACTACCAGAAGCTCTACCGCCTCTTCCTGACTGAACTCTGCCTTTGCCTCTGCCATGTGGTATCGGTGGTCTAGCCTGAAATGAAGAACTAGGTTGGGGTCCTCCACGACCCCTCTGGAAAGTACACTGTCGCATCAGGTGATCGGGATCTCCACAACTAAAGCAAAACCTCTGACTCGGGAACTGCTGTGCAGATCCTGAAAACCCATTATTATTGCCTCGCCCGGTAGGTCGCTGTTGTGAACCGTACGAGCCCTGACCCGCGCTATAAGAACCACGAGATATCTGACCACTCTCGGATGTCGGCATAGATGCATGAACGGGTCCCCGATGCTGAAAAGAACCACTCCCTCTGTGTGATCCCCTGCCTCCTGACGAGGCACCATGAAACTGACCTGATGTACGGGCCTTCTTAGGGTCCCCAAACTCCTCTCTCTCCATCAATTCTGCTTCTTTGGCGGCGCTCACAATGGACTGGAAGGAAGCCCCCTCTCGAGATGCCCTAAACACGGCCGATCTGATAGAGAAAGTCAACCCCCTCACAAATCTACGGATCCTCTCCGTCTCGTCTGGAATAATGGCCAAAGCATGCCTAGACAGCTGGCAAAAACGAGCCTCATACTCTGCAACGGATGAGTTGTCTTGTCTCAAATTCTCGAACCTCAAGCGACTCTCCTCTCTCACGCTCCAAGGGATGAAACGGTCATGAAAGGCACCGAAAAATGTCTCCCATGTCACTGGAGGAGATCCAACTGGAAAAGACCCCGAATAAACTCTCCACCACTCTCTTGCTGGCCCACGAAGCTGGAGTGTAGCATACCGAACCCCATGTGACTCAGCTAACCCAACCACCTCTAGCAACTCTCGGCATGTAGTCAGAAACTCATGAGCGTCCTCGTTCTTCCCACCCTGAAACTGATGAGGGTCCATCTTCCGAAATTTCTCATACCTGCGCTGCTCATCCTCTGTCAAAATAACCAACGGTGCACCCTGGCCTCCAACTGCTGGTGCAAGATCATTTCTAACCATGGGATCCACTGGTGGCTGCCCCACCGGATCCTGAATAACTGGAGCTTGTTGCTGCTCATGGGTCTGAGCACCCACTCTAGTCTGAGAGTCTTGTGATGTGCCGATCGCACCACCACCCTGAGAAAAGTTTTCAAGCACATTCAAAACCCTCAGTAAGGTATCCTGAAGCAAAGGTGTGGATGATGGCTCTGGAGGAACCTGGTCCTCTCTGTTATCAATCTGAGGCTCTGGAGAGACCTCTCTAGCACGGCCCCTTGTTGGTGCCGCTCCACGGGCATGACCTCTGGCTAATGCCGCTCCACGGGCACGACCTCTAGCTCGGGCTCTACCCCTACCCCTAGCTGGGGCCTCAACAACTGTCTCAGGGACAGCCTCCCCTCTACCACCAGTAACAGTAGCTCTAGTCCTCATCATCTGTCATAAGAATAGATGATAACTCAGTACTAAAGAAGGTAATCACGCACGATGAGAAAGAATGAACAACAAAAAAAAGAAGAAGTTTCCTAACAGTCTTCATTGCCTCTCAAAGATAAGTACAGACGTCTCCGTACCGATCCTCCAGACGCTACTTAGACTCGGCTTGTATACACGTGAGACCTATGAACCTGGGGCTCTGATACCATTTTGTCACGACCCAAAAATGGACGTGATGGCACTCGTCTTATCCCACCAAGACAAGTCAGCCTAAAACCCAACTAATACAATAAATGCGGAAGTAAAACCAGAAAAAAAAAACTAACACCATCTAATAGTGCGGAATACAAAGTCAACTTATTAAAACCCCCAAAAAATCTGGTTGTCACGTGCACAAGCCTCTAATGTATTACAATGGATTTGAAAGAAAACACAAGTCTCAAATGACATTGTTTCTAGAATAGAACAAGATCATAAATAAGGAGTAAGAAGGTCCGCTGAGATGGCAAACAGCTACCTTGCAAATCTCCACAGGAAGCCTCGGACAAGAAAAGAGAGAATAGAAAGTATCACGAAAATCCGGGCTCGTAACCTACAAAAAAATTGTAGAAGCAAGGGGTGAGTACCAAACCACACGGTACTCAGCAAGCAAACCTCTAAACACAAGCTAAGGGTATGGAATACGGGTACTCCTTACACCCTAACCAAACCTCCACAACTACAACCTGCATAAAAACCAGCCCAACCTAATAGTTCACAATTTACATAGCACATAGTTCAATCATATCACTTCAACAATTACAGATCAGCAATACACAAGATAAAGTTCACCAATCACAAGTTCCACAGAAAAGTACTCATAAGTTCACAAATGATAAAGATGCACAATGCAATGAAATGCAATGCCAAGTATAGTGATGCATGTCTGACCTAACGATACACACCCGCTGTCTCTTAGTCCGGGACCCATGGGGGACATATCTGTCCATGCATCCGTCGCGGCGTGCGACACGACCCTCGATAGTACAATCCGTCGCGGCGTGCGACACGTCCCTCGATAATAGAATTCGTCGCGGCGTGCGACACGTCCCTCGAAATGGTACATCCTATTTAATTTCTTATTCTTTCTCAATTCACATAACACTTGTCACAACCATGTCTCATAATCAATGCAAATAAATGTTCACACAAATAATGAAGAGATGACCATTTTCATAACAATGCACACTTCATAACAACACAATCGTGCTACAACATCAACAATGAATCAATGAACCTTTTAAACCATTCTCAACACATCACACACCAATAATTAATCACATTGCCTTTTATTACCCCCTTTTTATCATTAAAATTATTCAATATGGACAAGTCAACCCATCACCAAGTCCCATCACTTCCCAACACATACCACAAGGAAATACACGAATTCTATACGCTTAACAAGGGTTGAGAAATCCACTTGCCTCAATTAATCAACAATTCACTCCGAGACTTGAGCCTTCCCCTTTCGTTGGAATTCCAAATCAATGCAATCTATTCACATGAATAATCACAATAAGATTTCAAAACTAACAACATCTATATTACTATATGTCTAACTTAGACCCAAAAACTCACCCGAATCTGTAATCAAGTTCCAAATCTTGATGCTACTTAACATGTCAATTCTTTCAATTTCTCTAAATTTCAAGCCTAGGGTTAAGTTTCAAATCCTCCAAATAACATAACTCTATTGTCATTCATATAACACAATACACCTAATATTTAATTACTTGACTCACTATGTCAAAACTTATATCAAAATATAAAAACCATGAAAAGAAACTTCGAAACCAACAACAACGGAAAAGAGGAAATATTACGAAGGATCCAACCTAGCAGTGGGTTAAATTTCCAGCCACCATCAATTCCTCACTTATTGTATCCCATAATTAAGTCATCCTAACCAAATTTATAAACCCTCCAATCAAATTTCTCTTCCACCGCTAAGCTTTGTCTACTATCCCTAAGTGAATAACATACTGCAACACTCATTAAAGATCAATTCAATAGGCACCCAATTATAATTGCCCATTAGTTAAGAGAACTTAGTTCATTAATTGCATCTGCACACAATATAATACATGCATTATCCTCCAACCCTTAGTGACCACGTTATGTACTGAAGCAAAGGATGAAAAAAAATATTTAAACCCTTACCTGAAGATGATGCCACTTCGTGTTGACGCCGCACGAAAGTCGAGTGGAATTCTATTTTTTTTTTCCTTAAAATATGACCCAAAATTTCAACCCTAATAATTTATTTCCCTATATGGGTTAAGTGGTATATGGTATTAAGTAAATTATAACCTTGACCCATTAAGTATTAACTAAAATTAGTTATTTAATAAATAACTATCAATTAATTGACTATAGTTAAACAAATGTTCAAAATTTCCAAAAATGACCTTCCGGGTCATTACACATATCATCATTCATCAAATTTCACTATCAAGAAGAATTATATAAATATAACCAGGGAAAGGTTAGCAAGAGACAAAAAAATAAAATAGAATCATGTTTAAATTTAAGTAGAGACAAGAAATGATACTAATATAATTTATTTAATGTGTTTAAGTTTCGAATAGAGTTATTCAATATCTATACTGACCAAATATGACACATACTTGATAATATAACCAATACATTAAGAAAAAACTAAAAAAAACTTTCAATTTGGATTTGTTTATTTTAGTCTTGTTAGTTACAATGACTTTTTTGATCAGTTAAATTAAACAGTTCTAGTAATTTTATTCCCTTGGTTGATTATTTCAGGATTTGCTCAGAAGATAGTGTTGAGTGCGATACATCCCAACGTGTAGTTGAAAAATTGAATCCATTTCCCTTTCCTCGGCGACAAAAAAAGTGTAAATTTTAGGTTTAGCAAACATAAAAATCATATTTGTATGCTATAGATATAGTTTGCATAATTGCACTCCATAGCAAACTCTTAGTTGTATAAATCGCTGGCAGGCTCTCCATTTGTATAAAATCGCTGGTAGGCTCTCATTTTGTATAAAAGCGCAGCGATTGTATATGTATATTGGTTAGATAATTGTATATATGTAACTACTACGTATATGTATCAATGATTGTGTTTGTATATCTGCATAAAATTTGAATTTGTATACAATTGAATCGAATTAAGACATTTGTATATCAAATCTCTCTCTCCCTCGCTCGCTTTATACAACACAAATTATACACTGTAATTTGTATAAAGCGAGAAAGAGAGAAAGTCAAAAGAGAACTGGGCAGGGGAAGATCTATATTTGTATATTTATAAGTGTATAGGACGAAAAAAATAAGTATTTGTATTTGTATATACAGTTCTCTCTCGCTTTATACAAACACAAACACAATTTATACATTTATGTTTGTATAAAATGAGAGAGGCGAGCGAGATCCAGAGTGGCGAGCGAGATTCATCACATGGCAAAGTGTTTGCTACGAATTAGAATTAAATGAAACTATAGCTATAACATTTATTTTGAATTAATAGTTTGCTATAATGCACAATTTTCTCAAAAATAAATCCTAACTAGCTTAAAATATGTTCTACAAAACCTTTCATATGGAACCTCATTGTTTTTGGCCACATGCTATGCTCTAACGCATTATTTCGTAAAATGTTCATAACTTTAGTCTGAATGTTCAAATGAATATAGTATGTTGTGTTTCGAAATCAAACTCAAAGGATTTAATCTAATACCTTATCCATAGCTAATTTGGAGTTGCTATCTTTTGAATTTGACTTGGTCCTATAGCTTTCTTAGAACCTAAATCACTTTTTCTATATATCGTATAGTATTTGGCACAGAAAAAAAAGTATTTGTCTTGTTGAAGTCAACAACAACAAATATTAATTAATATTCTATTGGAAAAAGTCAATGTAATAAAATCAAGGGGCCTCCATAACCATATTGTTTAAATTGATATAATGTATAGATAGATTTATATGAAGTCAAACTATTGAAAAGTTACAAACATGGTCCATGATACAATACATCTCAATCAAAAGTTCATAAATTGCTGCAGGAGTCAACAAACAAAACTTTCTAGTTTTCAATTACGCCCCACAAATCCTTAAGAAAGGTATTGCATCAAACAATTAATTATTAGTATTAAATTGTACAACCGTCAATAGATGAATAGTACTTTAACTCAAGTTTTTATTATAATCTAAAAATTACATCTCCAATTATTTGGGTAATAATTTGGCACGAAGAATTTGAGGGAGGTAATTAGACACGATGTAGTATAGTTTTAGCTGATTGAGAACATGATCTTAGATAGGAAGATTGGAGAATCTTAGTAGCTTAGTTGGCTGATTATTTGAATTCCCACCTTGTTGGTGAGGGTCGATCCTCCATATTGTAATCCCCTCCCCCATTTCTCCTTCCCCCACCCCCAATTTTTTTTTTTTTAAAAAAAATCTTAGATAGAATCGAAAGATATGAAAGTCGAGAATTAGGATATAAATTAGTAAGTAACTAATTGTTGTTGCACTTCGTATGGAAGGGACAGAAAGCTAGCCTCCCTCTACCCTCTTTTCCTATTTAGTAGTATTATATAGTTATTCTATAATTTTTTATTTTTGGAGGACTCCATAATTTTAATTCAATAAAAAATAATTTGACAATAGCTATAATAAAATAAACTCTTGCAATACAAAAGCACATCCTTTTATCACAAAAGTCATACTATAAATAATAGTTTAAAAAAGGAAACAGTTAGCTTGCTACAACTTGAAAACATAAGTGCATGCATGTTAATTCTATGGTTATACTTTATTTGTGTTGTCTTGTGTTTGCTCAATCATTCACTTCACACTCTTGATACGCGTGAAGACCATACACCTAAAAGTAGCTTTTGTCTTGTAATGCTAGATGTGAGAGGACTTGTTTTTGAACATTCCCCCTAGGGGGATGGTTGGGTGGGGTCATTTATAAATTTCACAACATTGAAATTTTCATGAACTTCGTTGCTAAATTGCTCATAATTAATATAATTTTTTGATAGCTTGTTGCTAATTTATTATTAAAGAGGATTAGTAATGAATTTTTTATTGACTACATAATTTATCTATAGCTAATTCTTATTTTTATGGTGATGTTGGGAGGTAAGAGGTGTACTCATGATGAACATTAGAGAGATTAAGAATATGTATGATGGGATCAAGATCATGGAGAGGACAATGAGAGGAGATTCAGAGCATTTCCCTAGTCGTAATGGATTGCTCTAGGGATCAACTCTTATCTCATTTTTATGTGATCTGGTGATGATGTATTGATGCGACATATCAAGGGAATACTATTTGAAGATGATGTAGTTTTGATTGACGAGTTACACAACGGAGTTATAATACGTTGGAGGTTTGGAGATAGACCCTGGAGTCTATAGGTTTGAGATGGATGTGTGGACATAATGGGAAATACTGGTTTTGCAAAATGGAACTGTTTTCGGTTAACAAATAATGGCATGAATGAGCCTTTTCTCAAACGGAAATGGCATAGATGAGTCAAACTTTTAACGAATGACATAAAAGAGCCTTTTTTTAAAGTTCGATGACATATTTGGATCTTTTCCCATTTTTTTTATAACTTTACTGTTATAGTAAAAAAAATAAAAAATACAAGGACCATATGTAAAATTGACTTAATATGTATTTGGATTATGCCTAATGAAAAGCGAAACCTAATTCAACTAGTTCATACGAGGAAGATGTAGTGTAAAATTTATGTGTTTTCAAATTCAACATCTTTAGTTCGAATTTTGTATATGTATTAAAATATCATTGATTTAATAAATACAAATAATAAAACTCGAATGCAGTAAATTAAATGAATTATGATAAAATTTTGAGTTCAAATCCATAATGCTCAAGTTCTAGGTCCCCCTCTTGACTTAATACTTTACTTTATAATATCATAGCAAGTTGGTTAGTTGTTAGCAATTAACAAACATAGTTAATTAGATGGCAATTAACTCCAGCTTTATGCAATACTAATTATTTAATTAGTAGCTATAGAGTATAACATGTATATTACTAGTGTAGTAGAGTCAAATATTTCAACCACCTTTTCATTAAATAAACTAGCTAATACCATTCTTTTGAATAAAAAAAAGTAGCTCTTTGTTAAAGCAATTTATTTGGAGTGATGTAGAAAGGGACATTGCCAATTTGCAAAGTTTATATTATATAGTATTTGGAACTAAATGGGGTGAAGGATTTGTGATAGAAACAAACAAGATCCTTCCTATTCCCTGTTGGAAATGACAAGGCAATCCCTTTTAGAGGATTTAGTAAATATTATTTCAAGATTCTTTCAAACAAAAGGCTATTCCTTTTATTGAAAGGAGACACTTGGTCACTTTAATGTCTTACCAAACAAAATAAGCAATATAATTGTCCTCATATGCAATTTTATTTTTATTTATTTTTTGATAGGGATGACTTTAGTATATCCAATCATATAGTATGTATATTTTTTGACAAAATTTGAAAGCCCATAGTCCCATACCCCATATTTATTAAAGAGCAACAAAGTTTCCTGGAAGATGAGGCACATAGGTATAAGGTAATCATTGCTTTCTAATTAAAGAAATGTCAATTTGATAGTGTACCAATTTGACTACATCTTTATGACATGAATTTTCAATTTTGGATTATAAATAAATAAATATAACAATTAAATAATAATCATAAAAAAGAACATACTCAAGTTTAATGCATATATTATTACATTACACTTTTTGGTGAGATGACCATATACGTTTTAGTATATTTGTGTTTCAAACTAAATTTTGAGAGTGTGTATTTATGACTTGCGGAATTGATGTAAAAATTAAATATCTGGTGCACCAGGTGTGAACGGGCAGTGGAGGAAAATATAGACTAGTGCTATCACGCTATTGGATCATAGTCGCGCAGTTTAGAGAAACACAAACTCAATGTCATTACACAATTGGATTGAGGGATCGCTCCAATTGAGCAAAATTGAGGCTAGCGTTATCACATAATTGGATTGCGATCGTGCATAAGGGTCAAGTTAATGTATTAGGTCGATCAATGTAAGTAGATGTAATCGCATTGAGTTAGTTGTTAGGTATAAATATGATAATTAACGAAATTAGATCTTAATTTTGTCATTTTTGGAGAAAAAATGAGCTCATTGATGATAATTGGTTGAGGTAATGATAGTTTAACACCCGCGGACAATAATACTTGATTTTAGTGTATTTTCTATCATAGAATTATCATATTTGAATGCTTAAATTGGGGATTTTGACTTAATTTCTCAATTGGGTAACTTAGGAATTTGACCTAGCTAATAAATTCAAAATCAATACTTTATTTTATAATTGGAATTATAAGTTTATGGGTTATCTTGTTGTATAGTTTATTTCGGGATTTGACTAGTTTAATTAGGAGTTCTCTTTATCGATTGACCTAGGCTCAACTTAAAAATGTGATATTTATCCTGACTAGTATAATTGACCTCGTTCAATATTGTGCTTAAATTGAGGTTGTTGGATATTGTTTAGAGGAGATAACTCCATTTTCTGAGAAAGATTTATCATCCGTTAACTTCCACTTTAGTTGATGTGAAATGAGTGGATTATGGGATAGGAGGTCTTGTCGGTGTGAAATCTATCCATTCGAAGCGAAGGATTGTCTCTCTATATCTGAATGCTTTTAATTTGGTTTAGATTCGAGCGATGACGCTCATGATTTTACTGTTAGTGAGAAGCAGGTAAAATCTATAGTTCTAACGGAGCATGTCAAGTTCGTTCAGCTTGAGGAATAAATTACGTGGTTGGCCTGCCAGTCCATCAAATATCATAGTTTATCCTTAAGAGCAGGAGGTTCCTTGTGTGAAACTTAGATGTTGAAGCACACACCACAATCACCCTGCATGTGTGAATTGAACGAACTTAAAAGTACAATTAGCTTAAGCTGGTTTTCCATTGATTTTGTGTTCATCCCTTTCTAGAAAAGTCTAAAGGACATATTCGTTGCCATTTTTGGGTTCTAGTGAAGATATTACTGAGATTATATACCAAGTGCAGACATGATTCTACTCTGGCACGCACAATTCAGTCTTGGAAAAACTCCCTAAGATATTCCCATCATAGTGGATCCGTTGAGAGTTTGTCTCGGTAGAAAACTGAACGATCTTTTCCCCTATTGTATTGAATCAATAAAAAAAGAGGTCAATACTACGCCCCCTATTGTTTGATCCAATATTAATAAAGGACGAGCCCCCACTTCCATAGATCCTTGATTTGAGCTCCCGTAGTGGTCGTTGCTTTTGAGAAAGTGGAGCGGGGCTAATTTCTCGTACTTGCTCATTGTGCCCCTTTCTTTGAGTGCCCCGCCCGGTTCACTGGGTTATTGGCTTACCAAGCACTTTTCTGCTGCTTTTGCCTCCTGTTTGGCGGGCAGAGCACTCATTATCCGTACTTTTCTCTCTACTAGGGTCCTTCCATTGCTATATAGTAATAAGCTATGGCAACTCCAGCTCGTAACCACAGGAGCCCACCCCACGAGGCTAGAGTGGGCTCAACGGTCAGCCTCCATTTGAATTATGATCTAATGAGATACTACAATTCCTCCATTCCAGATTCCATCGCTGCGACCATCTTGTTCACCGATACTATCAAAGAGTCTCATGCTTACGTTGCTGTTATTGATGGTTTGATTATCTTGGACCACGAGGACCCCAACCGTGCTTATAGTTTCCATTTCAATAATCATATTGATGATAAATCTCCTCATGCTCTGCCATAAGAACTTGGAGTCCGTACATCGTGAAGATAAAGAAACGCTATGATTCTTGCTCAAAAAATAGATTGAACGCCTTCAAGTTATTGGCTCATCCAACCTGACAACATTCATGAGTCGCTAGTTTAATCGTCCCTCGAAGATAGGTCGAGAAGTACTATACATTGTTACCTCCCGTCCTTTCTTTCTATACCCAACAAGCCACCTCAATCCTACAGCCAAAAAAGTAATCACCTGACGTGAGCCTTATTTATTAATTTAATAAAGTCCTACATATTTCGAGTTTAGAAAGCTTGTCGATTTCAAGGTAATGAAGACTTTAACCTTCATATGACTTGAGTATTTTTAGAAGCATGATTTGAAAACTTGATAATTTCTTTGAAACTACCAAATATGTTATGGGGGAGGGTGCGTATTTTGAGCTATTACTCTATGTTATATTTTCTCATGACTATAACATGGTATTATTGAGTTATAAGAATATTATCTAAGCCTGTTTTATGATAAACTGAGTAAGTTAAATGCAAAAGCTTATATAAACTAATGAGGAAAGAATTTTATGTGTAGTCAAATCCATTTTGCTATAATACTTTAAATGCAAAAGCTTATATAAAAATTACTTAGATGTTGAGATAATTAATTAATTAATCAATTCAGATGTACTTAACCCTATTGTTAAGAAGTCACAAGAATGGAATTCAATTCCATGTATATGCATATGTAGGAATAGGAATATGCCCCCTCAAAACTATGTATATTTTAATCAATGTGCTAGACAAAACCAGGGTTGTGTCCTTGTTTTCTTAGAAAACCATCCTAACATTAATTAATTGCAAGTTGATTAAAAGTTATGATGCAATATTTTTCCCTCTTTTTGTTGTTTTTATATGGTATGGGTCCATAAAATAATTTTGAACCAAATGAAGAAAACAATTAACATAGGAGGATGGTGGTCCTCCATGGTTTCCTCACCTTGCCACAACTTAGTCACCTCACACATTTATGAATTTGTACTTAACAATCATTAATCCCCCCCCCCCCAACCCCCATATACACCCCAAAAACAAAATAAAAGGGATTTTAATTAAATATTCCTTAGTTAAATTTGTAAATTTTTAAGCTGATAAGTATAAAGAGAATATGAATTTGAGGTGTAAATAAGGTTAAATTTGGAAAAACAAAAGTAATAGTACCTTCTTCATTAGGTAAACACCATTTGTTTTGAATTAGAATTATAAAAATCAAATAATATGAACCGAAAGGATTATTTCTTAAAATATTTTAATGAAAATAATATTTAGAGCAGTTTAATTTATGCGCACCTTGATTATTTTGAGAGTTGTCTAGTTTCCATCAATAATACAAATTTTATACTCTTTATTCACTACAACTTAAATAGAGAAGAACAAATAACCTACCATTTATTGATTTTACTAGAATTTGATATTTTTAAACAATTGAAAAATCAGACAATGATAGATGGGATGTGATTTGAAAATTCCATGCACCATGCACAATATATATAAAAAGAAAATAAAACAAAGCAAAAAGCAAATAAAATTCTCTTTTCTCCTAGAGGTCCCACATTGACTTGGCTATATACCTTTTTCCTTTTTTGTACTATTGTTTTAATTTCCTCCTACAGCTTGTGAAGTGGAAACCACTCATCCACTCATTAATATGATGTTTATCAAATCCAATTAAACAGTGATTTTTATATTCTTTCATGATTGAGTTTACTAGGAACTTGTCCATAAGTGACTCTCAAGAGTCCACTTTGCTATACTATTGACTCTATTAGCATAAATAATCATATATATAAACCTATAGATACATATACACATGGTGGTGGTTGGTTTGTTGGGGGGTGGGGGGACGGGGTAAGTAGGGAGTAGGAGGTTAGGGTCATATATTTTTGCCCATCACTTTCAATACAAGTCATTCTAATACTTTACAGATAAGGTGTGGCTGTTTTATAGTGTCTCCTTGAATTCTACAATGTCTAATTTAACTTACTTATTATGTTAACAATAATTAAACTTTTTTTGTAATTAAGGGAACACAAGAGATATAAATTGAACTAAACAAGCCAGTGGCACATCCAGTACATATAATTGAGGGGAGTCGACCGACACTCCTTCTTAATAAAATACATTGTGTAGCTGAAATAAAAATATTTTTTATGTATATATATTACATATTGACACTCCTTGACTTTTACATGATTTACTTCTTTATATTTTGACACATCTTAGTCGATATTCTAGCTCCGCCACTGAAACAAGCCTCGTGCAGCCAAAAGAGGATTCAAAATTCGAATTTAATGGGTTCAACTTGTAAGATTCTTAACATTGAACTTGTTGTAAAGATAAATTATAAGTTCAGATGAACTCAAACCCGTAGCCGACTGACTACATTCACCTTTGTGTGCGACCACCTCGATTGAGAAACACATGTAGATAATATTGAATTCAAGAACTCCCAGTTGAAAGATCCTACGTTTAATCAACTCGATCAACAGGGAATTAGTTAATTAAAGATGATGTGACTTTTGTTTATATAATATATCTTTCACTAATTTTCAGAGTCATACCTCAGCTGTCATGTTTGAGGTTGTTTATTTAAAAAATATGATTAGTACATGGTTTAGTCAATTTAATTAATTAATTAGGCTGCTGAATTAATTCACCCGTGGACACGTGCTCGTGTTTCGAGTACTCATGCATGTACGTAATACGTACATACGTATACGATTAATCAATTAATGCCAACTAGCTTATTTGTAATTTAAGTAAAGATTATAATATAATATCATACTTAATACAATATTGGCTGTTAGTAGTAATCACATTAACTAGATTTGTATATTCTTGAAAAGTCAAAACCCCCAAAAAAGGGGATTATAATATAATATCATACTTAATACAATATTTTTAAAATAAATTGATTAAAAATGCATATTAAAGAACCTTTGAGGGTCAAACACTTAATTAAAACAAAAAAGCCACTTGTACACGCCTACAACATAGTATAGTAAAACAAAATTAATAATAATAATAATATTATTATTATTATTATTATTATTATTATTATTATTATTATTAATAATAATAATAATAATATTAGTTGCCAATAAACAACAAATAAGTTAGTAAATTATTATTGGAGATGAGTCAAAAGCCAACAAATGCCGCTTGGTGTTGGCTAATGACTTAATGAAGTCATAGTGAACCATGCTTATTAATTTAATTAATAATTAATATTCAATAATTTTCAATTTATCACTAAACATAAATTAATTCTAAACATGCTCAGTGTTCAATTTGACTCAATTAAAGTCAATTAGAGATCCAATATGGCTATAGAGGAGTTGAGAAGTTGAGTGTTTTTTTTAATAATTTATTTTGAAGATTCAAATTTATTAAAATGTATAAATTATTTTAAAAATACTTGATCCATGAGGTTATTAATGTGATTGCTTAACAACTAAATTTATGTTAGGTATTTGGCAGCCAATGAAGAGTTCAATGGGATCATGTGTCTTTGCATGAGAGTATGGATCGAAATTTTATAGGACTCTATACGATATATTTAATTTTAATTGAGACTCTATAAAATGTGTTTAATTTAAACTGGAACTCTACAAGACCTTATTCAATTTCAACTAGGGTTCTTGGAGGTTACTCTACTATAAACCCTAGTTCATGTCTACTTAATATATTCCTTTGAAAAGGCATCTCAAAAATTCCATAAATTCATGAAATATATATTCACAAAAATTGATGGAGATCAAATAAATCTCAAGGAGGTTCATATCATCCTAGTTCGAGAAATACGCCACTAACGATCCTTGAATTACGGAGAAATCTTAGGAAAAAAGAATCAAAGGATAAACAGATTTATACCCACAATATTTATTAATAAAAACTATGTTTTACATATTTTATTTGTGATTACAATTTATTTTTTATCACACTAAAATTTATTACAACAAAAGAGATCATAAGAAAATTCAACTTTTAATTATTTTTTTTTTTGAAGAATTGATTTATTTTTTAATTAATTCAAGCATTCACTTGTAGGATAACATAAATTAAATAACTTTTCTGATGATAAGACGTTTTCTTATGTAGGTAGGTCCTTTCTCTATATAGGTCAAAGCCTTAATTAAACCTTCTGGTACAATGGATATGACCCTTAATCTTTAACTATAAGTTTCGAATTCAAAATGTATATTTTATATTTAAATCTTGGGTATGAAAAAAAAAATTCCAATAAAATATGTACTTTTCCTTAATAATTTTACGCATCGTGAATCTGGGAGCCCTAATATAAATACCAAATATCAGCCAAATACCTATTTTAAAAAAAAGGAAAAGGTAATGTAAACACAACATCAAAAAATAATTCATATATTTAAATGCATTCATAAGTATATACTAATAATAAGACAATTAGGCAATTTATTCACTGTTGATAATCAAAATTGAAATCAGAATCTTTGAGCCTTCTTTGATGTTGGCCCAAATTTGAGTTTTTCAAAATCAACCTTGGCCCAACAAGCAATCATAAAACAAACTTATTGGGATAAAAAACAAAATTGCAACTCCTATAAATTAAAGGGTAACTTACATATATGGCAAATGCATTTAATGAAATTATATGTAATGGGTATAGTTTCCATAATTATATTTTATGTCTATATTTAAGTTTGTTAGTAATTGTTTTTCAATTGTATATGGCTTGTTTTTGAACAATTATATACAAACTATATTGAATCAATTAATGAACGTTAAATGCTGATAATTCAAGGGAATGGTGTCCATTAAATATTCCTTGTTCCAAAATTAAGAGACCAATTTCCATAGAAAGTCCACTAATTAAATCTTGTTTCAATAAAAAAGTGTTTTATTTTCATACAAGGTCAATTAAACATTTTTTGTTCCAATAAAAAGGAGTTGTATTTTCATTGAAAGTTCATATGAATAATTGGATTTTTGCAACGAAAGACTACTGAAGCGTATGATTAAGAAAAAATATTGTATTTTGAAGTGCAGGTAGCTTTTTATTCTGTTTAAAATTCATGGTTTTTCCTCTTTTTATATATTTGTATATTTGTCAAACAGTTTATATGTATTTGGGTACTAGTTTTTCGAGTTTTAAGTGTATATAAAGTTGTATGTGAATTGTATATATGAATTTTATATGAATATTGGGAACGTTTGTATATTAACGTAAAATGCACTATTTGTATATTTCAATTGTATAACATTTGTTAGTTAAGCATGAAATACACATTTGTAAGTTAAGGATGAAATATACATTTATAACTATGAACCAGACCTTGTAAGTTAAGCATGAAATATACATTTGTAAGTTATGCATGAAATAGACACTGATTTGATTGCAAACTTGAATACACATTTAACATTCTGAATATGCGTAATAAAAATATACAAATATATTTTGAATATATAAACTGAATATGCAAATCTTTATATACATAAGCTTCAGTCAATTTGTATATACAACTAAAATAAACAGTAACGAGCAAACACTTGAGACTAATAAGCAAATATGCATTGAGTCACTTGCCTTCTTAAAATAACTGACAACATATACAAAAAACTATATACATTTGTAAGTTAAACATAAAATAGACAACAATGTATATACAATTTCTGTATATGATTAATAAAATATAAATATAGTTTGTATATATTAATTTAACATACAAATATAATCGCTGATAACTATATATACAAATACACCGAGAGCAGCATACACTTGTAAGATAATCATCAAAAATACATTGAGTCACTTGCATTCTTATTTATAAAAAACTTACACGCAAGACATTTTCAAGAGCTTTCAAAAGCTTTTCGTATGAAGTTTACCTGGTCAATAAGAGGGGGGTACTTTCAATGAGAAAAATATCAGAGAGCCAGGGGTGGAACCAGAAATCAGTGCTAGCTCCATTTCCAATCCGCCATTTTTAGCCCTTAAGTATTGGTGGGGTTGCCTGAAAATGGCCTTCCTACGCTGACGAATGCCTCTTTTCTCTTCTCTGAAGTCTACAACAAACAAGTGGGAGAGGCAGGATTCGAACCTACGTAGAAAAACTTCAACAGATTTACAGTCTGCCGCTTTTGACCACTCGGCCACTCTCCCCTTCCCGGGCCTACAACTGTACTTTAGACAAACAATAGACATATGAATCATAAAAATATACAAATAAAAACAAACAAAATAGTTAAAAATAAAAGAAAAAACCTAATTTTGTTCGGCATTTTCCTGCGAAAATTGAAACTTGAATTGGAGGGAGAGAAGATTTTCCAAATTGAAATTGGAAGTTGAAGAGATACTTTTAATTAATTTAAGGAATTGAATGACCCAGCCCCAATGAAAATATACTTTTAATTAGTTAAGAATGGTATATTGCTATATACATAGAAGGAATCGTGTGGGTCCCATTGTTAGTGACAAAAAAAATAAAACAGTGTTTATTTAATGTAAATAAATTAAATTGTACCCTTAATGACTAATAAGTTAGTAAGGTTTGCCATTCCATGTAATTTTTCCCTAAATTAAAACAAGGGAAACTTATGTAAATATACTCATCGTCATCTAGTTTACCAACGTGACCGAAGTATATACTATCTATACACTTTATGTATGTATGTTATATGTATATTTTTTATAAAGTATATTTTATCAATACACTGTGTATATATTCTGTATATTAGATGGACCAAAAATATTGAGTTGTAATTTTTTTTGTGGATTGAAAAAGTTATAACCGATTAAAAATTGAGAAATTAACATAAATAGTCACCATAAAAATAATTGCCCATAAATTTTAAATATATGTATTGATGTATAATATACCTACTTAGTCTACATTTTTTTATATATTTAACTAGCGATTGTATTTATTTTCAACCGAATGATCACATATGCTAAAATTTTGTATATGGACCTAGCTAGCTTATTCTTTATCTCTATTTAGGAATGAAAAATATTGGCCAGAAAAATATTGGATCACATTAGACCAACAAGTTTAGACAAAGAGAAATTGTTCCTATTAATGAAGATAATTTAAGTAAAGGGGAAGATTTATTAATTATATCTTGAATTTTTCCGAATCCATAATCTTCTTAGATTTAAGGAAATTCAGTGTTCTAATAGATTTGAGAAAAGAAAATATATTTTTCTTGTAGGATTAGAAAAACCTCTCTCATAAAAGCTTGGGACTACTGAGGATCTATATATAGGGAATATAGTTAAAGCTTTATATTATTATATACTTCTTCTTTTTCGTAGTGAAAAATTAAACTCTCTCTGTTTCTATCTCAAAGATTAGATTTAGTCGAAACTCATTAAATTCTTCTATTATTTTTCTTCTCTAATTTACTTTGTGTGTGATTGTGTACTAATTAACCAATAATTTCTATGCAACAAATCATTTATCGTCCACTAAAATTATTTGCGACTATAAAATCCAATAAGTTGTAATTCTACTTTCATACTATGAAATTTATCTATATATTTCTTTTTGCCCAATTCTTATTTGAAGTTTAAACTACATATTTGTTGTTGATGCTCATTAAATCTCAAATTTAACATTTATATATTCACAATCAATCTATAGATAACCGAGCGAGAGAGATCAGGTATATTATAAATTACTTTGAGTTAGCTTTTGAAATGCGAATAAGACCCATAACTTGATTTTACATGGGGCACAAGTATACTATAAATTACTCCTTATATATAAAGATGTAAGTAACAAAGAAATGTAATACATCCCTTGTTTTTTTACTGCCAATGATAGAGAAATTTGAAGTCACCTAGTGAAGGATTAGGACCAAGAGCCAAGAAAATACCAGAATCCTTCATCAACCATGTGCAATAGATATTCCTGAAAAGCTTTCCATTATTTCCACAGTAGGACTTGTATCGTTTAAAGACAACAAAGTGATTATGCTTTGAACCCCATAAGAGGCTACAATGAAAAAGAGTGGTTCCAAGGATATCCATACGGAATGAGAAACTAAATTGATCACCCGGTTTAAGTGTACGAACTCCAAGATCATCATCTTTAGATTGACAATGAACGTTGAGTAAAGGTGTATTTTTAGGGAGGTCACTCACAAAAGTTTCGGTAATTTTTGGATTTAAAGTAAAAGCATTTGTTATTGGCATAATGTTGACGAGTGATAGAATAAGTAATAAAAATTGAATTTTGGTGTAAGAATAATAAGCCATTTTGAGAAATTATAGTATTTCACGAGAGAACAAATTTCTCAATTTATAAGATGATAAAAATGGTTTTACATTGAAGTTAATTTTCTTTGCCATTGAATTTATTTTGGATCCTTTCGAAAGTTGAGTTAATTTGCATACATCCACTCATAAAGAAAGAGAAGTGTAATCTAATGCTACTTTGACTAGTAAAATGACTTGAATTTGATTTTGTAATTCAAGAAGGAATTTATTTTGACAATTTTTTGTAGAGATTCTACTACATGCTCGAGTTAGTCGGAGTTTTTCAAATATCGTATCAAATTATTTGTGTCAAAATTTTAAATTTATATACCAAATCAAATTAATAAAACTTGAATTTTTTGACTTTGGATTTTTTCGGTAAAGTATTTATACAAACAAATAATTAACTTGTGCTCCAAATATTTCTTTAGTCCTACCAAAATACAACTATCTAATGTGTTTCTTAAGAAAATAGCACAAAATATGATATGAGTGATGATGCTAAAATATTCAACAAAAAAAATAATTAAATTGCATAAAATAAATATTGCAAATTAATATGTCATAATGAAAATGATCATAATTTATTAAATCATGCTAAAATAAGTATTAATTACATGACTAATCATTAAAGAAAAATAAAATTAGGTTATTTATTTTAAATGTCTAAACAGGTATAAAACTAAAGAACAGATATTTTAAACATTATTGTCATTCTTGAATTTTTTTGTTGTTGTTAGCATTAGTATTGATTTGATTTTAATTTGAGCTTTATTAGAGTTACTCATATCTATAGAATATAACATTTATTGGACCATTCAAAATTCTAAGTCTCAAAAACTTAATATAATATGTTAATAGATAAAAATTATGAAAAGGTATAGGAAATATTTAAAATTATATCAAAATAAATACTTTTATGTGTAAAATAAATTTTAAAAATTATATATATATATATATATATCATGTCGGGTTAGTTTGGTCGCGGGTTGACACTTTTTTAGTTAAAACTAAACCAACCCAAGTATAGTTGGATTTTTTTCCAATACCAAACTAAGTCAAACTAAACCATTAATCAGATTTTTCTTCATTTGATTAAATTTACGATTTAGTTTGATTTTCGATTCGACATTGTACACCCCTAGATTCTGCGTAGTCAAAACACAAAATATCATAATGGTGGTTTATGATATTTCATTTTAAAATCGCTCATCCACTACTTATTAATAATTAACAATTTTAAAATTACGTAAAAAGTACTATAAATTACAATAATTAACAATTAATTTGAAAACTACGTAAAAAGTATTGTATATCTCAATAATTAACAACATTTGATTGACACTTGAAATTCTATCTGTGCTACATATATTGGGACAAGAGAAGTAACATATATTATTTAAAAATTACGTAAAAAGTACTATAAATTACAATAATTAACAATTTAAAATATTTAAATTCATCTTAAAATTTAATTGACTCTCTAAATTTTATCTATGTCACATAAAGTGAGACAAAAATATAACAGACTTGTGTCTAGTATCCTTATAAAAGGGTATGTGGTGGTGAACCGGTGGATATTGAAATTGATGTGATTAATAATATATTTCAAGAGGAAGCTTCAATGTGTATTTATTTATCAAACAAAATTTTTAAATTTTATTGGTTATGAAATGCAAGGTATTTATCATCTATTCTACATAGATTTTAATCTCAAACAAGTTATTTATTTACTTTTAAAGGTACTATTATATCATGTTATTCTTCAAGAGAACTAAAGTATTATTATTATTATATATTCAGTTCATGTAAAAGTAATTCATGAAACAAGTTAACAATATGATTGAATGATATTGACGAGATCAATACATCAATGAAATGTATCAGGATCTTCAAAACCAACCTCAAATTGGATGTCGTGTGTTGTCCTAATCGATATCAAAAATTAACCTTTCGAGATTTTTAAAAAAAAAAATAGAGGTCAATTTTTAATTTGCACGATTTTAAAATGCATCATTTGGGGATTGAATCATTGTCTTTATTAAAGTAGGATATATTTCTATCACTAAATCACTGATGCTGGTTGGTTTAAGACTTGATTTTTTCGTATACTCTTCAAAATCATTTTTTTTCTTTCGTGGAAAAAATCGATTTCTAAATGTTGATTCTTTTTTTTAAAAAAAAATTGTAAAAACTATCGAGAAATTGATTTTCTTTTTCGAATATTATTTTGGACACCAATAATTTTTACTGTTTTTTTAGTAGTGTTCAAAAATAGAATTGTTGACCAAACCACTTGGGTAGCCACCTTGATATTAAACTACAAATTTTCTGTCATTAATCTTTCAAAAATAGAATTGGTCTTTTCACCTATTAATATTTGCAATAAGGTGAAAAGACCAATTCATCAATCTCAATTTCACATTAAATACATCTCTTGACTAGATTTTAAAAAATGGGGCACAAATATAAGATAAACTAAGTAATACATTACTTATAATTTATGAAAGATATTGGAATTTAACACTTAAATGTATTAAATTCCTACTGTTTACAACCATGGATAGACAAATCTGAAGTTACCAGGTGAAGGATTTGGAGTTTTAGTACGAGCAAAATATATACCAGAATCCTTCATCAACCAATAACAAAAGATATCGGACTTTACAAACGTAAATCTACAAGGGCTCTTACCTTTATAGAAAACAATAAAATCATTATGCTTTGGACCCCATGCAAAATTACAATAAAAACGAGTATTGCCCCAGAAATTTTGATGGAATGAGAAATTAAATCTTTCACCCACATGAAGTGTGTGAACTCCGAGATCGTCATCTTTAGATTTACAACCCACATCGAGTAGAGGAGTATTATTTGGGAGACCATTGATAAGAATTTCAGTAATTATTGGATTGAATTTGATAGCATGTGTCATCATCACAATGTTGATGACAAATGAAATAAGTAATGAAAGTTGAACTTTGGTATAAGGATAATAAACCATTTTAAGAGTAACAATAAAGTTGGTTTCCTCACCTTATAGAGATGATATGTGTGTGTATTTATATATATTTGGCATTGAAGTATGAATTTAATTTGGATAAGTAATCTAATGCTAAACTAACAAAATATTAATTAATCAGATTTAGTTATTAAATAAATTTGACTACTTTAATTTCTTGACCTTTTTGGGTTGATTTCATGATCATTCATTTTTTTTTGTTTTACTGCATCAAAGTCATTGCATTATTTTCTTTAACATAAAAATTAATTAATTTTGCTCAAGTATCACAAAAAATGGTTAAACTATTTTATATAGCAAAATGAATTATTTAATTTTGTCTAAGAATCACAAGAAGTCACTAAGCAAATTTTTTTGAAACAAAAAAAGTCAGTCAACTTTGCATGAGTATCAAATATAATGTCTTTTTTGTTTTCTTATAATGATTTTCTGTAATATTTATGCAAAGTTGATTTTTTTTATAACTGAAATATATATATATATATAAAATTTAGCCAAGGTTTTCATTTTTTTAAACCTAAATTGGCCTAATTTCATGCTTTTCTCCGTAACGAAACTTCAACATTTCTAACAATAATTCTTATTAATTTTTTTCTTTCACAAACTCACATCAAAGAGATCTTATTTTTGCTATCTTCTATCATAAAAAATTGAATAGACCCCAAAACTTCACTTTCAATGGAACTGAGGCGTACCCCGTTAGTGACATTATCCGCTTTGGGCCTAGGACCCACATGATTTTAAAATAAGTCACTAATTGGTAATGTATGCTTTCTTATATACCCAACATTTCTCATGTGTTTTGCCGATATGAGACTTTTTATCTTAAGATGGGGTGTCACATACAACCCCCCTCTATGGGCTCAACATCCTCGCTGAGGTTTGCCCCACTGCATGGGATTTGCCTAGACTCAACACTGAGGTTGCCCCCGCCTTATCGGAATTTACCTTAACTCAGTTGAACTCTGACTCATATCAACAAAACTAACACAAGAGTGACTTTGATACCATTTGTAACGGCACAATCCACTAGTGATATTGTCTGCTCTGGGCCTAGGCCCACATGGCTTCAAAACGTGTCACTAGTTGGTAAGGTCTACTTGCATATATACCTAACATCTCTCCCATATTTTGGGACTTTTAATCTTAAGTTGGGGTGTCACATTGAATTTCTTTCCAAAATTATCTCAATAATTTATCTTCGATCTTCATCGCAATTAACTTACCAAAAATACTTATTTTCCACGTTACTTAATAATGTAACTCCACTATTGCTAACAATGTTTTCTTATTAATTTTTCTTTCACAAATCCAACGAAGAATTAGTGTTCAACTATTGTTAAACTTCTAAGTTTCAAAGTTTGAAATTTAAATTTCAGCAAATAAGCTATGTTTCGAATGGATATTGATGCAAAAGATTGGTGACATATTGAGGAGCCGAAATGTAAATTTTGGATGATTTGGTATGGTTTTTGAGATATTCTTGAATGAAAAAATTTGATACTTGGATTCGAGAAAAAAGACGAAGTCAGTTATTTGTATAATAGTGTAGAAGATTCTAAATTATTGTATATAGGTGTATTAATACCTCTTATAATTTTGTATAATACTGTATATTGGGTATATAATATTGTATATCAAATTTTTAAACATTTTCATAAAAAATCAAATATGAAAATTTTGTGTGTTATTGAATATTATATTATTGTATATCAAATTAAGTTTTGGATTAAAGATTTATAAGGTAAGTTTTGTACTATATTTTTGAAATATAAATTCAAAAATTGAACTTTACTGTAAATTTTCCAAAAGAATCAAGAAATTTTGCTTGAAGATCACACTGGATAAATCTTTGTGAAACAAAAAAGTCAATCAACTTTTGGTAACCAAAAATAATTTAGTGACTTTATGATACCTAGGAAAGTTGAGCATAGAATTTTAACATAATAAAGTGAAGTGTAGAATAATGAACGTTATTGTCTAAAGAGAATAATCAACGTTATTGTCTAAAGAGAATAATGAACGTCACTCACTTTTTCTTTGAATAATTTCTACTACCTCCATATCAATTTATATAATAGGTTTTGAATTTTGAGAGTCAACATAATTATTTCATATGTCTTATAAATATTTGGAATTGTTAATTTTTATAATTTATAATACTTTTTTACGGAGTTTCTAAATATGAAAATTTTATTTTAGAAAATTTAGAATTTATGTCTAAAATTAACATGTGAAAAATTAAGGAATTTAACTTTATTGAAATATAAATTGTTACACATAAATTGAGATATACTAGTACAGTATAAATTCATCTCAAATTGATAAATAGAGAGAGAGAGATGTATAAAAAAAATTTACTTCTTATATATAGACGTTGGAATTTATTTGTAATAAATCTCTAATATTACACCCAAGTAGAGACATATTCGAAGTCATGAGGCGACGGATTATCAGTACGAGAAAGATATATAGCATTATCCTCAATCAACCAAGTACAATAAAGATCTGTCGCAATTATACCAGTATACTTACAAGGACTTTTATGTTTATAATAAACATCATAAGTAGTAGTATTGGCACCCCATGTAAATTTGCAATAAAAATGAGTAGTGTCCAAGAAATTCCGATGGAATGAGAAATCAAAATTTTCTCCTGGTTTAAGTGTACGAACTCCAAGATCATCATCTCTAGATTGACAATGAACATCGAGTAGAGGAGTATTTCGAGAGATGGCACTGATAAAAGTTTCAGTAATTGCTGGATTCCAAAATGAAGCATTTGTCATCATCACATTAATGTTGATGACAAATAAAACAAGTAATGAAAGTTGAATTTTGGTGCAAGGATAATAATCCTTTTTTTTTTATGAGTAAAAATAAAGTTAGTTTCCTCACTTTATATAGATGATCTTTTTATACATAAAAGGAAATAATTTTAATCTGATTTTATTATTAAAGTTGACTACTTTTTACCATTTATACACAGAAAAGGAAGGAATTTTAATCTGATTTTGTTATTAAACTTGACTACTTTTTACCTTTTATACAGAAAAGGAAAGAATTTTAATCTGATTTTGTTATTAAACTTGACTACTTTTTACCTTTTATACTGAAAAGGAAAGAATTTTAATATAATTTTGTTATTAAAATTGACTACTTTTTACCTTTTATACCGAAAAGGAAAAAAATTTAATCTGATTTTGTTATTAAAGTTGACTACTTTCTTATCATTTTTGGGTTGACTTCATGGTCACTAAAATTTTGTTTTATTGCATCAAAATCATTAAATATTTTTTTTAACACAAAATTAATCAATCTTTGCTCAAGTATAACAAAAAAAAAGTCATTAAACTACAATTAGAGTAACCAAGGACAAGCTTTGGGTTTAGCATACACTTTTTGTATAATAATTTAGTGAGTTTATGATACTTAGGAAAGTTGAGTATAGAATTTTTAACATAATAAAGTGAAGTTGAGTGAACCAACCCAATTTTATGGGAATATTCAACATTAGTGCCTAAAATTTAAAAAGTGTGTCACTCACTTTTTTAAAAAAATAATCATTTCTACTCTCCATCTCGCTAGATTTTGAATTTTGAGAGTCAAATCAATTTTCTTTGACCATAATTATTTTATATGCCTTGTAAATATTTTAAATTATTTATTATGCTTATTATTGTAATTTATAATATTTCTTTATAGAATTTTTAAATATGTAAAATTTATTTTTAGAAAACTTAAAGATTTATGTCTAAATTAACATATGAAAATTAAGGAATTTGACTTTATTGAAAAATTCCAATGAAAAAATAGTGACTTTTTAGTAGGTCAATCTCACATTAAGTAACCATATAAGTTCGTCTCAAACTGATAAAGAGAGAGAGAGATCGTGAACGTCTTTCTTGACAATAAAAACTTGTACAACAAAAGTTATTTCTAATTTATAGAGACATTGAAATTGATTTGTAATAGATATCTAATGTTTACACCCCAAGTATAAGAATCATGCATCGACCAAGTATAGGCAAATTTAAAGTCACTAGGTGAAGGATTCTTAACAAGAGCAAGATATATAGCATAATCCTGCACCGAACAAGTACAATAAAGATCTGTCACCTTAAAAAATTTATAGTAACAACGACTCTTACGTTTATAATAAACATAAAAAATTGTAAAATTTCAACCCCACTTAAATTTGCAATAAAATGAGTAGTGCTCAAGAAATTCTCATGAAATGAGAAATCAAATTTGTCACCCGATTTAAGTGTATGAACTCCAAGATCATCATCTCTAGATAAACAATGAACATCGAATAAAGGAGTACTTCTAGAGATATTATTGATAAAAATTTCATTAATAGCTGGATTGAAAATAGAAGCATTTGTTATCATCACAATGTTGATGACAAAGAAAATAAGTAATGAAAGTTGAACTTTGGTGTAAGGGTAATAAGCCATTTTCAGAGTAAAAATAAAATTGGCTTCCTCATTTTATATAGATGAGATATATACAGATTTGGCATTGAATGTGTCAATTTTTAATTTATAAAAAAGAGAAAATGCAATTTTAATGCTAAACTAACAAGATTACATTAAATATGATTTTGTTATTAAAGTTGACCACTTTCTTGACCTTTTAGTAATATTCAGTCAAAGTTGAATATTGACTATTTGTTTGGTAATCGAAAATAGTTTTTATATTTGTGATACTTAGGCCTTATTTGTTTGCATTCCATGACGGTATGAATCTGAATAGTTCACAGTTCACACATTAGGCCATTAAGTATGGTGAGGCTATACTTACTGCTTCCCCAACTCCTTACGGAGGATCTCTTAAAGTTTTTTTTTTTCAAAAAAATCGTTCGAATGTTATTTTACCAAATATTCATGAATTAACACACACGAAAAATTGAAAAATAGTCTAATTCCTATAAAATGGCTTCTAAATATCCAAAAATGTCACGGATTATGGTGAGGCTACATGTACATAATGCTCTCCTAACTCCTACGGAGGGTCTCACAAAATTTTTTCAAAAATATTGCAGGAAGTCATTTCCCAAATATTTATGGGCTGACATACAGAAATTCGAAAGAATCGCCTTATTCTTATAAAATGACTGCTAAATGCCCAAAAATGTCTCGGATAATGGTGAGGCTATATATACTACTCCCCAAAATCCTTACGGAGGATCTCATAAAGTTTTTTTTTTTTTTAAAATCACTCAGAAACCATTTCACCAAATATTCGGGGGCTAACACACACGAAAAATTGAAAAAATAAGCTTATTCCAATAAAATGGCTCCTAAATACCCAAAATAGTCTCGGATCATGGTGAGACTATACATACTGCTCCCCCAACTTCTCACGGAGGGTCTCATAAATTTTTCTCAAAAAAATCGCACGAAAACGATTTCACCAAATATTCATGGGCTAACACACATGAAAATATTAAGAAAATCTTCTAATTCCTATACAATGGATTCTAAATGCCCAAAAATGCCTTGGACCATGGTTAGGCTATACATATTGTTCCGGCAACTCCTTTTAGAGGCTCTCCTAAGGTTTTTTTTTAAAATCACCCTGAAGGCATTTCACCAAATATTCATGGGCTAACACACACGAAAAATTTAAAATATTGCCTAATTCTTATAAAATAGCTTCTTAATGCCCAAACATCCCGCAGATCATGGTGATACTATATCGCCCGAAAGCCATTTCACCAAATATTAATGGGATAACACACACGAAAAATTGAAAAAATCACCTAATTCCTATAAAATGATTTATAAATGTCCAAAAAATATCGTGGATCGATCGTGGTGAAGCAAAACGTACTACTCTCTCATTAAGTTTTTTCAGAAAAACCTTTCAGACGTTGGAAGGCGCTAATATCCATGGACTAACACAATGAAAAATCAAGGAAGTCGCGCAATTCCTAAAAGTTGGCCCTTAAATGCAAAAATATGCCTTAAAAATGCTGAGACTATACATAATGCTCCCCCAACTCATTAAAAAGATCCTCATAAAGTTTTTTCAAAAAAATCTTGCGGACGCCAAAAGGCGCTAATATCCATGGGCTAACACACACGAAAAACCAAGAAAATCACGTAATTCCTAAAAGTTAGCCCTAAATGCATGAAAAAATGGCGAGACCATATGTAATGCTCTCCCAACTCATCATGGAGGTCCTCATAAAGTTTTTTTCAGAAAAACCTCCCGGGCGCCAAAAGGCACCAATATCCATGGGCTTACACACACGAAAAATCAAAAAAATCACGTAATTTCTAAAAGTTGACACCTAAATGAAAAAATATGCTTTAAAAATGGTGAGACTATACGTAATGCTCCCCCAACTCATTGCAGTGGTCCTCGTAAAGTTTTTTTTAGAAAAACCTTCCGGGCGCTAGAAGGCGCCAATATCCACGGGCTAACACACACAAAAAACCAAGAAAGTCACGTAATTCATAAAAGTTGGCCCCTAAATGCAAAAATATGCCTTAAAAAATGGTGAGATCATAAGTAATGCTCCCCCAACTCATTCTGGATAGGTCCTCATAAAATTCTTCAAGAAAAAACTATCGGGCGCCAGAAGGCGCCAATTTCCATGGATTAATACACATGAAAAATCAAGAAAGTCGCGTAATTCCTAAAAGTTGGCACCTGAATGTAAAAATATGCCTTAAAAATGGTGAGACTATACGTAATGCTCCTCAACTCATTACGGGTGTACTCATTACGGGCCAAGGTTTTCATTTTTTTTTACCTAAATTGACCTAATTTCATGCTTTCCTCCATAATGAAACTTCAACATACGTCTAACAATAGATTCTTATTAATTTTTCTTTCACAAACTCACATCAAAGAGATCTTATTTTTGCTATCTTCTATCATAAAAAAATTGAATAGACCCAAAAACTCCACTTTCAATGGAACTGAATGTAACGACCCATCCCGCTAGTGATATTGTCCACTTTGGTCCTAGGGTCTGCATGACTTTAAAACGGGTCACTAGTTGATAATGTATGTTTACTTATATACCCAACATTTCTCATGTGTTTTGTCGATATGAGACTTCTTATCTTAAGATGGGGTGTCACATACACCTCACCCCCCTCTATGGACTTAGCCTCCTCGCTTGAGGTTTGCCCCACTGCATGAGATTTGCCTAGACTCAGCACTGAGGTTGCCCTCGCCTTATCGGAATTTGGCTAAATTCAGTTGAACTCTGACCCATATCAACAAGGCTAACACAAGAGTGATTCTGATACCATTTGTAATGGTCCAACCCCGCTAGTGATATTGTCTGCTCTGGGCCTAGGCCCGCACGACTTCAAAACATGTCACCAGTTGGCAAGGCCTACTTACATATATACCCAACATCTCTCCTATATTTTGTCGATGTGAACTTTTAATCTTAAATTGGGGTGTCACACTGAATTTCCTTCCAAATTTATCATAATTTATCTTTGATCTTCATCACAATTGACTTAACAAAAAGACTTATTTTCCATGTTACTTAATAATGTAACTCCACTATTGCTAACAATGTTTTCTTATTAATTTTTCTTTCACAAATCCAACGACAATGTTTTCTTATTAATTTTTCTTTCACAAATCCAACGAAGGATTAGTGTTCAACTATTGTTAAAGTTCTAAGTTTCGAAGTTTGAAAAATAAATTTCAACAAATAAGCTTTGTTTCGAATGGATATTGATGCAAAAGATTGGTGACATATTGAGGAGCCGAAATCTAAATTTTGGATGATTTGGTATGGTTTTTGAGATATTCTTGAATGAAAAAAATTTGATACATGGATTCAAGAAAAAAGACAAAATCAATTTTTTTGTATAATAGTGTAGAAGATTCTAAATTATAACTGTATATTTGGTATATAGTATTGTATATCATATTCTTAAACATTTTCATAAAAAAATCAAATATGAAAACTTTGCGTGTTATTGAATATCGGATACATATTATTCTATATCGAATTAAGTTTTGGATTAAAGATTTATAAGGTAAGTTTTGGACTATATTTTTGAAATGTAAATTAGAAAATTGTACTTTACAGAAAATTTTCAAAAGAATCATGAAATTTTGTTTAAAAACCACACTAAACAAATCTTTGTGAAACAAAAAAGTCAATCAACTTTTTGTAACCAAAAATAATGTAGTGACTTGCCAAAAATAATTTAGTGACTTTATGATACCTAGGAAAGTTGGAGCATAGAATTTTAACATAATAAAGTGAAGCTGATTGAACCAACCCAATTTTATGAGAATAATCAACATTATTGTCTAAAGAGAGTCGTCACTCACTTTTTCTTTGAATAATTTCTACTGCCTCCATCTCAATTTCCATAATAGGTTTTGAATTTTGAGAATCAAATGAATTATTCTTTGATCACAATTATTTTATATGCGTAATATATATTTAAAATTGTTAATTTTTATAATTTATAATACTTCTTTACGGAATTTCTAAATATGGAAATTTTATTTTTGAAATTTATGCCTAAATTAACATGTGAAAAATTAAGGAATTTAACTTTATTGAAATATAAATTGTTACACATAAATTGAGATATAATAGTACTACATTAGATGTCAAAACATATATTGAAAATTTTCTAACAAAAAAATAGCTATTTTTTAGTTGGTTCAATCTCACATTAAGTAATAATATATGTTCGTCTCAATTTATATATATATAGAGAGAGAGAGAGAGATCATGAATATGTCTTTTTTGACAAGAAAAACATGTATAAAAAATTTACTTCTAATTAATATAGACATTGCAATTTATTTGTAATAAATCTCTAATATTTACACCCAAGTATAGGCAAATACGAAGTCATGAGGTGACGGATTATCAGTACGAGCAAGATATATAGCATAATCCTCAATCAACCAAGTACAATAAAGATCTGTCGCAATTATACCAGTATATTTACAAGGACTCTTATGTTTATAATAAACATCAAAAGTAGTAGTATTGGCACCCCATGTAAATTTGCAATAAAAATGAGTAGTGCCCAAAAAATTTCGATGGAATGAGAAATCAAATTTATCTCCTGATTTAAGTGTACGAACTCCAAGATCATCATCTCTAGATTGACAATGAACATCGAGTGGAGGAGTACTTCGAGAGATATTATTGATAAAAGTTTCAGTAATTGCTGGATTCCAAAATGAAGCATTTGTCATCATCACAATGTTGATGACAAATAAAACAAGTAATGAAAATTGAATTTTGGTGCAAGGATAATAATCCATTTTTTTATGAGTAAAAATAAAGTTAGTTTCCTCACTTTATATAGATGATCCTTTTATACAGAAAAGCAAAGAATTTTAATCTGATTTTATTATTAAAGTTGACTACTTTTTACCTTTTTATACAGAAAAGGAAAGAATTTTAATCTGATTTTGTTATTAAAGTTGACTACTTTTTACTTTTTATACAGAAAAGGAAAAAAAATTAATCTGATTTTGTTATTATAGTTGACAACTTTCTTATCATTTTGTGGTTGACTTCATGGTCACTAAAATTTTGTTTTATTGCATCAAAATCATTAAATATTTTTTTCAACACAAAATTAATTAATCTTTGCTCAAGTATAACAAAAAAAAAGATTAAACTACAATTAGAGTCCCCTTCTTTTCTTCCATGCTCAAAATACAATTAGAGTCACCAAGGGGACAAGCTTTGGGTTTAGCACACACTTTTTGTATAATAATTTAGTGACTTTATGATACTTAGGAAAGTTGAGTATAGAATTTTTAACATATTAAAGTGAAGTTGAGTTAACCAACCCAATTTTATGGGAATATTGTGACCGTGTCTTTTTTGATAATAAAAACTTGTATAACAAAAGTTATTTCTAATTTATAGCTACATTGAAATTAATTTGTAATAGATCTCTAATGTTTACACCCAAATATAGACAAATTTAAAGTCACTGGGTGAAGGATTCTCCAAGAGATACAACAGAATCACGCATCGACCAAGTATAGGCAAATTTAAAGTCACTAGGTGAAGGATTCTTAACAAGAGCAAGATATATAGCATAATCCTGCACCAACCAAGTACAATAAAGATCCGTCACCTTAAAAAATTTATAGTAACAAAGACTCTTACGTTTATAATAAACATCAAAAATAGTAGAATTTCGGCCCCACTTAAATTTGCAATAAAAATGAGTAGTGCTCAAGAAATTCTCATGAAATGAGAAATCAAATTTGTCACCCGGTTTAAGTGTATGAACTCCAAGATCATCATCTCTAGAGAGACAATGAACATCGAGTAGAGGAGTACTTCGAGAGATATCATTGATAAAAATTTCATTAATAGCTGGATTGAAAACAGAAGCATTTGTCATCATCACAATGTTGATGACAAAGAAAATAAGCAATGAAAGTTGAACTTTGGTGTAAGGGTAATAAGCCATTTTCAGAGTAAAAATAAAGTTGGCTTCCTCACTTTATATAGATGATATATACATACTTGGCATTGAATGTACTCTCTCCGTCCAATAATAGTTGTCCACTATATTAAAAATAGTTATCCAACAATACTTGTCTAATTTAGAAAATCAAGAGATAATTTACCTTTTAGGTCTATTTTACCCTTGCTATTAAATACTATTTATCATCTAACACATTTTTCAAAGCATTAAATTTAATAAAGCCAAAGGATAATATAGTAATGTTACCCCTATTATTTATTATTTTTAAAGGGTGTGTCAAGTCAATAGTGGACAACTATTATTGGAGGGAGTATCAATTTTCAATTTATAAAAAAGAGAGCGTAATTTAATTCTAAACTAACAAGATTACATTAAATGTGACTTTGTTATTAAAGTTGACCACTTTCATGACCTTTTTGTAATATTCATTCAAAGTTGAATGTTGACTATTTGTTTGTTAACCGAAAATAGTTTTACATTTGTGATGTTTAGGCCTTATTTGTTTGTATTTGATAAAGGTCTAAATCTAAATAGTTCAGACATTAAGTCATTAAGTATGGTGAGGCTATACTTACTGCTCCCCTAACTACTTATGGAAGGTCTCTTAAAGTTTTTTCAAAAAAATCGCTCGAATGTTATTTTACCAAATATTCATGAGCTAATACATATGAAAAATTGAAAAAATAGCCTAATTCTTATAAAATGGCTTTTAAATGTCTAAAAATGCCATGGATTATGGTGAGGCTATACAAACTGCTCCCCCCAACTCCTACGGAGGGTCTCACGAAGTTTTTTCAAAATTATAGCCAGGAAGTCATTTCACTAAATATTCATGGGCTAATACACACAAAAATTCGAAATGATCGCCTTATTCTTATAAAATGACTGCTAAATGTCCAAAAATGTCTCAGATAATGGTGAGGCTATATGTACTGCTCCTCAAACTCTTTACAAAGGGTCTAATAAAGTTTTTTCAAAAAAATCGCTCAAAAGCCATTTCAGCAAATATTCATGGCTAACACACATGAAAAATTAAAAAAATCGACTTATTCCTATAAAATGGCTCCTAAATGCTCAAAATAGTATCTTGGTGAAGCTATACGTACTGCTCCCCCAATTTCTCATGGAGGGTCCCATAATGTTTTTTCAAAATAATCGCCCGGAAGCCATTTCACCAAATATTCATAGGCTAACACACACGAAATTTTTTTAAAAATTGTCCAATACCTATATAATGGCTTTTAAATGCCCAAAAATGCCTCGGATCATAGTTAGGCTATATGTACTGTTTCCGCGAATCCTTATAGAGGGTCTCGTAAAGTTTTTTAAAAAAATTATCCGGAAGACATTTCACCAAATATTCATCGGCTAACACACACGAAAAATAAAAAAATCGCCTAATTCTTAGAAAATAGCTTCTAGTGCCAAAAAATCTCGCGGATCATGGTGGTACTATACCATTAGGAAGCCATTTCACAAAATATTCATAGGCTAACACACACGAAAACTTGAAAAAATCTCCTAATTCCTATAAAACGCCTTATAAATGTACAAAAATGTCGCGGATCATGGTGAGACTATACGTACTACTCTCCCGTAAAGTTTTTTCAGAAAAATCTTCTGAGCACCGATATCCATGGGCTAACACATACGAAAAACCAAGAAAGTTGTGCGTAATTCCTAAAAGTTGGCCCCTAAATGCAAAAATATGTCATAAAAATGGCGAGACTATACGTAATGCTCCCCCAACTTATTACGGAGGTCCTCAAAAAGTTTTTTCAGAAAAACCTTCTGGGCGCTAGAAGGCGCCAATATCCATGTGCTAACACACATGAAAAAACCAAAAAAGTCGCATAATTCACAAAAGTTGACCCCTAAATACAAAAATATGTTTTAAAAAATAGTGAGACTGTATGTAATGCTCCCCCGATTCATTATGAAGGTCATCATAAAAGTTTTTCACAAAAACCTTCCGGGCGCCAGATGCACCAATATCCATAGGCTAACACACACGAAAAACCAAGAAAGTCGCGTAATTCCTAAAAGTTGGTACCTAAATACAAAAATATGCCTTAAAAATAGTGAGACTATACGTGATGCTCCACCAATTCATTATGGAGGACCTCATAAACTTTTCTAAGAAAAATTTTCTAGGCTCCAGAAGGCGGCAATATCCATTGGTTAGCACACACGAAAAACCAAGAAAATCGCGTAATTCTTATAAGTTGGCACCAAAATGCAAAAATATGCCTTAAAATAGTGAGATTAAACGTAATGCTCCCCAAACTCATTACAGACTTCCTAATAAAGTTTTTTCATAAAAACTTTTAGAGCGTTGGAAGGTGCAAATATCCATGGGCTAACACACGCGAAAAAATCAAAAAAATAGTGTAATTCCTAAAAGTTGGCACCTAAAAGCAAAAATATGCCTTAAAATAGTAACACTAGACTGTAACGACCCGTTAGGTCGTTTTGAACACTAGAACTATTTGACTCTTCCCGTAAAATTTAAATTGATAATTTTGAACTATTCGTGTAACTACGGTTATTTAATTAACGGGTGATTTTAAATAATTAATTTAGTTGATAGAAGAAAAAAAAATATTATAAAAATTAGGTAAAAAAATTTCAGTATAGTTTTGAAATTTTTTTTAGAGGTGGGCCATACCCACTACTCCCTTATTGTCCATGTAGCTAGGGTAGTAAAAAAAAGGAGTAATTAATTATTCTTTCAACTTTTGGGAAGAAAAATAAAAGAGAACACAGGAGAAGAAAATTTCAAAAGTGAAGACGAGAGTTTCTAGTAAGTCTAGCCAAACTCCAATCCTTGCATGTGTATATTTATTGGAGGGGTATTAACAATTATTATTACTATTATTATAAGATTGTTGGGGTTGAAAGAAATTGAATTAGAAAGTTGAATGTTGCAAAGTGGGTCATTAGGTTTTAGTGGAAATTTATGGCTATGATTGCATGATGATTGAAGTAATGATGGGTAGTATTAGGATGTTATGGGAAATTATGATTCATAGCTTCTTAGGGTTTTAAAAAAAAACAATAAGCAAACTATTAGTCACTTTCTACTCAAGATCGGGGCCTACTGTTTCTCTTATTATTAACTATTGGAAATTACGTTGTTGCAACTTAGTTTGAGGGACAAGATTAGTGGTTAATTATAATACAATAATAGTATGAATTTTGTATTTCACAAGGTATTAACGCCAAGTATGACCACTGTGAAGTTAAGAAATTAGGCATAAATTGACGTGAGGCCAGTGAGACACTGCCCAATCTTTATAAATTGAGACTTAACCCTAGGCTTAATAAATATGAATATGAGACTTGGCATATTTAGTTAGCACTAAGTTTTATAAATTTAATTATAGATTAGAGTGAGTTTTGGATCTAGGCTAGGCCTATAGTAATATGGGTGTCTATGGACTCACTCGTTGACGAATGTTGCATATTTGGTAGATTGGGAACATTCTGAAGCTTTACGGAAAGGAAAGGCAAAATCTTGAGGATTCGTGACACGTGTTCGGCATTCAAGGTATGTTAAGACTTACTAGACTTCGTTGAGGGACGTTTTCTAATTTAAGATTAAAAATGGAATAGACAATGGGTAAGGGCGAAAGATGGGGGTCTCGTACCAATGGTGTGACGGGCATTGGTACGAGTACTGGTGTTATTAAAGGGAAAGTTTATTACTATAGTATGATAGATTGTAATCTGAGAATGCCAAAGCATATGGGCATTAGCTGATGTATTAGTGACTTGGTTTATTTTGTGTGGTTGTGTTTCTTTATTGAACCCGTATATTTGTGATAATTGCGGTGATTATATGTCCAAGTGACATTTGATTTATTGAGATGCTTCATTATCTCCTTTATTTTATATCATATTGTGAACATGCATTGACATGAGATTGAGTATGAGTAAAGGTCTAACACGTGGAGATCGTCCGTGTTGAGATCGAGTTATGATTATAAGTTGGGCACGTGGAGATCGTCCATGCTGGGGATTGTGAGATGTTATGATTATAATTTGGGCACGTGGAGATCGTCCGTGCGAAAATTATTTGATTTTATGATGGTGCATTGAGATCGTCCGCACAGACACGTGGAGATCGTCCGTGTCGGTATATGGACCTCGCGAGTCCCCCATGGGTCACGAACTCTCAATGTATTTCCGAGTAGTATCGTGTATATACGGTTGAGAGAGTACTTGGCATTTGAGGATTATCATTTCATAGTATCACATTGCATTGCATCACATTACATCCTTTATTTTTATTTGATTATGTGCTTTATTGGTGGTTGGACATTACGTGGCATTTGACTACCCCTATTTGATGAAGACTTGGTTGATAAGTATAATATGGACTTGTAAAAATTAAAGGATTATTTTCTTATATACTCCTGTCACTACTTCTTCGTTGTCGGTCTATGAGATATGCTGGGTACACGTGGTTTCGTACTCATACTACACTTGCTGCACTCTTTTATGGTGCAGATTGGATTTTGAATTCGAAGGCATTTCGTGGAGCTTTCAGAGTTGAGTTGTGTTATCTTGGAGTTGTGGTGAGCTTCAGACAGAATATTCCTTACGTCTAAAGTTGTCATTTAGTTCTAGACTTGCATCGTAGTTTAGAAGCTCTTGTACTTATGACACTAAATCTTGGGGTGATATTTCAGTTTTCCGTATTTTTATTTAAAATACTTAGTATGTAAGATATTTGTTTACTCTACTTATTGGGTTGGCTTACCTATCGGTTGGGAACATAGGTGCCATCACGACATGTGATTTTGGGTCGTGACATAGACGTAATTCTCCCCCAACTCATTACGGAGATCCTCATGCTAACACACACGAAAAATGAGAAAAATCACTTAATTCCTATTAAATACCTCGTAAATGTCCAAAAAACGCCGTGAAAATTCCCGAGGCTTCACCTGCTGCTCCCCCGAGTACTTACGGATGATCCCCAAAAGGTTTCGGAAAAAAATAGACAAGAAGCAATATCACTAAAATATTCATAGTCTAACACACAAGAAAAATCGTCTAATTCTAATTAAATGCCTCGTAAATGCCAAAAAACGCCGAGAAAATTCCTGAGGCTTCACCTGCTTCTCCCCCGGGTACTTACGGAGGGTCCCCAAAAGATTTCAGAAAAAATTGATCGGAAGCCATATCACCAAAATATGCATGGGCTAACACACACGAAAAATGAGAAAAATTGTCTAATTCATATTAAAAGGCTCGTAAATGTCCAAAAACGCAGTGAAAATTCCCGATGCTTCACCTGCTGCTCCCCTAGGTACTTACGGAGGGTCCCCAAAAGGTTTCAGAAAAAATTGACCGAAAGTCATAGCACCAAAATATTCATGGGCTAACACACACAAAAAATGAGAAAAATCACCTAATTCCTATTAAATGCCTCGTAAATGCCCAAAAATGCCGTGAAAATTTCCGAGGCTTCACCTGCTGCTCCCCCGGGTACTTACGGAGGGTCCCCAAAAGGTTTTGGAAAATAATTTACCAGAAGCAATATCACCAACATATTCATGGGATAACACACAAGAAAAATGAGAAAAATCGCCTAATTCCTACTAAATGCCTCATAAATGCCCAAAAAAGCCGTGAAAACTCCCTAGGCTTCTCCTGCTTCTCCCCAGGTACTTACGGAGGGTCCCCAAAAGATTTCGGAAAAAATTGACCATATAACCAAAATATTCATTGGCTAACACATACGAAAAATAAGAAAAATAGCCTAATTCCTATTAAATACCTCGTAAATGCCCAAAAACGCCGTGAAAATTTCTGAGACTTCACTTGCTACTCTCGGGTACTTATAAAGGGTCTCAAAAAGGTTTCAAAAAAAAATAGACCGAAAGCAATATCACCAAAATATTCAGTGCAAACTCACACGAAAATGAGAAAAATCGCCTAATTCCTATTAAATGCCTCGTAAATGTCTAAAAATGCAGTGAAAATTCCCGAGGCTTCACCTGCTACTTTCTCGGGTACTTACGGAGGGTCCCCAAAAGTTTCGAAAAAATTGACCGGAAGCCGTATCACCAAAATATTCATTAGCTAACACACACGAAAAATGAGAAAAATTGCCTAATTCCTATTAAATGCCTCTTAAATGCCCAAAAACGCCGTGAACATTTTTGAGGCTTCACCTGATACTCCCCCGAGTACTTACAGAGGGTCCCCAAAAGGTTTCGGAAAAAAATTGACCGGAAGCCATATCACTAAAATTTTCATGGGCTAACACACACGAAAAATAAGAAAAATCACCTAATTCCTATTAAATGTCTCGATAATGGCCAAAATCACTGTGAAAATCCTAAGGCTTCACCTGCTGCTTCCCCTGATACTTAGGAGGGTCCCCAAAAGGTTTTGAAAAAAATTAACCGAAAGTCATATCACCAAAATATTCATAGGCTAACAAACATGAAAAATGAGAAATATAATCTAATTCCAATTAAAAGTCTCGTAAATGCCCAAAAACGCAGTGAAATTTCCCGAGGCTTCACCTGCTGCTCCCCTGGATACTAACAAAGGGTCACCAAAAGGTTTTGGAAAAAAATTGACCTGAAGCCATATAACCAAAATATTCATGAGCTAACACACATGAAAAATGAGAAAAATCGTCTAATTCTTATTAAATGCCTCGTAAATGCCCAAAAAACACCGTGAAACTTCCGTAGCTTCTCATGCTGCTCCCCCGGGTACATACAGAGGGTCCTCAAAAGATTTCGAAAAAAATTGGCCGGAAGCCATATCACATAAATATTCATAGGCTAATACACTCGAAAAGTTAGAAAAATCACCTAATTCTTATTAAATGCCTCGTAAATGCCCAAAAATGTCGTGAAATTTTCCAAGGCTTCATCTTCTGCTCCCCCGGGTACTTACAGAGGGTCACCAAAAGGTTTCGGAAAAATTTGACCGAAAGCCATATCACTAAAATTTTCATAGGCTAACACACACGAAAAATGAGAAAAATCGCCTAATTTTTATTAAATTCCTCGTAAAGTCCCAAAAACACCTTGAAAATTCATGAGGCTTCACCCGTTGCTCCCCCGGGTACTTACGGAGGGTTCCCAAAATGTTTAGAAAAAAAATTGACCGGAAGCCATATAACCAAAATATTCATAGGCTAATACACACGAAAAATTAGAAAAATCACCTAATTTCTACTATATGCCTCGTAAATGCCTAAAAACATTGGGAAAATTCCCGAGCCTTCACCTGCTGCTCCCCTGGGTACTTACAGAGGGTCCCCAAAAGGTTTCAAAAAAAAAATTAATAGGAAGTCGTATCACCAAAATATTATGGCCTAACACATATGAAATATGAGAAGAATGCCTAATTCATATTAAATGCCTTGTAAATGACAAAAAACGCCTTGAAAATTCATGATGCTTCACCTGTTGCTTCCCCGGATACTTACGAGGGTCCCCAAAAGGTTTTGGAACAAAATTGACCAGAAGTCATATCACCAAAATATTCATGGCTAACACACACAAAATGTGAGAAAAATCATTTAATTACTATTAAATGCCTCGTAAATGCCGTAAAAATTTCTGAGGTTTCACGTGCTACTCCTCCAGGTACATATGGTGGGTCCCCAAAAGGTTTCGGAAAAAAATTGACCGAAAGTCATATCACCAAAATATTCACGAGCTGACACACATGGAAAATGAGAAAAATCGCTTAATTCCTATTAAACACCTCGTAAATGCCCAAAATTGCCGTGAAAATTCCTCAGACTTCCCCTGCTGCTTCCCCGGGTACTTACGGAGGGTCCCCAAAAGGTTTTGGAAAAAACTTGACCGAGATTCATATCACCAAAATATTCATGGGCAAACAAACACGAAAAATGAGAAAAATCGCCTGATTCCTATTAAATGTCTCGTAAATGCCAAAAATCGTCGTGAAAATTCTTGAATGTTCACTTGCTACTCCCCCGTGTATTTACGGAGGGTCCCAAAAGGTTTCGGGAAAAATTGACCATAAGCCATATCACCAAAATATTAATGTGCTAACACACACGAAAAATGAGAAAAATCACCTAATTCCTATTAAATGCCTCGTAAATGTCCAAAAACGCCGTGAAAATTCTCGAGGTTTCTTCTGCTGCTCCCTCAGATACTAACGGAGGATCCCCAAAAGGTTTTGCAAAAAAATTGACTGGAAGTCATATTACCAAAAAATTAATAGGATAACACACATGAAAAATGAAAAAATCGTATAATTTCTATTAAATTTCTCGTAAATGCCGTGAAAATTCACGAGACTTCACCTGCTACTCCACCGGTTATTTACGGAGGGTCCCAAAAAGGTTTTGGAAAAAAATTAACCAGAAGTCATATCACCAAAATATTCATAAGCTAACATACACGAAAAAAAGAGAAAAATCACCTTATTCCTATTAAATGATTCGTAAATGCCCAAAATCGCCATCAAAATTCCTGAGTTTTCACTTGCAGCTCCCCCAGGTACTTACGGAGGGTCTCTAAAAGGTTTCGGAAAAAATAGACTAGAAGCCATATTTTTAGAATATGCATGGGCTAACACACACAAAACATGAAAAACATCACCCAATTCCTATTAAATGCCTCGTAAATGCTCAAAAACATCGTGAAAATTTTTAAGACTTCACCTGCAGCTCCCCTGGGTACTTAGGAAGGGTTCCCAAAAGGTATCGGAAAAAACATTGACTGGAAGCCATATCACTAAAATATTAATGGGCTAACACACACGAAAAATGAGAAAAATCGTCTAATTCCTATTAAATGCATCATAAATGCCCAAAAAAGCGGTGAAAATTCCCGAGGCTTCACCTACTGCCCCATCGGGTACTTACGAAGGGTTCCCAAAAGGTTTGAGAAAAAAAATTACCGGACGCCATATCTCCAAAATATTCATGGATTAACACACACGAAAAATGAGAAAAATCGTTTAATTCTTATTAAATGCCTCGTAAATCCCCAAAAACACCGTGAAAATTCTTGAAACTTCACCTGCTACTCCCTAGGTAGTTACGGAGGGTCCCCAAAAGGTTTCAGAAAAAAATTAACTCAAAGCCATATCACCAAAATATTCAAGGGCTAACACATACGAAAAATGAGAAAAAATTGCCTAATTCAAATTAAATGACTCATAAATGTCCAAAAACACCGTGAAAAATTCACGAGACTTCACCTGCTGCTCCCCCGAGTACTTACAAAAGGTCCTCAAAAGGTTTCGAAAAAAAAATAGACTGGAAGGACAAACCACCAAAATAGTCATGTGCTATCACACATGAAAAATGAGAAAAATTGCCTAATTCCTATTAAATGCCTCGTAAATGCCCAAAGATGACGTGAAAAGTTCTGTGGCTTTACCTGCTGCTCCCTCGGGTACTTATGAAGGGTCCCCAAAAGGCTTCGAAAAAATTGAACGAAAGTCATGCCACAAAAATATTAATAGGCTAACACACACGAAAAATGAGAAAAATCGTCTAGTTCCTATTAAATGACTCGTTAATGCCCACAAACGTCATGAATTTTCCCGAGGCTTCACCTACTGCTCCCTCGGGTACTTACGGAGGGTGTCCAAAAGGTTTTAGAAAAAAATAGATCGGAAGTCATATCACAAAAATATTAATGGGCTAACACACACGAAAAATGAGAAAAATCACCTAATTCCTATTAAAAGCCTCGTGAATGTCCAACAATGCAGTGAAAATTTTTGAGGCTTTACCTACTACTCCCCCGGGTACTTACGGAGGGTCCGTCCCCAAAAGGCTTAAGAAAAAAATTGATTGGAAGCCATATCACAAAAATATTCACGGGTTAACACACACGGAAAATGAGAAAAATCACCTAATTACTATTAAATGACTCGTAAATGCACAAAAACGCCGTGAAACTTTCCGAGGCTTCCCATGCTGCTCCCCCGGATAATTACGGAGCGTCCCCAAAAGATTTCGGAAAAGAATTGATTCGAAGTCATATCACCAAAATAATAATTAGATAACATACACAAAAAATTAGAAAAATCGACTAATTCTTATTAAATGCCTCATAAATGGCCAAAAAAACACCTAGAAAATTTCCCCGGGTGCTTACGGAGGGTCCCTAAAAGGTTTCGGAAAAATAATTGACCGAATGTCATATCATAAAAATATTCATGGACTAACACTAATGAAAAATGAGAAAAATCACCTATTTTTTATTGAATGCCTCGTAAATGCCCAAAAACGCTGTTAAACTTTATGAGGCTTCACTTGCTGCTCCCCTGTGTACTTACGAAGGGTACCTAAAAGGTTTTGGAAAACAATTGATCGGAAGCCATATCACCAAAATATTCATAGACTAACACACAGTAAAAATGAGAAAAATCGCCTTATTCCTATTAAATGCCTCGTAAATGCCAAAAAACGCCGTGAAAATTTTTGAAGTTTCACCTGTTGCTCCCTTGGGTACTTACAGAGGGTCTCAGAAAGGTTTCAGAGAAAAATTGACTGGAAGCCATATCACCAAAATATTCATGGGCTAACACACACGAAAAATGAAAAAAAAATCGCCTAATTCCTATTAAATGCCTCGTAAATTAAAAAAAAATCGTGAAATTTCCCGAGGTTTCACCTCTGATCCTGCAGGTACTTACAGAGTGTCTCCAAAAGTCTTCGAAAAAAGAATTGCCAGAAGCCATATCATCAAAATATTCATGGGCTAACACACACGAAAAATGAGAAAAATCATCTAATTCCTATTAAATGCCTCGTAAATACCCAAAAACACCGTGAAAATTCCCGAGAATTCACCTGATGCTCCACCGGGTACTTACGGAGGGTACCTAAAAAGTTTCGTAAAAAACAGACCAGATGATATATCACCAAAATATTCATGGGCTAACACACACGAAAAATGAGAAAAATCATCCAATTCCTATTAAATACCTTGTAAATGCCCAAAAACGTCATAAAAATTCTCGAGGCATCAGGGTCCCTAAAAGGTTTCAGAAAAAAATTATTCGGAAGCCACATCACTAATATATTAATGGGTTAACACACACGAAAAATGAGAAAAATCGCCTAATTCCAATTAAATGCCTCGTAAATGCCCAAAAACGCCGTGAAAATTTCTGAGAATTCACCTGATGCTCCGCCGCATACTTATTGAGGGTCCCAAAAGGTTTTGGAAAAAAATTGACCGAAAGCCATATTACCAAAATATTAATGAGCTAACACACACGAAAAAGGAGAAAAGTAGCGAAATTCCTATTAGATGACACGTAAGTGCCCAAAAACGTCGTGAAACTTCTCGAGTCCTCACCTGCTTCTCCCCCGAGTACTTATGGAGGGTCCCCAAAAGGTTTCAGAAAAAATTTGAGCGAAAGCCGTGTCACCAAAATATTCACGGGAAAACACACACGAAAAATAAGAAAAATTGTCTAATTACTATTATATGCCTCGTAAATGCAAAAAAATGTCGTAAAAATTCCTGATGCTTCACCTGCTGCTCCCTCGGGTACTTACAGAGGGTCCCCAAAATGTTTCGGAATAAAATTGACCGGAAGTCATATCACTAAAATATTCATGTGCTAACACACGAAAAATGAGAAAAATCGCCTAATTCCTATTAAATGCTTCGTAAATGCCTAAAACGCCATGAAAATTCTTGAGGCTTCACCTGCAGCTCCCCCGGGCACTTACGGAGAGTCCCCAAAAGGTTTCTAAAAAATAATTAACCGAAAGCGATATGACCAAAATATTCATAGGCTTACACACACGAAAAATGAGAAAAATCGCCTAATTTCTATTGAATACCTCGTAAATGCCCAAAAACGCCGTGAAAATTCCCGAGGCTTCACCTGCTGCTTCCCTAGGTACTTACGGAGCGTACCCAAAAGACTTTGGAAAAAAAAAACGCCGTGAAAATTCCCGAGGCTTCACCTGCTGCTTCCCTAGGTACTTACGGAGCGTACCTATTAAATGCCTCGTAAATGCCCAAAAATACCGTGAAAATTCCAGAGGCTTCACCTGTTGCTCCCCCAGGTACTTATAGAGGGTCTCCAAAAGGTTTCAGTAAAAAATTAACTAGAAGCCATATCACAAAAATATTCATGGGCTAACACACACGAAAAATAAAAAAAAATCGCCTAATTTCTATTTAATGCCTCGTAAACTCCCAAAAATTTCGTGAAATTTCTTGAGGTTTCACCTGCTGCTTCCGCGGGTACTTACAGAGTGTCCCGAAAAGTCTTCGAAAAAAATTGACCAGAAGCAATATCATCAAAATATTCATGGGCTAACACACACGAAAAATTTTAAAAATCGACTAATTCCTATTAAATGCCTTGTAAATGCCCAAAAATGCCGTGAAAATTCATGAATCTTCACCTGCTGCTCCCCCGGGTACTTACGGAGGGAACCTAAAAGTTTTCAGAAAAAATTGACCGAAAGTTATATCACCAAAATATTCATTGGCATATACACACGAAAAATGACAAAAATCACCCAATTCCTATTAAATACCACGTAAATGCCCAAACACGTAGTGAAAATTCTCCAGGCTTCACCTGCTGGTCCCTCGAGTACTTACGGAGGGTCCCAAAAAGATTTGAGAAAAAAATTATCCAGAAGCCACATCACTAAAATATTTAAGGGTTAACACACACGAAAAATGAGAAAAATCGCCTAATTACTATTAAATGCCTTGTAAATACCCAAAAACGACGAAAAATTCTCGAGAATTCACCTGCTGCTCCACCTTGTACTTACTGAGGGTCCCCAAAAGATTTCGGAAAAAAATTGACCGGAACCCATATCACAAAAATATTAATGAGCTAACACACATGAAATATAAGAAAAGTAGCCAAATTCCAATTAAATGACACATATATGCCCAAAAACGTCGTAAAAATTCTCGATGTTTCAACTGATGCTCCACCGAATACTTATTAAGGGTCCCCAAAAGGTTTCGAAAAAAATTTGAGCGAAAGCCATATCACCAAAATATTAATGGGATAACAAACACGAAAAATAAAAAAAAATTGTCTAATTCCTATTATATGCCTCGTAAATGCCCAAAAATGCCGTGAAAAATCCCGATGTTTCACTTGCTGCTCCCTCGGGAACTTACGGAGGGTCCCCAAAATGTTTCACAATAAAATTGACCAGAGACTATATCACTAAATTATTCATGTACTGACACACGAAAAAATGAGAAAAGTCACCTAATTTCAATTAAATGCCTCGTAAATGACCAAAAACGCTGTGAAAATTCTCGAGCATTCACCTGCAGCTCTCCCGGGTACTTACGGAGGGTTCCCAAAAGGTTTCAGCAAAAAAATTAATCGAAAACTATATGACCAAAATATTCACAGGCTAACACACACGAAAAATGAGAAAAACCGCCTAATTCCTATTGAATGCCTCGTAAATGCCCAAAAATGCCGTGAAAATTCCCGAGACTTCACTTGCTGCTTCCCTAGGTACTTACGAAGTGTCCCCAAAAGGCTTAGCAAAAAAAATTGTTCGAACGTCATATCACCAAAATACTAAAAGGCTAATACACACGAAAAATGAGAAAAATTGCCTAATTCCTGCTAAATGCTTTGGAAATGTTCAAAAACACCGTGATAATTCTCGAGGCTTCACCTGCTGCTCCTCCGGATACTTACGGAGGGTCCCAAAAAGGGTTTGAAACAAATTTGACCGGAAACCATATCACCATAATATTAATGGGCTAACACACACGAAAAATGAGAAAAATTACCTAACTCCTATTAAATGCCTCGTAAATGTAAAAATACGCCGTGAAACTTCCCGATGATTCAACTGCTTCTCGTCTGGGTACATACGGAGGGTCCCCAAGACGTTATAGAAAAATATTGACCGGAAGTCATATCACAAAAATATTCATTGTCTAACACACACAAAAAATGAGAAAAATCACCTAATTCCTATTAAATGCCTCGTAAATGCTCAAAAATACAGTGAAACTTTCCGAGGCTTCACCTGCTGCTCCCCTCGGTACTTATGGAGGTTCCTTAAAAGGTTTCAAAAAAATTTTGACTAGAAGCCATATCACCAAAATAGTCATGGGGTAACACACACGAAAAACGAGAAAAATCACCTAATTTCTCTTAAATACCTCGTAAATTCCCCAAATCAGCGTGAAAATTTCCGAGGCGTCACATGTTGCTCCCCCAGGAAGTTATGGAGGGTCCACTAAATGTTTAAGAAAAAAATTGACGGAAGCCATATCACAAAGATATTCATTGTCTAACACACACGAAAATTGAGAAAAATCACCCAATTTAAATTAAATGCCTCGTAAATGCCGGAAAACGCGGTGAAAATTCTCGAGGCTTCAACTGCTGCTCCCCCGGGTACTTACAGAGATTCCCCAAAAGGTTTCAGAAAGATATTGACTAGAAGCCATATCACCAAAATATTCATGGGCTAATACACACGAAAAATGAGAAAAGTTTCCTAATTCCTATTAAATGCCTCGTAAATGCCTAAAAAACTGTGTAAATTTCTAAGGCTTCAGCTGCTGCTCCCCCGGATACTTACGGATGGTCCCTAAAGGGTTTCAGAAAAAATTAACTAGAAGCCATATCACCAATATATTAAAGGGCTAACATACATAAAAAAATTAGAAAAATCACCTAATTCCTATTAAATGCCTTGAAAATGCCCAAAAATGCCGTGAAAATTGCCGAGACTTCACCTGTTACTCCCCCGGATACTTACGGAGGGTCCCCAAGAAGCTTCAGAAAAAAATTGATCGAAACTTATATAACCAAAATATTCATTGGCTAACACACACGAAAATTGAGAAAAATCGACTAATTCCTATAAAATGCCTTGTAAATACCCAAAAACACCATGAAAATTCTCGAGGCTTCCTCTGCTGCTCCCCGGATACTTACGGAGGTTCTCCAAAAGGTTTCAGACAAAAATAGACCGAAAACCATATAACCAAAATATTCATGGGCTAACACACACGAAAAATGAGAAAAAATTCCTAATTACAATTAAATTCTTCGAAAATGCTAAAAAACGCCGTGAAAATTCCCAAGGCTTCACCTGCTGCTCCCCCGGTTACTTACATAGGGTCCCCATAACGCTTCGTAAAAAAATTGACTGGAAGTCATATCACCAAAATATTCATGGGCTAACTCAAAAAATGAGAAAAAGCACCTAATTCCTATTAAATGCCTCGTAAATGCCGTGAAAATCACGAAGCTTCACCTGCTGCTCCCCCTAGTTCTTACGGATGGTCCCAAAAGGTTTCGCGAAAAAATTGATTAGAAGCCATATCACAAAAATATTCATATGCTAACACATATGAAAAATGAGAAATATTGTCTAATTCTTATTAAATGACTCGTAAATGCCCCAAAACGCCGTGAAAATTTACGAGGTTTCACCTGCTGCTCTCTCGGGTACTAACGGAAGGTTCCAAAAAGGTTTCGGCAAAAAATTGACCGGAAGCCATATAACAAAAATATTCATGGGCGTTAACATACGAAAAATGAGAAAAATCGCCTAATTCCTATTAAAAGCCTCCAAAATGTCAAAAACGCGGTGAAAAATCCCGAGGCTTCACTTGCTACTCCCTTGGTACTTTCGGAGGGTCCCCAAAGGGTTTTGGGAAAAAATTGTCCGGAAGCCATAGCACCAAAATATTCATAGGCTATCACACACGAAAAATGAGAAAATTCAACTAATTCCTATAAATTGCTTCCTAAATCCCCAAAAACGCAAAGATAATTCTTAAGGCTTCACCTGCTGCTACCCCGGATACTTACGGAAGGTCTCCAAAAGGTTTCGAAAAAAATTGACAGGAAGTCATATCACCAAAATATTCTTGGGCTAAAACACACGCAAATTGAGAAAAGTCACCTAATTCCTATTAAATGCCTCGTAAATGCCCAAAAATGCCATGAAAATTCCCAAGGTTTCACCTTCTGCTCCCACAGGTACTAACGGAGGGTCCTCAAAAGGTTTCGAAAAAAATTTGACCGAAAGCTGTTTCACCAAAATATTCACGGGCTAATATACATGAAAAATGAAAAAAAATCACCTAATTCGTATTAAAAGCCTCATAAATGCCAAAAAATGCCGTGAAAATTCCCGAGGTTTCACCTGCTGCTCCCCAGATTACCTACGGACGTTCCCCAAAAGGTTTTGAAAAAAAATTGACCAAAAGCCATATCACAAAAATAATCATGGCTAACACACACGAAAAATGAGAGATGTCGCCTAATTCCTATTAAATGCCTCGTAAATGCCCAAAAATGCCGTAAAAATTCTCGAGACTTCACATATTGTTCCTTCGGATACTTACAGAGGGTCTCTAAAAGGTTTCGAAAAAAAATTGACCGGAAGTTATATCACTAAAATATTCATGGGCTAATTAATACACACGAGAAATGAGAAAAATCGCATAATTCCTATTAAATGCATCGTAAATGCCCAGAAAGGCCGTGAAAATTTCCGAGGTTTTACCTACTTCTATCCCGGGTACTTAAGAAGGGTCCCCAAAAGGTTTTGAAAAAAATTGATCAAAAGTCATATCGCTAAAATATTCAAGGATAACACACACGAAAAATGAAAAAAATCACCGAATTCCTATTAAATGTATCGTAAAATTCCAAAAACGCCGTGAAAATTCTCGAGACTTCACCTCTTGCGCCCTCGAGTATTTACGAAGAGTACCCAAAAGGTTTCGAAAAAAAATTGACCAGAAGCCATATCAGAAAAATATTCATGGCTACCACACAAGAAAAATGAGAAAAGTTACTTAATATCTATTAAATGCCAAAAAACGCCGTGAAATTTCCCGAGACTTCACTTACTGCTCCTCCAGATACATACAGAGGGTCCCCAAAAGGTTTCGGAAAAAATTGACCGAAAGCCATATCACAAAAATATTCATGGCAAACACATTAGAAAAATAAAAAAAATTGCCTAATTTCTATTAAATGCCTAGTAAATGCCAAAATCACCGTGAAAATTCCCGAGACTTCACTTGCTGCTCCTCCGGATAGTTACGGAGGGTTGCCAAAATGATTCGGAAAAAAATTAAACGGAAGCCGTATCACTAAAATATTCATAATCGCGTGATTTCAATTAAATGCCTAGTAAATGCACTAAAACGCCGTAAAAATCCCAAGGCTTCAACTGCTGCTCCACACGGGTACTTACGGAGGGTACCCAGAAGGTTTCAAATTTTTTTTATCAGAAGCCATATCACAAAAATATTAATGGGCAAACACACACGAAAAATGAGAAAAATTGTCTAATTCCTATTAAATGGCTCGTAAAATACCAAAAAACGACGTGAAAATTCCCGAAGGTTCATCTGTAGCTCCCCCGGGTACTTACGGAGGGTCCCCAAAAGGTTTCAGAAAAAAATTGATCAGAAGCCATATAACAAAAATATTTAGGGGTTAACACATACAAAAAATGAGAAAAATCGCCTAATTCCTATTAAATGCCTCGTAAATGCAAAAAAATGCCACGAAAATTCTCGAGGCTTTCATTGCTGCTCCCCCGGATACTTACGGAGGATCCCCAACAGGTTTAGGAAAAAATATTGACAGGAAGCCATATCACCAAAATATTAATGGTCTAACACATACGAAAAATATGAAAAATCACCTAATTCCTATTAAATGCCCTAAAATGCCATGAAAGTTTCGGAGGCTTTACCTGCTGCTCCCCTGGGTACTTATGGACGGTCTCCAAAAGGTTTTTGAAAAATTTTGACCGGAAGCCATACCACCAAACTATTAATGGGACAACACACACGAAAAATAAGAAAAATCGCGTGATTCCAATTAAATGACTAGTGAATGCCGAAACATGCCGTAAAAATTACCGAGACGTCACCTGCTGCTCCCCAGGGTACTTACGGAATGTCTCCAAAAGGTTTAGAAAAAAATTGAACGGAACCCATATCAACAAAATATTCATGGGCTAATACACACGAAAAATGAGAAAAGTCACATAATTATAATTAAATGCCTCGTAAATGTCAAAAAATGCCGTGAAAATACCTGAGGCTTGACCTGCTGCTCCCCCGAGTACTTACGGACGTTCCCCAAAAGATTTTGGAAAAAAATTCACTGAAAGCCATATCACCAAACTAATTAAGGGCTAACACACACAAAAAATTAGAGAAGTCGCCTAATTCCTATTAAATGCCTTGTAAATGCAAAAAAAACGCCGTAAAAATTCCAGAGACTTCACCTGCTGTTCCCCCGGGTACATACGGAGGGTCCCTAAAAGGTTTCAGAAAAAAAATTGATCAAATGTCGTATCACTAAAATATTCATCGGCTAATCACACGAGAAATGAGAAAAATCGTCTAATTCCAATTAAATGCCTCGTAAATGCCCAAAAAGGCCGTGAAAATTTTTGAGGCTTTACCTGATTCTCCCCCGGGTACTTACGAAGGGTCCCCAAAAGGTTTTGAAAAAAAATTGATCAAAAGTCATATCGCCAAAATATTCATGGATAACACACACTAAAAATGAGAAAAATCACCGAATTCCTATTAAATGTCTCGTAAATTTCCAAAAACGCAGTGAAAATTCTCGAAACTTCACCTCCTGCTCCCTCGGGTATTTACGGAGAGTGTCCAAAAGGTTTCGTAAAAAAATTGACCAGAATCCATATCAGAAAAATATTCATGCGCTAACACACAAGAAAAATGAGAAAAATAACTTAATATCTATTAAATGCCTCGTAAATGAAAAAAAATGCAGTGAAAATTCCCGAGACTTCACCTACTGCTCCTCCGGATACATACGGAAGGTCCCCAAAAGGTTTCGGAAAAAAATTGACCGTAAGTCATATCACAAAAATATTCATGGTAAACACATTTGAAAAATAAGAAAAATCACCTAATTTCTATTAAATGCCTAGTAAATGCCCAAAACACCGTGAAAATTCCCGAGACTTCACTTGCTGCTCCCTCGGGTAGTTACGGAGGGTCCCCAAACGGATTTGAAAAAAAAATTAAATGGAAGCCGTATCACTAAAATATTCATAATCGCGTGATTCCAATTAAATGCCTAGTAAATGCCCTAAAACGCCGTGAAAATTTCCGAGGCTTCAACTGTTGATCCACCCGGGTACTTACGGAGGGTCCTCAGAAGGTTTCGCAAAAAAATTGATCGGAAGCCATATCACCAAAATATTAATGGGCAAACACACACGAAAAAAAAGAAAAATCATCTAACTCCGATTAAATGGCTCATGAAATCCCAAAAACGCCGTGAAAATTCCCGAGGGTTCACCTGCTGCTCCACCGGGTACTTACGGAGGGTCCCCAAAAGGTTTCAGAAAAAAATTGACCAGAACCCATATAACAAAAATATTCATGGGCTAACACATACGAAAAATGAGAAAAATAGCCTAATTCCTATTAAATGTCTTGTAAATGCCCAAAAAAACCGTGAAAAATCTCGAGGCTTCAACTGCTGCTCCCCCGAGACTTACGGAGGAACCCTAATAGGTTTAGGAAAAAAATTGACAGGAAGCCATATCACCAAAGTATTCATGGTCTAATACACACGAAAAATATGAAAGATCGCCTAATATCAATTAAATGCCTTGTTAATGCCCTAAAATACCGTGAAAGTTTTGGAGGCTTTACCTGCTGCTCTCCCGGGTACTTATGGAGGGTCTCCAAAAGGTTTTGGAAAAAATTTGACAGGAAGTCATACCACCAAAATATTAATGGGCTAACACACACGAAAAATAAGAAAAATCGCGTGATTCCAATTAAATGACTAGTGAATGCCCAAACATGCCGTGAAAATTCCCAAAAATTCACCTGCTGCTCCACCGGGTACTTACGGAGGGTCCAAAAAAGGTTTCAAAAAAAATTGAACGGAAGCCATATCAACAGAATATTCATGGGCTAATACACACGAAAAATGAGAAAAATTGTTTAATTCCTATTAAATGCCTCGTAAATGTCCAAAAACGCCGTGAAAATACCCGAGGCTTCACCTGCTGCTCCCCCGAGTACTTACGGACGTTCCCCAAAAGGTTTTGGAAAAAAATTGACCGGAAGCCATATCACCAAAATAATCAAGGGCTAACAAACACGAAAAATAAGAGAAGTCGCCTAATTCCTATTTAATGCCTTTTAAATGCCCAAAAAATACCGTAAAAATTCCAAGACTTCACCTGCTGTTCCCCCGGGTACATACGGAGGGTCCCTAAAATGTTTCAGAAAAAAATTGACCGGAAGTCATATCACTAAAATATTCATGGGCTAATAAACACGAAAAATGAGAAAATCGTCTAATTCCTATTAAATGCATCGTAAATGTCATAAAAGGCCGTGAAAATTTTCGAGGCTTCACCTGCTTCTCCCCCGGGTACTTACGAAGGGTCCCCAAAAGGTTTTGAAAAAAAATTGATCAAAAGTCATATCGCCAAAATATTCATATATAACACACATGAAAAATGAGAAAAATCACCGAATTTCTATTAAATGTCTTGTAAATTTCCAAAAACACAGTGAAAATTCCCCGAGACTTCACCTCCTTCTCCCTCGGATATTTACGGAGAGTATCCAAAAGGTTTCAGAAAAAAATTAACCAGAAGCCATTTCAGAAATATATTCATGGGTTAACACACATGAAAAATGAGAAAAATCGTCTAATTCCTATAAAGTGCCTCGTAAATGCCCAAACACGCAGTGAAAATTTCCGACCCTTCACTTGCTGCCCCCCAGGTACTTACGGAGAGTCCCCAAAAGATTTCAAAAAATATTGACCGAAAGTCATATCTCCAAAATATTAATGGGCTAACCACACGAAAAATGAGAAAAATTGCTTAATTTCTATTAAATGTCTCGTAAATGCAAAAAAACACCGTAAAATTCCCGATATTTCACCTACTGCTCCTCCAGATACTTACGGAGGGTTCCCAAAAGGTTTCGGAAAAAATTGACCGGAAGCCATATCTCCAAAATATTCATCGCTAACACACTTGAAAAATGAGAAAAATCACCTAATTTTTATTAAATGCCCAAAACACCGTGAAAATTTCTGAGACTTCACTTTCTGCTCCCCCGGGTACTTACGGAGGGTCCCCAAAATGATTCAGAACAAAATTAAACGGATGCCGTATCACTAAAATATTCATAATAGCGTGATTCCAATTAAATGCCTAGTAAATGTTCTAAAACGCCGTGAAAATTCCCGAGGCTTCATTTGCTGCTTCACCCAGGTACTTAGGGGGGGTCCCTAGAAGATTTCGGAAAAAATTAACCGGAAGCCATATCACCAAATATTAAAGGGCAAACACAAACGAAAAATGAGAAAAATCATCAAATTCCTATTAAATGGCTCGTAAAATCCCAAAAATGCCGTAAGAATTCCCTAGGAATCACCTGCTGCTCCCCTGGGTACTTACGGAGGGTCAACAAAAGGTTTCAGAAAAAAATTGACCAAAAGCCATATAACAAAAATATTCATGAGCTAACGCATACGAAAAATGAGAAAAATAACTCAAATCCTATTAAATGCAAAAAAATGCCGTGAAAATCCCGAGGCATCAACTGATGCTCCACCGGGTACTTATGGAGGGTCCCCAAAAGGTTTAGGAATTAAAATTGACAGGAAGCCATATCACCAAAATATTCATAGTCTAACAAACATGAAAATTATGAAAAATCGCCGAATTCCTATTATATGCCTTATAAATGCCCTAAAATGCCATGAAAGTTTCTGTGGCTTTACCTGCTGCTCCCCCGGGTACTTATGGAAGGTCTCCAAAAGGTGTTGAAAAAAAATAGACCGGAAGCCATACCACCAAAATATTAATGGGCTAACACACACGAAAAATAAGAAAAATCGTGTGATTCCAATTAAACGACTAGTTAATGCCCAAAAATGCCGTGAAAATTTCCCAAGGCTTCACCTGCTGCTGCCCCGGGTACTTACGGAGGGTTCCCAAAAGGTTTCGTAAAAAAATTGAATGGAAGCCATATCAACAAAATATTCATAGGCTAATACACACGAAAAATGAGAAAAATCGTCTAATTTCTATTAAGTACCTCGTAAATGCCCAAAAATGCTGAGAAAATAATCGATATTTCACCTGCTGCTCCCTCGAGTACTTACGGTGGGTCCCCTACAGGATTCGGAAAAAAATTGAGCGGAAACCATATCACCAAAATATTCATGGGCTAACACACACGAAAAATAAGAAAAATCGTCTAATTCCTACTAAATGCCTCATAAATGCCCAAAAACGCCGTGACAATTTCTAAGGCTTTACCTGCTGCTCCCTTGGATACTTACGGAGGGTCCCCAAAAGGTTTCGAAATAAATTTGAACGGAAGCCATATTATCATAATATTCATGGGCAGGCAAACACATACAAAAAATGAGAAAAATCACCTAATTTCTATTAAATGCTTCGTAAATACCCAAAAATGCCGTGAAAATTCCCGGGCTACACCTGTTGATCCACCCGGGTACTTACAGAGGGTCCTTAAAAGGTTTCGGAAAAAAATTGGCCGGAAGCGATATCACTAAAATATTTATGGGCTAACACTCATGAAAAATGAGAAAAATCACCTAATTCCTTTTAAATGCCTCGTAAATGCCCAAAAACACCGTAAAAATTTCTGAGACTTCACCTTGTTCTCTCCAGGGTACTAACGGAGGGTCCCCAAAAGCTTTCGAAAAAGAATTGGTTATACTCCAAAAACGTTTCTAAGTTAAGACCTGAACTATTTTTCATTTATATTAAAGTCGTGTCGGGTGATTCTTAAATTATGCTTAGGTTTTAAGGTCAATTCTTTAGTGTGAGAATAGATTTTGACATGAATTAAGGTCACAAACATCTTCTAGCACAAAGTTGAGTTGAAAGTTTTCATTACGATTAAGTTTTGACGTAAAATTCTACTTGAGTCAACTTCAAACAACCATACCTCTCATAATATAAAGAGTTATGTGGCCCATAACCTATTAAATTAAAGGTATTTGAATCCTCTTTTAAACGCCACTAATTTTGCGTCAATCTGAGTTCCGAGTAAATAGTTATGATCATTTTAGTAATATGTTATAGTGCAGTGACGAATTAGCCGACGGAAAAACACTAAAATGGGTCATTTTTGTCTTTTTTACCTCTAAGAAAACCCTAAACAAAATTCTGGATGCCAAACCAATCAGATTTTTATCTCTTAATTCCCTATTCTCTTCTCACTCAAACCCTAAATCAAAACTCTAAAGAAAAATCAAAGCCTAAGACTTCCATTCAAGATTCATTCAATCTTTTTCAAGATTTATTCAATCTTTTTCAAGATTCCTCTTCAAGGTAAGTCCTTCTTCAAGAATTCCATTTTTTCCAACTCAAATTATTTCATATAATTATGAATCATTAATGAAAATTATAATTCTTGGCCATAGAGTTTTCAAGAAACCAATTCAAGAATCTCAAGAAAGGTTTTCTTGATCGTTCTTCTTCAAGCTAGGGTTTCAAGTCTTCCAATCAAGTTCTTCTTCAAGATTCTTCAAGAACTTTGTTCTTCCAGGTATATAAGGCTATCATAGTGTTGGACTAGTTTATCCTCACGCCCTACATCTACTTTCAAATCTGTAAAAGAGTAATCTAGGTTCTATCCTTAGATTTGAGTATTCTTGAGATGAGTTGATGTTGAGTTCTTGTGTTCTTAATTCTTTATGAAATTCTATTCCTAATTATTTAATTGCAATATGTTATGCATTGAGATCCTTGAGTTGAGTTATTCATGTCTACATTTCAGCTTGAACCCTATTTTGAGTTATAAGTTTTGAGAATCTTTAAAGCTAATATTTTTACTTTAAACTGAGTTTTTGAGAAAGTAAAGAGAAGTTTGAGAGAGAGTTTTAACCAAGATTTGAGCAAGAGTTTAAGGGAACACAAATAGTTCCAAAAGTAATTTTTTTACATTGAAAAGAGAACTATGATTCCTTGATTTGTATGACAATCGAGTATGCCATCAATGTGTGAGTAGTATGACATCTAGATATGCCATCAATGTTTATGCAGTATGACTTTCCGAGTCATCAATGATCATATCACAATAAACATTTGTTTTAAACTATTTTTTTAGAAAGTAAAGCAGAGTTTGAGTAGAGTTTAAAGAGAATTTTTTGAGTAAAATTTAAGAGAACTAATTGATTCCCAAATGTATTACTTTTACATTGAGAAAGAAACTTTGATTTCTAAATGAGTTTATGACTTCAGAGATACTTCAGAGCAGTTACCTCTTTTAAGCGAATAGTTTAAGCAATTATCTTAAACCAGAGAGAAAGTATGTTTTATACATTTGAGCATGAGTATATATATTATTGGGAGTAGTATTGAGCACCGATATGGGGATGAGTTCATATAACTCAAAATCCTCATAAAACCATGGCTTGCCAACATGGGTACAGGATCATACTTTTTAGATGAATCCTTATTGCTTAGTGGACCCACTTAGTTGAGAGGTTCTATACCCTGGCCCTGTATAGGACAGTTCTGGTAGCGTGGGCGAGATGTTGTATCATCACGTAGCTCATAGTAATGGTTGCCGGTTAGAGAAATTCCCAATAGAGTAAGAGTGTATTTTTAATATATCACTTATTATGTTGAGTTCAGAGATGAGTAAGTATTTTGTAAAGCTTTAAATGATTTAACTCCTTTATTTCTTTACATCCAGGTTGAGTATATTTTATCTATTGCAGTCCTTTCATTCAGTTATTTCACTTCAGCTATATTACATACTCATACATTTAATGTACTGATGTCATTTGACCTACATATTTTTATGATGCAGATACAGGTGTTCAAGATCATCAACAGACGCTTCGTTGAGATCACTCTACACTTCAGTTAGCTTTTGGTAAGCCTCATTGTATTCCGGAGGATTTCACATTTACTTTCTAGTTAGTAGTTTTGAGATGCCGTGGGTCTTGTTCCGACATCCTTCTTTACTGTAGAGGCTTCATAGATAGACAGTTTTGGAGAATCTTTCAGTGTCAGAGGGTTTTTTATGAAAACTTTCATATATTCTATCATGACCCAAGGTACCCCCTAGACGTGACATGACGTACAAGACCCCGAAATGCCTCATACAAGCCACTTAGCATACATACATAAAAGATCATAGAGATTTAAGAGTTCAAAAAAAAAGTCATATCAAAGCTATTAAGAAAATAACGGAAGTCTACATCTCATGTCTCAAAGCCAATCTAACATAAGAATGAGAAATAAAGTTTGGGACGTAACCCAATACAATGCCTAAATGAAAGAACATAAAAGTAAGATCAACAAGGCTGTGTCCTCGAATGGATGAGGACTCACCCAGTCTTCAATAATCCTTCTACTAAGCTCTAGCCATGAGTAGATGGAGAATCACCAAGCCCTACATTATGAGACAACGTAGGCAAAAAGTATGTGTTAGTATGGGGAATGTACTAAGTATGATAGCAATGCACCAAATCATATAAACATGCTAAAACGAGACATTTTGATAAACACGCAATGACCAAGCTAAAACATGAAGAAAAGGTTAGCAACACAAATCATAAACCATGGTCAAAGCAAGCTAAATATCTTTACATCACTTGAGAAATATCTTAAGAGAACTTTAATTCTTTATATGTGGGAAGTAGCCTTAACCGACATGTAAGACCATGTGAGTTATCAACATGGAATCCAGTGTCTAACCCCACAGCGATGGGGCCATCCTACTTGCCAAGACAAGACCTTTTACTTAACATATAGCTTACGTGGATCCACTAGCTAGTGTCTATCATAGACCATCATCCTATGGGGGCACATAGGTAAGGGATAAGAAGATTGCTACTAGAAACCTGGCCTCTACTAACGGGAGAGCTTCCATCTCCATATCCGCTCGGTGCTAAGCATAAATCCCACGGAATAGTCCTTGATCATATTATTAATCCATGGAAAGGTATATAAAGGAATACCAATCCAAGCTAAATCATGTGTATAGACGTTTCATATTCCATGGACATAGTCCAAGCTTACGTCATTAGAATAGCTCCTTAAACATTGATTCAAGTTTAGCTGAGCAAGCCTTTCAACAAGTTATGAACCATTACATGTGATAAAAATCCTTTCACATTCATAGATTGAGTAATATGTGAGAAAACCTTTCACAACTCAACAACATCTTCAATTAAGCTTCAATCTTAAAGCAATTCATAAACCATCATAATTTTCATAATTGAACATGCATACTTCATAAAAACCCATTTTCATCATTCATCAATTTCATCATGAATCATAGCATTTAAAAATATTAAAACATGCATGAGATCACATAAACTTCATAAATTCTATCTTCTTCATAATTCCACCCATCATCAATGCATAAATATCAAAATTAGGGGAATTCATATGGGTTCATGGGGATTCATCTTAAAACATGTAATTCAACTCAATTCATACTTAGAAAACCATAATTAAAAGTAATTTGATCATAATTGAAAGAACCCACATCATAGAAGAAAATCCTTAAATCAAATTGGGGATTTGATACTTTGAAAATTGGAGATTTTAGGGACTCCATGGAGGAAAGGGCTCCATGGATGAACAATATCATACCTTAGGGTCTCAATTCCTTAAGCAATTGATGAAGAAAAACTTGATTTCTAGAACCCTAGCTTGCCCTCTTCTTCTTTTAACTTCTAGACAGAGAAATATTTGAGAGAGGAGAGTTTGGGGAATTTTGTAAAGTGATTGGAAAGGGTAGATTTTAGGATTAAAAAGGTTTATATAGTGTTAGGAGAAGTCATAAACCAACCTAGATTAGTAGGCCATTAGGTGAAAAGACCAAATGATCCCTCTTTAAAACTCCACCAACGACCCCACTTACTTCATGGCCTACGGTTGGTAGGTCAACCTACTAGCCGTAGGTTACCAACTGTAGGTCACACTACCTTAGCCCCAAAAATTATTAAATTTTCTATCCCAACAAGAAGCACCTACGACTCCCCCACCCCCCCCCATTTGACCTACGATCGGTAAGTCAAACGACGATTAGTATGTCAAGTAGTAAGTCACTCCTTAGCAATTTTTTTCCAACTTGTTCTTCTTGGGTAGCCTTACCTACGGTTCCTACCCCATTTACATATTGTTGGTAAGTCCACCATCGATTAGTAGGTCAAGTAGTAGGTCACAAAAGTTTTTAAAGATTGAAAATTTTTGCCCTTTTCGAATCCGGGGTGTTATATATTCAGAGAGTTTTGAAATTTAATACAATGTTAATTTAGCATTTCTTTAAGTTTGATGCTTGTGTATGCTTGAGTTAGTCTTCCTCTTGTTGTCAGCCAGGATGAGGGTTCGCTTGGGAACCGGCAATGGTTCTCGAGTGTCGGCCACGTCTAGGGTGTAGGCTTGGGTTGTGACAAATTGACCTGAGGCCATATCAAAAAAATATTCATTGGCTAACAGTCACGAAAAATGAGAAAAATCACCTAATTCTTATTAAATGCCTCGTAAATGCCCAAAAACCCCGTGAAAATTCCCGAGGCTTCACCTACTGCTCCCCCGAAAACCTAAAGAGGTTCCCCAGAAGGTATCAGAAAAAAATTGACCAAAAGTCATATCACCAAAATATTTATGGCTAACACACACGAAAAATGAGAAATATCGCCTAGATCCAATTAAATGCCACGTAAATGGCCAAAAACGTTAAGAAAATTCCCGAGACTTCACCTGCTGCTCCCCCGGGTACATATGGAGGGCCCCCAAAAGGTTTCAAAAAAATATTGACCAGAAGCCAAATTACCAAATTATTCATGGGCTAAGACACACGAAAAATGAGAAAAATCACTTAATTCCTATTGAATGCCTCATAAATGCCCAAAAATGCCGTGAAAATTTTCGAGACTTCACCTGCTTCTCCTCCGGGTACCTACAGAGGGTCCCCAAAAGGTATTGGAAAAAATGGACCGAAAGTCATTTCACCAAAATATTCACGGCCTAACACACACACAAAATGAGAAAAATCACCTAATTCCTATTAAATGCCTCGTAAATGCTCAAAAACACCGTGAAAATTTCAAGGCTTCACCAGCTGCTCCCCCGGGTACTTAAAGAGAATCCCCAAAAGGTTTCAGAAAAAAATTGACCGAAAGCCATATAACAAAAATATTCACGGCTAACACACACGAAAAATGAGAAAAATCGCCTAATTCCTATTTAATGCCTCGTAAATGTCCAAAAATGCAGTGAAAATTCCTGAGGATTCACCTGCTGCTCCCTCGGGTAATTACGAAGGGTCAACAAAAGGTTTAGAAAAAAATAGATCGAAATCCATATCACCAAAATATTCATGGGCTAACACACACGAAAAATGAGAAAAATCGCCTAATTCCTATTAAATGCCTTGTAAATTAAAAAAAACACTGTAAAATTCCCGAGGCTGCACCTGCTTCTCCCCTAGGTACTTACAGAGTATCCCAAAAAGGGTTCAGAAAATAATTGAGCAAAACCTATATCACAAAAATATTCATGGACGTTACACACAAAAAATGAGAAAAATCGTCTAATTCCTATTAAATGCCTTGTAAAGTCCCAAAAACAATGTGAAATTTTTCGAGGCTTCACCTGCTGCTCCCCCGGATACTTACAGAGGGCCCCAAAAAGGTTTAGAAAAAATATTGATTAGAAGTCATATCACTAAAATGTTCATGGATTAACACATACGAAAAATGAGAAAAATCGCTTAAATACTATTATATGTCTCGTAAATGGCAAAAAATGAATTGAAAATTCCCAATGTTTCACCTACTACTCCCACGAGTACTTACGGAGGTCCCCCAAAAGATATCGGAAAAAAGTTCACCAGAAGCAATATCAGTAAAATATTAATGGTCTAACACACACGAAAAATAAGAAAAAATCGCATTATTCTTATTAAATAACTTGTAAATCCCCAAAGACGCCGAAAATTTTTCCAAGGCTTCACCTGCTACACCCCCGGATAATTACGGAGGTTCCCCAAAAGGTTTCGGAAAATAATTGACCGGATGCCATATCTCCCAAATATTCATGGGCTAACACAGCCGAAAAATGAGAAAAATCGCCTAATTCTTATTAAATGCCTCATAAATGCCCAAAAACGCAGTGAATATTTACAAGGCTTCACTTGCTGCTCCCCCGGGTACTTATGGAGGGTCTCCAAAAGGTTTCGAAAAAAAATTGACTAGAAGTCATATCAACAAAATATTCATGGCCTAATACACACAAAAATGAGAAAAATCACATAATTCCTATTAAATGCCTCGAAAATGCCTAAAAATACAGTGAAAATTCCCGAGGCTTCACTTGCTGCTCCACCGGATACCTACAGAGGGTCCCCAAAAGGTTTAAAAAAAAATTGATCGGAAGCCATATCGCCATAATATTCATGGGCTAACACACGAAAAATGAGAAAACTCGCCTATTTCATTTTAAATGCCCTGTAAATGGCCAAAAATACTATGAAAATTTCTGAGGTTTCACCTACTGCTCCCTTGAGTACATCGGAGGGCCCAAAAAAGGTTTCATAAAAAAATTGACTAGAAGCCATATCACCAAAATATTCATGGGCTAACACACACGAAAAATTAGAAAAATCGCTTACTTCCAATTAAATGCCTCGTAAATACACAAAAACTCCATAAAAATCCCGAGACTTCACCAGCTGCTCCCTAGGGTACTCACGGAGAGTCCAAATAACGTTTCTGGAAAAATAGACAAGAATCCATATCACCAAAATATTCATGCGCTAACACACATGAAAAATGAGAAATATTACCTAATTCCTATTAAAAGCCTCTTAAATTCCCAAAAACACCGTGAAAATTCCTGAGACCTCTCATGTTGCTCACCCGACTACTTACGTAGGGTCCCCAAAAGGTTTCAGAAAAAAATTGACGGGAAGGCATATCACAAAAATATTCATGGGCTAACACATACGAAAAATGTGAAAAATAGTCTAATTCCTATTAAATGCTTCATAAATTCCAAAATAGACGTAAAAATTCCCGAGGCTTCACCTGCTGCTCTCCCGGTACTTACGGAGGGTCCACAAAGGTTTTAGAAAAAAATTGATCAGAAGACATATCACCAAAATATTAATGGCTAACACACACGAAAAATGAAAAAATTGCCTAATTCCTACTAAATGCCTCGTAAATGCCCAATAACGCTGTGAAAATTCTCGAGGTGTCACTTTCTGCTCCCCCAGGTATTTACTGGGGTACCCAAAAGGTCTAAAAAAAAATTGACAGGTAGCCATATCACCAAAATATTCATAGGCTAACACACATGAAAAATCATATAATTCATATTAAATGCCTCGTAAATGTCCAAAAATGCCGTGAAAATTCCCGAGACTTCACCTGCGGCTCCCTCAGGTACGTACGGAGGGTCTCCAAAAGATTTCAAAAAACAATTGACCGGAAGCCACATCACCAAAAATTTCATGGGCTAATACACACGAAAAATGAGAAAAATCGCCTAATTCCTATTAAATACCTCGTAAATGCCCAAAAACACAGTAAACAATTCCGAGGCTTCACTTGCAGCTCCCTCGGGTACTTACGGAGGGTCCCCAAATGATTTCAAAAAAAAATTCCCGGAAGCCATATCACTAAAATATTCATGGGCTAACACACACGAAAAATGAAAAAAATCACCTAATTCCTATTAAATGCCTCGTAAATGCCCAAAAACGTCGTGAAAATTCCTGAGGTTTCACCTGCGGCTCCCCCGCGTAATTACGGAAGGTGCCCAAAAGGTCTCAAAAAAAATTGATCGAAAGCCATATAACCAAAATATTCATGGGCTATCACACACGAAAATTGAGAAAAAAATCACCTAATTCCTATTTAATGCCTCGTAAATACACAAAAACACCGTAAATATTCACGAGGCTTCACCTGCTGCTCTACCGGGTACTTACGGAGGGTCCCCAAAAGGTTTCAGAAAATAATTGACCGGAAGCCATAACACAAAAATATTCATGGGCTAACACACATGAAAAATGAGAAAAATCATCTAATTCTTATTAAATGCCTCGTAAATTCCCAAAAACGCTATGATAATTCTCGAGGCCTCCCTTGCTGCTCCCCCGGGTATTACGGAGCTTCCCCAAAAATTTTTGAAAAAAATTGACAAGAAGCCATATCACCAAAATATTAATGGCCTAAAACACACAAAAAATGATAAAAATCGTTTAATTCCTATTAAATGCCTCGTAAATGATCACAAATGCCTTTAAATTTCCCGAGGCTTCACCTGCTGCTCCCCTCGGTATTTACGGAGAGTCCCCAAAAGATTTCGAAAAAAAATTCACCGGAAGTCATATCACCAAAATATTCACGGGCTAACTCACATGAAAAATAAAAAAAATCTCCAAATTCCTATTAAATGCCCAAATTCGCCGTGAAAACTCCCGAAACTTCACCTACTACTCCCCCGGATACTTACGGAGCGTCCCCAAAAAGTTTTGAAAAAAATTTGATCGGAAGCAATATCACCAAAATATTCATGGGTTAACACACACGAAAAATGAGCAAAATCGCCTATTTCCTATTAAATGTCTCGTAAATGCCTAAGAACGCAGTGAAAATTCCCGAGGCTTCACCTACTGCTCCCCCGAATACTTATGGAGGGTCCCCAAATGGTTTTCGAAAAAAAATATTCATGGGTTAACACACACGAAAAATTTTAAAAATCACCTAATTCAAATTAAATGCCTCGTAAATGCCCAAAAACGCCGTAAAAATTCCTGAAGCTTCACTTGTAGCTCCCCCGAGTACTTACGGAGAGTCCCCAAATGGTTTCCGAAAAAAAATATCACCGAAAGCCATATCACCAAAATATTCATGGTCTAACACATACGAAAAATCACCTAATTTCTATTAAATGTCTTGTAAATGCACAAAAATGCTGTGCAAATTCCTGAGGCTTCACCTGCTGCTCCCCGGGGTACTTACGGAAGGTCTCTAAAAGGTTTTTAAAAAATTGAACGTAAGGCATATTTCAAAAATATTAATGTGCTAACACATACGAAAAATTAGAATAATCACCTAATTCCTGTTAAATGCCTCGTAAATGCCCAAAAATGCCATGAAAATTTCCAAGGCTTCTTCTGCTGCTTCCCCGATTACTTACAGAGGGTGCCTAAAAAGTTTTAGAAAAAAAATTAACCAAAAGCTATATCACTAAAATATTCATGGTATAACACACACGATAAATGAGAAAAATCGTCTAATTCCTATTAAACGCCTCGTAACTATCTAAAAACACCGTGAAAATTTTCGAGGCTACACCTGCTGCTTACCCAGGAACTTACGGAGGGTCCGCAAAAGGTTTAACAAAAAAATTGACATGAAGTCATATCACCAAAAAATTCATGAACTAACACACAGGAAAAATGAGAAAAAAACGCATAATTCCTATTAAATGCATCATAAACGACCAAAAATGCTGCGAAATTTCAGAGGCTTCACCTGCTACTCCCCCGGGTACTTAGACAGGTCCCCAAAAGGTTTCAGGAAAAAATTTAACCGAAAGCCATAACACCAAAATATTCATGGGTGAACACAAACGAAAAATGAGAAAAATACCCTAATTTCTATTAAATAACTCGTAAATGCACAAAAACACCGTAAAATTTCCCAAGGCTACACTTGCAGCTCCCCCGGGTACTACAGAGGATCCCCGAATGGTTTTCGAAAAAAATTGAACGGAAGCCAATAACCAAAATTTTCAGGGTCTAACACACACGAAAAATGAGAAAAATCACATAATTCCTCTTAAATGCCTCGTAAATGCCCAAAAACGCCATGAAAATTTTTGAGTCTTCACATGATATTCCCTCGGAACTTACTGAGTGTCCCCCAAAAGATTTTGAAAAAAATTTGACTGGAAGCCATATCACTATAATATTCATGAACTAACACACAATAAATGAGAAAAATCATCTAATTCCCATTAAATGCCTCGTAAATGCCCAAAAATGCCGTTAAAATTTATGAGGCTTTACCTGTGGCTCCCCTGGGTACATACAGAGGGTCCTCAAAAGGTTTCGGAAATCAATTGAACGGAAGACATATCACCAAAATATTCATGGGCTAACACACACGTAAAATGAGAAAAATAGTCTAATTCCTATTAAATGCCTCGCAAAAGCCCAAAAATGCCGTGAAAATTCCCAAGGCTTCACCTACTGCTCCCCCCGGGTACTTATGGAGGGTCCCCAAAAGGTTTTGGAATAAAATTTACCGGAAGCCATATCACCAAAATATTTATTGGCTAACACACATATAAAATAAGAAAAATCGCCTAATTCCTATTAAATACCTCGTAAATGCCCAAAAACGCCGTGAAAATTCCTCAGACTTCACCTGCTGCTCCCCAGAGTACTTACAGAGGGTCCCCATAGGTTTTCAGAAAAAATTACCGGAAGCCATATCACCAAAATATTAATGGGCTAACACACACGAAAAATTAGAAAAATCGGCTAATTCCTTTTAAATACCTCGCAAGTACTGAAAAACACCATTAAATCCCGAGACTTCACCTGCTGCTCCCCCAGGTACTTATAAAGGGTTCCTAAAAGGTTTTTGAAAAAACAAATTAATCAGAAGCCATATCACAAAAATATTCATTGTCTAACACACGAAAAATGAGAAAAATCGCCTAATTTCTATTAAATGCCTCGTAAATACCCAAAAACGCCGTAAAAATTTCCGAGGCTTCACCTGCTGCTCCCCGGTACTTACGGAGGGTCATCAAACGGTTTCATAAAAAAATTGACCGGAAGTCATATCACCAAAATATTAATGGGCTAACATACACAAAAAAAATGAGAAAATACGCCTAATTCCTATTAAATGCCTCGTAAATGCGCAAAAACGCTGTGAAAATTTTTGAGATTTCACCTGCTGCTCCCCGGGTACTTACAGAGGGTCCTCGAAAGGTTTAGAAAAAAAATTCACCGAAAGCCATATCCCAAAAATATTCAAGAGCTATCCCACACGAAAAAATGAGAAAAATCACCTAATTCCTCGTAAATGCCCAAAAACGCCATGAAAAGTCCCGAGGTTTCACCTGCAGCTCTGCCGAATACTTACGGAGGGTCATATCACCTAAATATTCATGGGCTAACACACACGAAAAATGAGAAAAATCGTTTAATTCCTATTAAATGCCTCTTAAAAGCCCAAAAACACCGTGAAAATTCTCGAAGTCAACTGCTGCTCTCCCGGGTACTTACAGAGGGTCCCCAAAAGGTTTTGAAAATAAATTGATCGAAAGTCATATCATCAAAACAATCATGGGCAAACACAGACGAAAAATGAGAAAAAATCGTCTAATCCTGTTAAATGCCTCGCAAATAGTCCAAAACTCCGTGAAAATTCTCGAGACTTCACCTGCTGCTCCCTCGGGAATTTACGAAGGGTCCCCAAAAATGAGAAAAGTTACATAATTCCTATAAAATGCCTCGTAAATACCGAGAATATTCCCGAGGCTTTACCTGCTGCTCCGCCGGTTAATTACGGAGGGTCACCAAAAGGCTTCAAAAAAAATTGGCCGGAAGCCATATAACAAAAAAATTCAAGGGCCAACACACACGAAAAATAAGAAAATTGCCTAATTCCTATTAAATGCCATGTGAATGCCCAAAAACGCCGTGAAAATTCGCGAGGCTTCACTTGCTGCTCCCTCGGGTACTTATAGAGGATCCCCAACATGTTCCGAAAAAAATTGACCGAAAGCTATATCACAAAAATATTCATGGGCTAACACACACAAAAATAAAAAAAATGCCAAATTACTGTTTAATGCCTCGTAAATGTCCATAAATGCCGTTAAAATTCCTGAGGCTTCACCTGCTACTCCCCCGTGTACTTACGGAGGGACCCCAAAAGACTTCAAAAAAAAATTGATCGGAAGTCATATCACAAAAATATTCATGGGTTAATAAACCCGAAAAATGAGAAAAATCGCCTAATTCTTATTAAATGCCTCATAAATGCAAAAACAAATCCGTGAAAATTCTCAAAACTTTACCTGCTACTCTCCCTAGAAACTTACGAGGGTCCCCAAAACACTTCGAAAAAAATTGACCGGAAGCCATATCACAAAAATAATCATGGACTAACCTAACCACACACGAAAATGAGAAAAATCGCCTAATTCCTATTAAATGCCTCGTAAATGCCCAAAAATGCCGTGAAAATTTTCGAGACTTAACTTGTTGTTCCCCCGAGTACTTACAGAGGGTCCCCAAAAGGCTTCGAAAAAAAATGATTGGAATTCATATCACCTAAATATTCATGGGCTAACACACACGAAAAATGAGAAAAATCGTCTAATTCCAATTAAATGCCTCGTAAATGCCCAAAAACACCGTGAAAATTTACGAGGATTCACCTGCTGCTGCCGCGGGTACTTACGGAGGATCCCCAAAAGGTTTCGGAAAAAAATTAATCGAAAGTTATATCACCAAAATATTCATGGGCTAACACACATGAGAAATGAGAAAAATCGCCTAATTCCTCTTTAATGCTTCGTCAATGCCCAAAAACGCCGTGAAAATTCTCGAGGCTTCACGTGCTGCTCCCCCGGGTACTTACGGAGGGTCCTCAAAACGTTTCAGAAAAAAATTGACCGAAAGCCATATCACCAAAATAATCATGGGCTAACACACATGAAAAATGAGAAAAATCACTTAATTCCTATTAAATGCCTCGTAAATGTCCAAAAACGCCGTAAAAATTCTCGAGACTTCACCTGCTGCTCCCCCGGGTACTTATGGAGGTTTCCCAAAAGGCTTCGAAAAAAATTGACCGAAAGTTATATCACCGAAATATTCATGGGCTAACACACACGCAAAATGAGAAAAATCGTCTAATTCCTATTAAATGCTTCCTAAATGCCCAAAAATACCGTAAAAATTTTCGAGACTTCACATACTACTCCCTCAAGTACTTACGGAGGGTCCTCAAATAGTTTCGGACAAAAATTGATCAGAATCCATATCACCAAAATATTTATGGGCTAACACACACGAAAACTGAGAAAAATCACCTAATTTCTATTGAATGCCTCGTGAATGCAAAAAAATGCCGTGAAAATTCTCAAGGCTTCACCTGCTGCTCCCCTGGGTACTTACAGAGGGTTCTAAAAGGTTTCGGAATAAAACATTGACCGAAAGTCATATCACCAAAATAATAATGGGCTAACACACACGAAAAACGAGAAAAATTATCTAATTCTTATTAAATGCCTCATAAATGCACAAAAACGCCGTAAAAATTCCGAGGCTTCACCTGTTGCTCCCCCGAATACTTACGGGTTCCCCAAAATGTTTCGGAATAAAATTGACCGGAAGTCATATCACCAAAATATTCATGGGCTAACACACGCGAAAAATGAGAAAAATAATCTAAATCCTATTAAATGCCTCATAAATGCCCAAAACGCCGTGAAAATTATCGAAGCTTCACCTGCTGCTCTCCCAGATACTTACGGAGGGTCCCCAAAAGGCTTCGAAAAAAAATTGACCGGAAGTCATATCACCAAAATATTCATTGGCTAACACACACGAAAAATGAGAAAATTCGCCTAATTCTTATTACTCGTACATGCCCAAAAACACCGTGAAAATTTTCGACGCTTCACCTGTTGCTCCCCCAGGTACTTACGGAGGGTCCCCAAAAGGCTTTGGAAAAAAATTGACCGGAAGTCATATCACTAAAATATTCATGGGCTAACACACACGAAAAATGAGAAAAATCACATAATTTCTATTAAATACCTCGTAAATGTCCAAAAATGCAGTGATAATTCTCGAGGTTTCACTAGCTGTTTCACAGGGTACATACGGAGGGTCCCGAAGAGGCTTCGCAAAAAAATTGACCGGAAGCCAAATCACCAAAATAATCATGGCCTAACACACACGAAAAATAAGAAAAATCATCTAATTCTTATTAAATGCCTCTTAAATGTCCAAAAATGCGGTGAAAATTCTCTAGGCTTCACCTGCTGCTCCCCCGGGTACTTACGGAGGGTCCCCAAAAACCTTCGAAAAAAATTTGACCAGAAGCCATATCACCAAAATAATCATGGGCTAACACACACGAAAAATGAGAAAAATCGCCTAATTCCTATTAAATGCCTCCTAAATACCCAAAAATGCCGTAATAATTCCCAAGGCCTCACCCGTTGCTCCCCCGAATACTTAAGAAGGGTCCCCAAAAGGTTTCGGAAAAAAATTGACCGAAAGTCATATCTCCAAAATATTAAAGGGCTAAAACACACGAAAAATGAGAAAAATCACTTGATTCTTATTAAATACCTTGTAAATACCTAAAAACACCATGAAAATACCCGAGGCTTCACCTGCTGCTCCGTCAGATACTTACGGAGGGTCCCCAAAAGGCTTCAAAAAAAATTGACCAGAAGCCATATCACAAAAATATTCATGGGCTAACACACACGAAAAACGAAAAAAATCGCCTAATTAAATGCCTCGTAAATGCCCAAAAACTCCGTGAAAATTTTTGAGGCTTCACCTGCTGCTCCCCCGGGTATTACGGAGGTTCCCTAAAAGGTTTCGGAAAAAATTGACCGCAAGTCATATCACAAAAATATTCATGAGCTAACACACACGAAAAATGAGAAAAATCGCCTAATTCCTATTAAATGCCTCGTAAATGCCCAAAGATGCCGTGAAAATTCTCGAGGGTTCACTTGCTGCTCCTCCGGATACTTACGTAGGATCCCCAAAAGGTTTCGGAAAAAAATTGACCAGAAGCCATATAACCAAAATATTCATGGGCTAACACACACGAAAAATGAGAAAAATCGCCTAATTTCTATTAAATACCTCGTAAATGCCCAAAAACACCGTGAAAATTCTTGAGGCTTCACCTGCTGCTCCCCTGGGTACTTACGGAGGGTCCCCAAAAGGTTTCCCTAAATGCAAATATTAATGGGCCAACACACACGAAAAATTAAAAAAATCGTCTAATTCCTATAAAATGACACCTTAATGTCTACAAATGCCTCGGATCACGGTACGGCTATACGTACTGCTCCGCCAACTCCTTATTAAAGGTTTCGAAAAGTTTTTTAAATTAAATCACTCGGAATCCATTTCACCAAATATTAATGGGCTAAGCACACAAAAAATTGAAAAAAATAGTCAAATTCCTATTAAATGGTTCCTAAATGCCCAAAAATGTCACGGATCATGGTGAGACTATACATACGGCTACCCCAACTCTTTACGGAGGGTCTCTTAACTTTTTTTCAAAAAAATCACTCGAAAGTCATTTCACCAAATATTCGTGGGTCAACACATATGAAAAATTTTAAAAATCGCCTAATTCCTATAAAATGGTTCCTAAATGTCTAAAAATGTCTCGGATCATGGAAAGGCTATACGTACTGCTCCCCCAACTCCTAACGGAGAGTCTCGTAAAGTTTTTTCAAAAAAATCACCCAGAAACCATTTCACTAAATATTCATGGGCTAAGACATGAAAAATTTTAAAAATCGCCCAATTCATATAAAATGACTCCAAAATGCCCAAAAATGTCTTGGATCATGGTGAGGCTATATGTACTGCTCTCCCAACTCCTTATAGAGGGTCTCATAAATGTTTTTTTTCAAAAAATCGCCTCGAAGTCATTTCATCAAATATTCATGGACTAACACACAAAAAAATCGCCTAATTCGTATAAAATTGCTCCAAAATGTCCAAAAATTTCCTCGGATCATGGTAAGGCTATACGTATTGCTCCCCGACTCCTTATGGAAGGTCTCATAAAGTTTTTTCAAAATAAATCATCCGTAAGCCATTTCACCAAATATTCATGAGCTAATTTCCTAATTTAACGCATACGAAAAAATCGAAAAAATTGCCTAATTTCTGTAAAATGACTCTTCAATGCCCAAAAATGCAACGGATCATGGTGAGGCGTACGTACTGCTCCTCCAACCCCTTACGGCAGGTCTTGTAAAGTGTTTTAAAAAAAATCACCCGGAAGTCATTTCACCAAAAATTCATGGGCTAACACGCACGAAAAATTGAAAAAATCGTCTAATTTCTATAAAATGGATCCTAAATACCCAAAAATGCCTCAGATCATGGTGAAGTTATACGTGTTGCTCTCCTAATCCATGACATATTTTAGCATTTAGGGTCCACTCGACAGGAATTTGATGATTCTCTTAGTTTTTCATGTGTGTTAGACTATGAATATTTTAGTGAAATGACTTTCAGGTATATTTTTTTGCAAAACCTTTGTGAGACCCTCCATAATGAGCTGGAGAGCCATACGTATAGCCTCACTATAATCCACGATATATTTTAGGCATATTAGGGTCACTCAACATGAACTAGGCAATTTCTATCATAAACGATTGTGTTCTTGTTATTTAACTGTTTAGTAATAGTATTATAGGAGCCTGGTTACTGTAACCTGCAGGTTCAGTGGGTCGGTTGTCCCAGCATACTCTATAAAGAATATTTTCAATCAGCTTATCTTTCAATGCATGAGTAGTACTACTGATGATATCTCCCACAATATATTGAGATCGTTGATGTTTTTATCTTTGATCATATTTGTCACTTGGAAGGAATGAGTTCGAGTCACCAAGACTGTAAAGGTAGGAGCTTCTAGAGAAGGATAAAAAAAAAACCAGAAAATCTGTTTGAAATATTTTAAAATATATAGCTGACTTATTAGCTAAATATTGATTACAACCACAATTAAGAGATATCTAAAAGGACTTTCAACCTTTAAGAAGTCGTTTGGTGTGAGATATTAGGTATAATAAATTTAGGAATAAAATACAGGATTATTTTGTCCTACGTTTGGTTGGAAGTATTAAAGAGTCCTAGGGATTATTTATCCCACCATTTATATTTTAATGATGTGATAAATTATCCTATATACATGGTGAAACAACTTTTCCCGAGTTAACTTGTTTCCAACCAAACGACTTAGAGTCAAATTCAAGTAAGGCCAATTTAATGTTGATGATGCATAATACTTTCTGTACAGTTTTCTACACAATCAGTCATACTTTGTTAGACATTTTTCACTTTGCCTCATGCCAATTTAAAGTTTCAATGACTTATTTTCAATGCTATAATCTTAAATTAACACCCTTGATGTTCACAATCACGCTAATAGAATGAGATCAAACTATATAAAAGATTTTAGGTGTTATTAAGCGCTTGAGTCGGAAGAAAAAGTACATCACATAAAATGAGATCTTACGAAGATGTGTCAATTAAAACATTGATTAAGAGTCGTCACACTATTCGAAACACATATTCTTTCCACCGTGAATCAATGAGAATTTTGAAATCCCTAGGTAAAAGATTCCCTAAGAGATATAGCAGAATCCTTCTTCAACCAAGTATAAGCCAATTGGAAGTCATCAGGAAAAGGAGGTCCACCGGTACGAGCAAGATATATACCAGAATCCTTTACCAACCAAGTACAATAAAGATCTGCTACAAAAGAAAATTTATATTTACAAGGACTCTTTTTTTTATAATAAACATCAAAATCGTTATAATTTTGACCCCATTCAAATCTGCAATAAAAACGAGTAGTGCCCAAGAAATTCTCATGGAATGAGAAATCAAATTTATCACCCGGTTTAAGTGTACGGACTCCAAGATCATCGTCTTTAGATTGGCAATGGACATTGAGCAGAGGAGAATGTATAGGGAGGTTACTCTTAAAAAATTCACGAATTGTTGGATTGACAAATGAAGCATTTGTCATCATCACAATGTTGATGACAAATGAGATTAGTAATAAAAATTGAACTTTGGTGTAAGGATAATAAGCCATTTTAAGAGTAAAAATAAAGTTGCTTTCCTCACTTTATGAGTTTAATTTATAAAGAAAAAAAAAAGAATGAGTAATTTAATGCTAAACTAACAAGATTACATTAATTTGATGTTGTTATTAAAGTAGACTTCTTTCTTGACCATTTTGGGTTGATTTCATGGCCACTAAATTTTTGTTTTATGGCATCAAAGTCAATAAATTATTTTTTAACACAACAATTAATTTCACAGAGAAATCATTAATTAAACTATTTTTATAGCAAAAAAAATCATTTAATTTTGCCTAAAAATCATAACAAATCACTAAACAAATCTTTTTGAAATGAAAAAAATAAAGTCAATCAAGTTTGCCTCAGTATGATATAAAGAAGTATTAAAACACTTTTGAACTTGACGTAAATTATTAGTTTTGTCCCTGAATTATATCGGGATTGACGGAATCAGATCCTAAATAAAACAATGTCTTTTATTTTTCTTCCCACTTTTTTCTGGACAAAATAGGTGAAGGTTACTCTAAAAAAAATATTCTGAAGTCACTAGGTGAAGGATTCTTCATACGAGCAAGATATATAGCTAGCAGAAGAATTCACCAACCAAGTACAATAAATTTATGTCTTAAAAACCTTATTAAATCTACAAGGGCTCTTACGTTTATAAATTACATCAAATTGAGTATACATTTGACCCCATGTAAGCCTGCAATAAAAATGAGTAGTGCCCAAGAAATTCTCATGGAATGAGAAATCATATTTAATTTGTCACCTGGTTTAAGAGTGTGAACTCCAAGATCATCATCTCTAAACTGACAATGAATATTGAGTAGAGGAGTATTTTGAGAGAAGGCACTGATAAAACGTTCAGTAACAGTTGGATTTAAACTCGAAGCATTTGTCATCACCACGATATTGATGACAAATGAAATAAATAATGAAAGTTGGACTTTGGTGTAAGGATAATAAACCATTTTAGCATTGAAGCATTGAGTAATTAAACTAACAAGATTACATTAATCTGATTTTGTTATTAAAGAAGGGTAGTTTAGCTTAAATTTTGTTGGGTAATTGATTTTGTAGATGAGCACTTAAATTTTTATTGTATCAAAGAATTAAATTAGTTTGTAATATAAAGTTAATTCATGTTTGGTCAAATATTACAATAAGTTGCTCAACCATTTTTTTTTATAGTTAAAACAAAAAATGATCAAAAATACTCTTGAACTATGCAAAAGAGCTCACATTTACCATCCTTCTATCAAAAATACCTTTTCGTTCATTTTTTGGACCATAAATATATGCTTAAGACATTAGCCTTGCAACATAAGTCATTTAAATACTAACATGTGAGCTGTTTTAAATAATTCGAAGATTATTTTTACCTTTTCCGTAGTTAAAAAAATCACTAATCACAATAAGTCATTTTTTAAAACTTTTCTTTAATAGTACACTTATATTCTACAAATTTCCATTAGATAACACCTTTTTATTATTATTTCTTATAATCTTCAAAGTCATTTTTTTCTTTTGGGAAAAGGACCATCATCCCAAGGTTGTTTTTTGGTCTATTTTTTAACGTGGACTTTTTAGCTTGAATTTTACTATTTTTAAGCAGCATTCAAAAACATAATTGTTTACCAAATAGCTTAGTCAACAATTATTGCACTTTTTTTTTCCTTTCTTTAATGGTACATTTATTTGATTTTAAAATTTCTAAATTCGTATTAAATTATTGATATTTCTTGATTTAAGACTTTTTTTTAATTTTATTATCATTATTATCTATATGTTATAAAACATTTGATTCGAATAAAAAAAATGTATCACATCAATTAAGACAAAATCAATATCACTAGCACAAGTATAACATAAATTAATTAATATATTATATATTTGTAATGTTTACAACCAAGGATAGACAAATCTGAAGTCACTACGTGAAGGATTTGGGTTTTTAGTACGAGCAAAATATATACCAGAATCCTTCATCAACCAAGTACAATAAATATCTCGCTTAAAAAGCTTAAATCTACAAGGACTCCTTCCTTTAAAAAAAACATCAAAATCGTTATTCTTCAAACCCCATGTAAAATCACAATAAAAATGAGTAGTGCCCCAAAAATTCAGATGAAATGAGAAATCAAATTTTTCATTCACTTTAAGTATGTGAACTCCAAGATCGTCATCTACAGATTTACAATGAACTTTGAGCGGAGCAGTATTTTGAGGGAGGCCACTGACAAAAATTTCATAAACTTTTGGACTAAAACTAGTAGCATTTGTCATCATCATAAGATTGAGGATAAATGAAATAAGCAATGAAAATTGAACTTTGGTACAAGGGTAATAAGCCATTTCAAGAGTGAAAAATGTTGGTTTCTTCACTTTATAAAGATAATTTATATATAGAGAGAGAGATATTTTACATTGAAGCATTGGATTTAATTTGGATTGTTCAACTCACTGATGATTCTATTAATCTGTAGTAGTTATTAAGAAAACGTCATTTTTGACTGGTTGATTATTTTTAATTATACTAAAGAACTAAACTAATTTGTGACATAAAAATTACTCATTTTTGCCCAAATATTATAAAAGGGCTCTTAACTATTTTAGTAGTTTAAAAAAATCACTCAATTTTGCATAAGAATCATAATAAGTCATTTTTTAATTAAATTATCTTTACCTCCCAATTATAGAGGGTTTAGTATAGACCCCTATACCATATTATTACATAAAATAAATAGTACTCCCTCCGTCCCTGATCACTTTCTATTTTACACGATACTTAAGAAATCATAAATAAAAGGGTAATTTTACCAATTCACCCCTTAAGAACTTCTTTGGAACTTTACAAACAAGTGTGAACATTTTCAAAAACAATTGATTGCAAGGGTAATATGGGAAAAAAATCAATTAATGCTTCCTTAATTTAGTAAGGTGATCAAATATTTTGGGACAAGTATTTTTAGAAAGGTGATCAGTTAATATGTGACAGAGGGAGTAACAAATAAAAGGTGAGGACATAAATACTTAAATCATTTAATAGGAGATAGTTTGGTAAAATAACTATATCATTAATTATTTTCTTAAAGGGTGTGTCAAGTCAAAATATGACAAGTAAAAGTGAACGGAGTGAGTATTATTTTTTTGGGGGAAGGGATTCGGACCATCCTCCAAAGGTTGTTTTTTGGTCTATTTTTTAACGTGGACATTGTAGCTTGATTTTTACTCCCCCTGTCTAATAATAGTTGCCCACTATTGACTTGACATACCCATTAAGAAACAATAAATAATAAGAGTGATATTACTTTATTATCTTTTGACTTTATTAAATTTAGTGCTTTGAAAAACGTGTTAGATGATAAATAATACTCCCTCCGTCCAACAATAGTTGCCCACTATACTATTTTGGGATGTCCAACAATACTTGTCCACTTTATGAAATCAATAGATAATTTTACACTTAGTTCATAATTTACCCTTATCATTAATTATAGTCATTTCCTTATTATATTTTTCAAGACATTGTATTTATTATATTCAAAGGGTGATATAGTAAAATTACCCTTCTATTTGTAGTTTCTTAGGAAGTGTGCAAAGTCAATAGTGGACAAATATTGTTGGACAGATGGAGTATTTAATAGCAAGGGTAAAATAGATACAAAAGGTAAATTATCTCTTGATTTTCTAAATTGGACAACTATTTTTAGTATAGTGGACAAAACATAATTGTTTACCAAATAACTTGGTCAACAATTAATGAACATTTTTTTACTTTCTTTAACAGTACCCTATTGTATTTTAAAAATTATAGATTCAAATTAAATTATTGATACTTCTTGATTTAAGACTTTTTTGTTATTATTAATATTATATTATTGTTTGTAGTACTCTTCAAAATTATCATTTTTTTTTTAAAAAAAAAAGATCAATCCCCAAAGGTTAATTTTTTGGTCTTTTTTGGACATAGTCTTTTTCTTTTACTATTCTTTTAGTAATGTCCAAAATTATATTTTTTTTACCAAACGACTTGGGTGGGCACTGGGCACCTTGATATTAAATTACCAATTTTTTTTTTTTTAATCATTAACCTTATACATAATTGAATTAATATTTGCAATAAGGTGAAAGGAGCGACTCCTAAGTTTCATTACTTATTCATGACTATTTTTAATCTCAAATTAAAATCTTAATATTCACAATTTAGATAATAGTGAGTAGGGCTGTTCGTGGTTCGGTTTGGATCGGTTATTGATTAAAACCAAAACCAAACCAATCTAGTCGGTTTTTAAATTTCTAAAACCAAACCAAACCAAACGAAAAAAATAACCGTCGGTTTGGTTATTGTCGGATTGGTTCGGTTTTTCTGGTTTTTTCGGTTTGAAAGTAATATTTTTTTTGAGGACATATGTATCTCGATAGGCACAGCCACACAGACACCTAGGACATGAACAATCCACATTAAAGATATTGTCGGTTCAATTAAGCAATACTAGAGTTATTATTACACGAACAAAGTGATTCAATTGAGAGAAAGTGTGACTATCTTATGTGAGCTAGGGTAGGTAACTACCAAAGTAATTAATTTTGATGGACTTGAACTTAGGGTTGTAATTGTTGGGCTAACATTTATGTGTTGGGCTTGAGAAATGGTAAAGTTAAAGACTTAAGTTAATTAAAAGTAAACAAAGTATTTATATTTTATTTATGAATAATATATAAATAATTATAAAATTTATATATATAATTTATCGGTTCGGTTTGGTTATTTTTGCGGTTGTTTTTTAGTAAAACCAAATAGTATCGATTTTCAAAATTTAAAACCAAACCAAACCAAATATTGGTTTTTTTAATCGGTTAGGTTTGGTTTTAAATTTTGAAAATCGATACTATTTGGTTTTACTAAAAACCAAATAGTATCGATACTATTGGTTTTTTTAATCGGTTTGATTCGGATTGCGGTTCGGTTTGGTTTTTTAACCATAACCATGAACAACCCTAATAGTGAGACCGAATTATTTGTTATAAAGCATTTGATTCGATTAAAAAAAATGTATCACATCAATTATTACAAAATCAATATCACTAGCAATTTGATGCATTTGCATGTATATATAGGATAATGAGGATTGCGTCAATCAAAACTTTAATTCAGAATCATCAATCTCACATTAAATAATTGTAACGATCTGTTAGGTCGTTTTGATACTAGAGCTTCTTATTTCATAAAAGACTTTTCGATAGACTCTAAATGGGTATTTTGGACTATTCGTAACTATAATTATATAATTAATGGGGGTAATTTTAATAATTAATTTAGTTGATGATTAAAGAAAATAGTATTAAAATTAGTAATGAGTCACTTTCACCACTTTTATAATTAATCATATATAATAATTAGGGTAGTAAATAATCCGTAGAAAAAGAAAAGAAAAGAGGGAAAGAGGAGAATAACAGAAAGCAGCGTCAAGGAAAGAATTATTGTTGATGTTATTAAAAATTGTGTTGAAACATTGTTAGTCATTCACGTAAGTTCTGGGCATTATTGTATGATTTCTTAATGACCAATTAATGATTGGCAGTTTGACTTAGTTATTACAATCATATATTATATAAATTGAATAGAGTTGCACGAAAGTGAAGGTCCTGGATGCTGCACATAATTTTAGTATCTCGTTATAAATTAAGTTTTGATATATTGAGATAGGCAATTAAATATTAAGTGTATTGTATTAGTCGAATATCATTAAAGTTATGTTAATTGAAGGAACTAAGACTTACCCTTAGGCTTAAACTTTAGGAAACTGATTATAGATTGGGTGAGTTTTTTGGGTCTAGGCTAGACATATAGTAATATGGGTGACGGGTGTCTATAGACTCGTTAACTTACAAATTATGCATACTTGATAGATTGAAAACGTTCGGAGGCATTGAGGAAAGGAAAAACATCGGAGAAGTAGTTTGCTTGACTTCGTTTCTTTGGTGGAGGTAGGTTATGGTTTATTTTATGTGATAGAGAGACTCTTAATAGTGATTGATAGTCATTGAGTGATATTGTGAAATTTTCTATGTACTTGGTTGTTGTGGTTTGGATAGTTCATGTGTTATTGTGATTGGTTTATAATCTCAAGACCGCGAAATCCATAAACTTGAACGTGTTCTATCAAAGTGATGCCTTGAATAAAGAAGGCTTGATGAAATATTATCAAGGAAGTGGAAAGAGATGATAAAGAATGATGAATTAACTATATTATTGGATTGGGTGCCATGAGCTGGCACGATATATTTGGATCAGGTGTCACGATGGCACGATATATTTGGATCAGGTGTCACGAACCGGCACGATATTATTGGATCGGGTGTCACGTTTCGGCACGGTAACATTAAAAGAAAACATATTAATTTAACTTAATGTACTCAATCTCAAAGAACCCATTTCCCAAAAGAGCGTGGTGTGGAGGTATGTGTCCCCTCATTTGTGTTCTTAATATTGTTGACTGATTACGTACTAAATTTAGTGTTGTTGTCCCTTGTTCATGTTGTTTGTTGCTTGCCACCTACTAAGTGCCATAGTTGATTTTATACTATTACTTATTGCATATTAGTTTCTATTTTGAGTTAGCTGATGATATCTACTCAGTACATGTTGCCCTGTACCCCTACTTGTGTTTTCTTCGTTATCCTTTTGTGGAGTGCAGCGAGTGTACCATCGACTTCGACTCGCCCTCAGCTCTAGCCAGTCTCCAGCACATCAGATTTCAGGGTGAGCTATTCCTTCTAGCTCATGTTGGATTCTCTCGGTCATGGCATGATGTCCATAGATTTCGGACATAGACTATTCTATTTATTTATTTTTGTGTCTTTAATACTCTTAGATATTGTATTTTGAGAGTAGACGTCCTTGATGTGATGACTTTCAGGTTTTGGAAATAATATGTAATAGACTCTAGTGGATTTTGTTTTCACATTAAAAAGTTTTGAGCTTCCGCATTATAGTCGTATTTCATATGTTGAATAATTAATATAAGTTGGGGTCGAAATTCGTTGGTTCGCCCACCTAAAGGTTAAGTGTGGATGTCATTCATGACCAGTTTTGGATCGTGACAATAAAAAATATAAATATCTCCCTAAAATGCTAAATAAAAAGAATGTGCACGCTCGTTTCTTGAGTAGGAAAAAAAGGATGGGCGACAAGTATAACATAAATTAAGTAATATATTATATATTTGTAATGTTTACAACCATGGATAGACAAATCTAAAGTCACCAGGTGAAGGGTTCGGGTTCTTAGTACGAGCAAAATATAGACCATCATCCTTCGCTAACCAAGTACAATAAATATCTTCCTTAAAAAACGGAAATCTACAAGGACTCCTTTGCAAATAAAAAACATCAAAAAGATTATTCTTCAAACCCCATGCAAAAGCGCAATAAAAATGAGTAGTGCCCCAAAAATTCTGATGAAATGAGAAATCAAATTTTTCATTCACTTTAAGTGTATGAATTCCAAGATCGTCATCTTCAGACTGACAATGAACTTTGAGTGGAGAAGTATCTTGAGGGAGGCCACTAACAAAAATTTCAGTAATTGTTGGATTAAAACTAATAGCATTTGTCATCATCATAAGATTGATGATATATGAAATAAATAATAAAAGTTGAACTTTGGTATAAGGGTAATAAGCCATTTAAAGAGTGAAAATAAAGTTGGTTTCTTCACTTTATAAAGATGATATATATAGAGAGATTTTACATTACAATAATGAGTTTAATTTGGATTGTTCCACTCACTGATGATTCCATTAATCTCTGATGTTGTTATTAAATAAATGTCAATATTGACTTATATTTTGACTGATTGATTTTGAAGATGCATGGTCAATTAAGTTTTTATTATACCGAAGAACTAAATTAATTTGTGACATAAAAGTTGCTCAATTTTGTCCACGTATTATAAAAAGTTTTTCTAACTATTTTTTAGTAGTTAAAGAAAAATCACTCAATTTTGAATAAAAATTATAATAAGTCATTTTTTAAAAGTTGAATTATTCACCTAGACTTTCCCCTCCCAATTATAGAGGGTTTAATATAGACCCCTATGCCATATTATGTAAATATGATATATAATTATGTATTCGATAGGTATATACATTTATAAACATTGTTTATACAATATTTATACATTATAACAATTCATCTTTCTCGACATCTAACTTAAACCTTTTCTAAACAGTTTCAAATTTTAGCTATGAGTTCCTTTCTATATTTCGAATCTTTTAATATATTAGTCACTCGAAATAATTATAAGATGAGCCACTAAGAAATTATTCTCATTATACTATGTTTTTCAATCTTTTGCTTGCAATCCTCATCTTAGCAAAATCAAGTTGGTCTGCAGCAAACATGTGTTGCCCACGGGCGATACTATACATCTAGAACGTTGCAGCTAAACGAAAACGGGCTTCTTACGTAATTGTACAGGTGATAAAAAAAATTCAACAAAATGATCGTATGAATATGTAATGTATCAATATTGTGTATATATAGTTATGCAATGTATCGATATTGTATAAATTATATATGATGTATAACTATTTATTAGAGGTGCATATACATTCATAAACATTGTTTATACATTATAACAATTCATCTTCTTGAACGAGCTGATTTTTTTTTCAATCCAGACTAACTAAAATATCTTCTAAATAGTTTCAAAATTTAGATATGCTCTCACGATGTTTCGAATCTTTTATTATATTATACTCAAAACAATTCACATTTACCTACACTTTACCGACCATATTATATAATAAATGATGATTGGATCATTTTAAATAAAGAGGTTTGACTCAATGAATAGTTTATTTTTATTTTTTTCAAAACAAAATTCCTTTTAAATGATAAAAAGTCAATTCAAGTAATTTTACTAATTAAAGTAGTATTATCAGATTACACATCTTTTTCTTTATGATTAAAAGAAACTAAATTGACTCAATTTTCAGAAGAATCCAAATTCAAAGTCGAACAAACTTTTGGTTAAATCATTATTATATCATTTTATAAATAGTGCAAACCAATTTCATTTGCATTTATGAAATACCATATCTCTCAAAATGGATTTTTACTCTTACTCAAAAATTCTACTTTCATTATTTCTTTTATCACTCATCAATGCTAAGAAAATAACAAATTCTCCCATTCGTTTAAATCCAACAGTTTTCCAACGTTTTATAAGTAACCTCCCTGAAAATACACCTTTACTCAACGTTCATTGTAAATCTAAAGATGATGATCTTGGAATTCAGACACTTAAACCGGGTGATGAATTTCATTTCAAATTCCATATGAATTTTTGGGGAACTACTCTTTTTTATTGTAACTTTTCATGGGGTTCAAAGCATTACAATCTTGACGTCTTTAAACAATTTGGTGGCTTTTGCTCAGGTGCTGAGCTGCTCAAAGATTTCTATTGCAATTGGTTGATGAAGGATTCTGGTATTTATTTGGCTGTTGGTCCTAATCCTCCACCTGACGAATTCAAATTAGTCCATACTTGGATATCATAAAAAAGAAGGATGTATAACATTTCTTTGTTAATTACATATTTATATATAAGAAGTAAATTTTTATAGTATACTTGTGTACCCCCTCCCACCTTAATTATCAGTTATGTGGTTATAAACATTTTTAGTTTGAGATATATCAAATTAAAAATCCTTTATATCAATTGATTGAGATTTGTGAATATGATAGATGTTAATTTGAGATTAAATTAGCATCAACAACAAATGTGTAGTTGAAACTTCAGATTGAAATTAGGCAAAAAGAAATATCTAGATTTTATTGTATGAAAGTAGAATTATAACTTTTTGGATTTTATAGTAGCAAATAATTTAGAGAACGATAAACTATTTGTTGTAGAAAGATCATTGGTTAACCAGCACAAAATGATATGAAAAGCAAATTAGAGAAGAAATTTAACTCAAATTTAATAAGGTTCGGCTAAGCATAATTTTAAGCAGAAGCCGAAAGAGTTTTTTTTTCTATGAAAAAAGAAGAAGTGTACAATATAGTGAATCCCCTAACTACATCAAGAAGTCGCAAACCTACAAAAGAAAGGTTTTCTCAATCTCTAACAAGGACAATATGTTTTCCTTAGCTCAATCTATTAGAACAATCGGTATCATATACTTATAGGAATAATGGATTTCCTAAATGTACATGGAAAAAGTTCAAGACATAATTAACAATTTTTTTCCATACTTAGCTTGAATTCTCTTCATCAACAAGAATGATTTTCTCTTATCCAAGTCTCCCGCATAATCTGAGTCAACATAGCTAACTACTAATTTACTCGGCTTGCCTTTGAAAAAAGTCAAGCATACATCTTTAGTACCCTTCAAATATCTCAAAATCCACTTCATGCCGATGTTCTTTACTAAGACATGTCATGTCTACTCACAACACTAACAACGTGTAAAATATTAGGACAAGTGCAAACCATAACATACATAACGCTTCCAATAACACTCGATTATGGAACACTAGACACATGTTCAATATATCCTTTCATCTATTTTTGGTGACATGTCTGCAGATAACTTGAAATGGGAGGCAAAAGGACATAAACAAGTTCAGCATATAGGACATAAACAAGTTAAACACATATCACATTAAATCTCTTGTAATACACATGACTATCATATGCACTATATTCCAACTTTTTATTCCATTTCCAAATGGAAGGGTAAGTAAATTATACTCCAAAAGACAAAGACAAAACAAAAAAGGAATTAAGGTTCTTTAGGGACCAACAAAGAGAAGAGAGCATATCACTAAATTTAAGAAAACAATGAATAATTAGATGGACAAATTATAAAAATAAAGAAGAAGTAGCTCAGTTCACGAAGCTCTCGTTATGCACGAGGTCTGGAAAGAAGTGAATTACATTGAATCTACTATATGCAATCTTACTTTACATTTCTATACGAGGTTGTTTTCATAGGACTTGAATATGTAACACCTTTTGGTCACAAGAGGGAAACTATTATGGTTGCACTAAAGGCTCCATTCTAAAGTTTAAAAAATCACTTTTGATGCCTATTGGTATTAGGACCTATACTACTTACTTTATTTTTGTAGAAGCAAAATTGTGAAAATGAAGTAGTATGATTAGTTATTTTACTTCCACTTCTTGAATTTTCCTCCATGATTCTTGCCAAATTTGCCTTGTTTGTATTTGCCTTTCCCCTTTCCTTGCTTAAACTTGCCATGCCCTTTGCCATGTTTTCCATGATGATAAAGTCCATAATGAGCAGTACCCGGTGCAGGGTAATGACCTCCGCTGTGTCCCATATGATGAGCACCATACGCGGCTGCTCCAGCAGCTGCTACTCCAGCAACTGCTAGTCCCGCCATCATTCCATGTCCTACGTACAGATACAGATTCAGAATTTAAACTTTGATTGATTTGATTAATATCGAAGCTAAATGAAAAGGAAGAGGGTTTAATTGACCTCCCTCCTCCGAAAATTATTAATAACACTATGCAAGTTGGATAAAAAGTGTTTTATACCATAAATATCAAAATCTTCCCTTTTTTTTCTTAAACTTTATACCAAATCAAACGTCAAATGGAGGAAGTAATTGTGAGCACTTGCTATATTTATATTCCTTCTTTTACCTTTTACTTTTTTCATTTTTTGTCTTTTAAAAGTGTTTTGTTGCAATAATCTCATATCAAGCCACATCTAAAAGTAATTAAGCAATGGTACCTGCATGGTGTGGAGCGGGTTGACTAGGATAACCCGCCTGTGGATACCCTTGTGGAGGATATCCTACAGGCGGATATCCTTGTGCCGGAGGATAACCTTGTGGCGGATACCCTTGTTGAGGAGGGTATCCTCCAGGTGATGGAGGATACTGTCCTGGAGGATATTGACCTCCAGGAGGAAACTGCCCTCCTGGAGGATACTGTCCTCCCGGAGGAAATTGTCCAGGAGGATATTGTCCTCCGGGAGGATATTGTGCATGCTTATCCTTTCCACCTCCCATTCTTCTCAAGTACCTAGAAATGTCAAAAAAGGTAAAATGGAATTAAGTTTCAATATCATATCAAATTGTTGCATTTGCAATACTAACACTAAGTAGGCCAACAAATAAGTGAAAAAGATAGTATGAAAATGTATACATGTGGCCTTTTTGAGCAAGTGAATTGGGCAAGAATTGTAACAAGCCAAATAAGAAAATGAAACAAAATGTACTCTTATTTTGTTTTCCCTCATGAGATATCACAATATTCTCAAAGTCAAATTCAAAAACAAAACATCCCTCAATTCTTCATGAAATTCAGAGATCACATGATAAATTCCTAAATAAGAAAAGTTTCAAACATGATCAAAAACCAACAAATGTCTCAAAAAATTCCTAACATGAAATCAAGAACATTACTTTTTTTGCTATACAAAAAAAAATAATTACGAACATCGAAAGTTGATACACACTAACCACCAACAATAAAATCAATATAATCTCACAAGTCAAGTCTGAAAAGAATTCATATCCAATAATAATAAAAAAAAAATCTTGATTTAAAAAATGCATGAATTGAAAAGTGTCCTTACAGATTTCCTTGTGAAGATACAAAGAAAATAAAATGCGTATATTAATGAAGGAAAATTTTGACGAATGGATAAGGATGTGTATTTATAGGGCCTTTTAATCTTTTTAAAATATTTTCGACGCGTTAATTAGACCATATATGACGTGATTAATTAATACTAATTGAGGTGTTTAATTTTTTCTCCTCTAAAATTTCTGAATATTCATAAACAAACTAATCAAAAGTGCATGTTTCAATTAATTAAAGGTTAAATATATTTAATCTAATATCACGAGACTAAAATTATAATTTAATAACCGAGAGAGAGATAGAAAATACTATATATTAACCCTACCTAGAACTATTTATTATTTCAAAGAGTATTTATGGTCAACCTTTTTCTTAGCAAATTGACTTTTGTTGTCTTTGTTATGTGTACTATTTTCTTGCATAGTTTTCTTCTTTTCCTCACTAATTCTAATGTTAATTACATAACATAGGCTTTTGACTTGTTCACCAAATAAATCTTTTTATTTTCAACCTTTGAGTTTTGAACACCTCTCCACAATTCAAGCCTATACCATATACTAAATAGAAACTTTATGTTTCTTTCTTCAAATAATAAGAGTATAGATTTGATAAACTTGTCAAATGAAGTAAATCTATCTAATTGCAAGAGATCGAAAGAAAAAAGGTTGAAAAAGATTTGAATGTACAAATTTAAAGCTCCTAATTAATTGCCAATATTTGAATTTTCTATGACCAAATGTATGCTGTATCCTTAGATAGTAGGCACCTTGGTCCCGGAGATATATTCAAGATTTAATATCAGTGCATTCAAAATTGTAACGGGACAATCCGCTAGTGACATTGTCCGCTTTGGGCCTAAACTTCATGCACGGCTTTAAAAGGCGTCACTAGTTGATAAGGCATGCTTACTTATATGGAAAAATTTCTAAAGTACACACCTTTAAGTATATTATTTTCCATTTGTCTCTATATCTTTTAAAAATAACTAAAATCCCTTATTTTAATAATGTATCCGTATTAATGTATTAAAGTATCCATTTTTGTATTAATGTATCCGCGCTTTCATTAATGTATCCGAATTGGGTTAATTTTTATTTTAATAATGTATCCGTATTAATGTATTCGTTCTTGTATTAATGTATCCGTGCTTTCATTAATGTATCCGGATTGAGTGAATTTTTATTTTAATAATGTATCCGTATTAATGTATCCGCGCTTTCATTAATGTATCTGGATTGGGTTAATTTTAAGGGATTATTGTAATTAGAAAAAAAGTAGGGATAGATAGTAATTTCATCTTTACACTATGTGATTTATGTAACTTACCCTACTTATACACCCAACGTCTTTCTTGTGTTTTTGCCGATGTGAGACTTCTTGTATTAAGCTAGGGCGTCACAAAAATATATAGATTTATTCAAGGGCGGAGCGGCTGTTCTGCTTACGGGTTCGCATAACTCAGTAGCGTTGACTCCAGGTCCTATACTTGTGTTTAAAAAACCACTTCTAGAACCCAATATACTATACCTTTTCTAAGATTCAAAAGTTATAAACTCAAGTCGTAATTTCGATTTTGATTATGATTTACTACTATATACATACATTTTTGAAATAGTGAGATCCATAAGATAGCAAGTAAGCTAGCAAACACCACCATGCCCTAAAGCCATTCCAAGCTATAATTCCCCCAAGACATATCCATATGCTGTATTTAGGGAGAAAACTAGACAAGCTTAATAGGTTCATATGTTAATTACTAAGGCTTGAGAACAAATTTATTGTTTATTAAAAGTTTTTCTTGGACGGTTACAAATTAGGTTAATAATGAGCTTGCGTTTCTAGTTTTTTCCATTTAAATATTTGGCTTTCGATCATCTAGAAAGGAGTTAGAATCTATGGCGTGTGCCTAATCCACACATCACATGTTAGTGCTCTTACCACTAGACCAAAGAAGAGATTGACATCAACAATCACTCTCAGAGTCAAAGCTTTGGGTGGTGCATCCTCTCTGGAACCTACCATTCTTCGTACCAAGGATGGACCGGCCTCCGTCTCAGAATAGAATATTGATGTATAACAGAACAAAAAAGAGGAACCATGATATTCGAAAAGATTCATGTTTATTAGCTCTAAAAAAATCAAAATATAGATAGACTGCCACGTCGAGTTCATTGACTGGTGTCCTAAGATGTATTTTTGAACTACATAGTTGTATTCCTTTTACCCCCTTATAATCAGAAATTGTACCCATAGTTGTATTCCTTTTACCCCCTTATAATCAGAAATTGTACCCAAAGTCCCATTTTATTTTGGTAATGAGGTGGCTAAACCAACTTTTGCACACCTTAGACCAATTCATTGTGTATATACTATGTACATTCCGTCAACATAGTTATAAGGTAACTTTATTCATCAAAATTTAGATAAATAAAAAAAATCATAATAGTAATTTGCATATGCATGATTTTAACCTTAATTTCTCATAATCTTCACCATTTTATTGATCGTTAGATCACACTCTTACATACGAGTGGGAAAATGCACATATTTAGAGTTCAAAATAAAGGCTCATTCTACAATGTTTTGTTAAGATTAGTGGTCGAAGGCAACACTATTAAGTCATACTTGAGTGGGAAAATGCACATATTTAGAGTTCAAAATAAAGGCTCATTCTACAATGTTTTGTTAAGATTAGTGGTCGAAGGCAACACTATTAAGTCATTTTTGCAATGGACACACCAATCATCCAAAAATATTTCAAATCATTATATTTGGTTGATCAAAATATTTTCTCCGATAAAAACAAAGTTTCTTAAAAACCAGAGAAAATAAGTTTCTTAAAATATTAAAGACAAGTTCTATAAGTCGCACTCCATATTTGATCGTCTCCTCCCAAACACCCCGACTTCCACTCTATTGTTTGCCTAAATTATAGTGTAAAATGTTCTTGTAATAGAATTTTTTCTTTACTTACCAAACACCAAAAATAAATAAGATTATTTTCTAACTTCTTTCTAAATACAACCTTTTTTCAAATTTCACTTTTTTTTGTCCAAATGCCCATCTATTTTCCAAAAGAAAAATAGTATATTTTCCTTCATACTAAAACACACCCTTTCTCTAATGACCTATCATGCATAGCCAAATGATAGGCCATTAGAGAAAAGCAACACCCAGATGCAGGAGAATATTAAGTGCAAAACTATATAAGCCTTATAATAACTTAAATTAAGCAATCTATACTACATAAAATTATATAATCTACAATTACATGACAGACAAAACTGTAATTATTCCATCTCTGAACTTGGAGAAAATCCAGCAGACTAACCCGAGCATGCTGGAAAGGCACACTAGGAGGGAAGTAAAGTGCTTCCTATCAAGACGTTCCACATTTCGAAACTCAAGTTTGAGACCTCTAGTTCAAGGTGGAAGGAACCTTACCAACCCACCACAGCCATCAACGGTGATAAACAGTTAAATCAGCAAAAGCGCAAAGCAGCTTTCAGTTCCTTCTCATCATTGCAATTATATCCCAGTAAATAGGCTCGAGCTGAAGCAGTATAAGCAGAAAAAGAAGTTGAGTGATTAATATACCAGAAGACAAAATTACAATTAACATACCAAAAAGACCCGATCCCATGAACGGTTCTGCTTCGTCTGTCGTACCAGCTTGTTGTTGGTCCTATATTTCAACAAACAAAAGGGAAAAATTAGATCCCCAAATATTAAAAACACAAGCTATGCAGACGTTACATAATTCAAGCTGCTGCAAATGATGAATAGAGTTTAAGGGTAAAGACCACTAACAAAGCACAATCCAACAAACAGTTGACTGATTATTTATATCTTTTGTCTAACAATATCAGATTATATCAAGTGAAAAAGATGTATACATTTACATATAGAAACGATTTTCATTTTAGAATTGCAACACTTCTTTTTAAAAGAATAGCACACTTTATCACCTTCAGAAATAAGTGAACTTTAGCACGTCAGCATTATCATTGTCTACTTATTCTAAGAAAATAGAATTCAAAAAGTTGGCACACAAACTTTTCATGAGTCCTTAAGTTGACTGTGCACACTGTTTAAAAAAATAGTGAATTCCAGAATCGTTGTAAGCTACCAGTAGGTTCTTACCACATCTGGCTCCATTTCATCTGGTGACAACAACATACTATCAAAACAGTGGCCTGAAATAGTGCACACCAGCAGACCATTTGTAGGATCCAGTATAACTTCCCTGCATGTGTCATCACAAACTGTGCCCGCACACACAAGAGAAAACCAATAAGCACAAAGCAATCACCCACAGGGATCCATCTTTCGAATTATCAAATGACTGGCTTGCACTGTTGCAAACATTTTCTTACCATGAACGTTTCCAGTTTTTTCACAGACAAATACATCACCAATTTGATGGTAAGCGCATGTCTCTCCAGAACAGGCATGACCATTGACCACATTATCACCAAGACCTTTGCTTTTTTTCCAAATAGAGACTTGATCAGCAACTGTCTTATCGAGAATCATATGGTCATCATTTATCTGTATATTAAAGTCAGAAGGTAAAACGAATACCATAGAAGATTGTTTTTTTGATATAGTAATACCATAGAAGATTCTTGTCGTATGCACCAAAATGCAAATTTAAGGATGTGGGATGGATCAGTTCCCAATACTTCTATTTTTATCTTTTGTTTAGTATTTATTTTCACGAAACACATTGAGATAAGTAAATGTGCATACTCAAGGACACAGGAAAAGTTTCTGGAGATGTAGAACAAAATGCTCTTATGGTAAACAGAGTAAAGCTGTTATCCATGTTTTCTACTTTTCTATTCCTATTTTCCCTCAACTGTCTCTCCATTCCCATCTTTGTCCCTAATAGCTAGTTTGCTCCTTTCTAACTTCCAAGTACTCTACATCATCTCCAAATTCCCTTCCACAACAAGCCCTTGTCTCTGTCTTGTATTTTTCTCTCTTTTCCTTTTAAGTTTAATTCAGGTAACTTCTATCTGCAATGTTTATGTTCCTAGGAAAGACACACTAATGAATCCCCTCAATCCACTGCATTCACTCAACTTCTAGATGGAGTTTCTCAATTAGTAGAGATAGCACAAACTACTTCTCAGCTGGCTAATCACCTAATTAAAATAACCGTGAATCCTTCCTTCCCTTCGGTATTTTGAATTGTCATATACTCCAATAGGCTTCCAACTTTGTTTGAGATATTTTTTAGGTTGTATTACTATCTATTCCCCCAATCCCTCTGTGTTTTTAATTTCAGTTTCTGTTTTGGATATTTCTATGGAAAATCAACAGTTCTCCACTGCCTTGTATAAGAGGAATGGTTAATGCATGAAAGAAAATACTCCACCCAAACAAGATTTCTACAAAAACGAAAACAAGAAAGCCCAAAAAATGAAATTCAGAAAGTTTCCACAAGAAACACTAGAAAATGTTAATAAAAATTTCAATCAGTGAGTCCTTCCTCAAGAAACACATATCTAAATATCAGAGATGCAACATCCAATTCTCACAAAGCCCTTTCCTTACACATCCATAACCGTGGGCCTCACCTTACCCCCAAGTTTAAAAAAGAAAAGAGCAAAATACATCCACCCAAATATAATTTATCGAGTAACAACTTTATCCCATAAATCCAGTCATTAAACTCAGGATTATTTGTGATTATATTCAGGTTTGGATGAAGCAACTAGAAGCTTCAAATACAGAGAAAACTAATCACCTGAGAAGGAAGAGGGGCTTGGCTTCTTTTAGCAGCTTGCATTTGGATGTAATACTCCTTTAATTCTGTTGGGCAATTCCTGACAAACTCCACCATGTCATCTGCATCACGCTGCAGAGAATCCATTTCTTTTTATCCAAAGTAAATTTAATCTACAAGATGCATACATCATTTCACAACTAAAGAAAAATTCCAAGAAGCCAATCGCTGCTTGCTCTCTCCATTTCTTTCAATAACCCATTAATTGACCTTTTTCTCTGAATAAGAAAAATATCATTTCTTTTTTGGGTTAAATCCAGCCATTCTTGATGACAGAAATGAGAAATTGCATCCCCTTAGTCCTTTTCCTAATTTGATAATGATGTTACCCTTTTAAGCCTAACAAAATGTTTTTAGTGCTTAAATCTGAAATCTTCTCAATTCCACATGTTTACTTTAAAAATTATAACGAGCTAGCAAATGTTACTCAGCCTAATCTTGACCCACTTTGGCATTTGAATTTGGTTCTGGCTTAAATTTTCGACAATTGGCTTACGTGTTTGGGTAACATTTGTTAAAATCAATTCTGCTGTTCAATTAAGACTTTTTGGAAAAGGTTTTTTTATGAAAACAATTGATTGAATCAGACTATTTTCAGAAACAGCAATATTTTGGTTTGGGAAAATTGGGTTGTTGATTTTTGTTTCTGGATTTAGTCTTCAAAACCAAATAAGCTGGATTTTTTAAATACTTTTCGAACACATGATCAGTTTTCCAAGAGAAGTTCCCAGACACACTTCCAAAACCAGTCATTTTACAACTAAACCAAACCCTTACCCAAATGCCACCCAAACATTCAACTTACACTGGGATCTACTTAACTATAAAATTATAAGTTTTTAACTTCCAATTTACACTATGATGTAGAGAATACAATTTGTGAGTTAAAGGTAAAAGATAATTAGGCTAGCTGAAGTGCTTGGTCGATGACAAGTGAGAATCTCACATTCGAATAAAAGATACCTTGATGTAAAGCTTTTTCCAAGCACACTCCCGTGGCTTTTTTGTTGGGAGACCCAAACCCCATCGCAAGCAATACCTGTACCAAAGTTTTATCATGAAACACCAAAGTCAAATGGATGAGAAAGATATTCTGAACTTATAATTTTTACCGAAGTATGAATCAGTATAAGAATAAGAAGGGTTAACACATTAGGTCGTCAAAAAGTTAAGCAAATAATTTGAATGAATGAGGACTTTAGGGCATGGAAAAGGTATAAAACTCAATACAAATAGATAAGTGTAAAAATACAAAGTCAACCCTCTTTTTTAGCGAATTAAAGCTAAATGTTTGCAAAGTAAATCACATTTTGTCAATTTAAATTACTTGTGAAGAAGGATCAATTTGCAAGAAAGTATCTCCTTTGAAATATCAATTTGCAAGAAAGTAGTGATAGTGGGATTATTCCTAGATGGCATGTTGTTGATGGTCCATAGTCATACCCATAGTAGTCGAAGGGATCATACCCCGGGGGGAAGAATGGATCAGATATCGAGAATGAGGATTGGATACTTGTGATCTCAAGAAAAACTGGAATGGACGTTGGCAGCTCTTGGCCATTGGCCAGGCTTACCACAATGGTGCCATAACATGTCTCAGCATCCGATTTTCCTCGACACTGGCTGACTCTCTTGCTGTCAATTTGGCTGGAGTTTCTACCTGGCTCACCACAGATTTGGTATTGGTTGTCATTGGTGCTCTTCCCTTTGACCTGGTAAAGTACGGGTGTTCTGCCTGTTTACAACAACCAACCACCTAAAGCTTACTAGAGTGACAGAAACAACAAACAAATTAGGGGTAGGCATTTCGCATATATTAAACACACATTGTAATGTCAAGCACCTAACATCATGAGTTCAAACGGCCATTTGTCTCATCCCAACTTTGCTTTGTTCATTGTCTTCCTTTTAATTATTTTTCTCTTTTGTCAAAGTGTTTCGATCGAACCCGTTAAGGTTGCCTACGTACGGCCGCATAAATCAGATCATTACATAGTTCAGAAAATAACAAATCTTCTTGATCAATTTAGAAAAGCAAAAACAATCTCATTCATTTCAATTTTTTGAAACACTCTAAAAATGACACAAGAAGCAAAAACAAAGGACTTGAACAAGACTAGGATTAACATGGTTTCTTAGACAAAAAAAACAAGATAAAGCTAACAACACTGACTATTAAACAACAAGATAAGATAAATCACTGATGCACTAGACTTCATTCTTCTTGGTCTTTAGAGATCTTCATGTGGCTTTCGCTGACCTCCCATGATCTCAACATGTTCACAAACACCTTTGGCAAATGAGGGATGATAGCACATGCTCTCGGCAACTCATATCATCCAAACGACAATGATCCTTAATAACACATGATGTTTGCTCGGCCAATTACTGGTGCACCTGATGACTGTTCCCGTCTCATACTTTTATGACAATTATTCAACCAAGCCTGATAGTTGCCAAGGCTATTCCTTAAGATGGCCTAGTGCTCCTCCCAACGCCTCAAGGTGGTTATGAAGTGTTGCTCTTTCTATGTCCACCATCTCCACTCTACCTTAATACTGGCTACTGATTGGTTTTCTCCACCTGTGCTTGGTTCCAGGCTCGCCCAATAGGCTCTTTCTCCCAAACTCTCATTTTGTCGCTTGAACTTAGCCTAATCTTGCTGGAGATGACCAAGTCATTTCTTAATCGGAGAATCTCAAAACTTTGTCCCCTTTTAATATGTCGAGTTAAATTGATCCTGCCCTCCCATTCCTCCCCCAATCGAATTATTTTTTCCTCAGCCTGCCTTAACTCTCCTTCCACATCTTGCAAATCAAATGATTATCCTTTCCCAATTGAACCTAGACTTGTTGTTTGGCTTGCTCCAACTCTACTTTCAATTTTCTTATGGTATGTTGGTTTTTTCTCGCTGGATCCTCTAGGGATGTCATTGAATATCATTGGGTTACAAAACAACGATAGGTACCCCCTTTCCTCTATCCTTCTCTACCACCATTTCTCATAAATTATACTTCCATACCAAATATTAAGAATATCACTGTTATCAAAGAGAAAACTTATGGGAGAGTACCAAACATAAACATATTCATGTCTTCATTTGGAGGGACTTCTTGGAGTCGAGCCAGTTGGTGCATTATCCAAAGCGCGGCATAAGTTGAACACGTCCAATAAACCAAAGAAATGAAATGTTAGAGGACATGCAAATGACGTGTTTTGCCGGAACCACTAGTAATTCCAGACAATTTCATCAAAAGTCATTGCACAGAGTTTTTCTTCACAAGTCAGGATTTTGGAAATCAACTTTCGCAACCCATTCTTTGTGAGTGGATATATAATTGGACTAGTCAAGAGTGAATCTCGAAGCACGATGATAGAGATGTTCTAAGAATCACATTTATAACAAGATATTGCACTCTTCCAAGTAGGTAGACCCTTGTTTGCACTTGGTCAATGCACGAAACATATCGGCAAAAAGCATAGGTACAAGGGTAAGGTTCTCCATTTTAATCAATGTCTTCACTACCCGAATGTCAATATGCTTGTCCCATTCTGGAAAAACAATAAGCCTCAAAGATGCAACCATGAAGGCAATGCGCCCATTTACTTTCCAGGCTTCCACACCCCCTTGATTGTTGAGTTGCCTTTGGTACTTTCCAAACTCATCCTTCTTACCATACCTTTTATATAGATAACTCAAAGAAATCCACCCATTTTTTGGACTCTCTTTCTCAATCAAATTGATTTTAACTAGATCCAGGAATTTGTTGTCATCAACACTCTCAGGGATTTTATAGATCTTTTGTCATGAAGATCAGCGCTCCGAATATTAGACCTTTTTCCCATAAAGCCAATGATTTCCTCTAAAGTTGGAGTCATTTCAAAGTTTGAGAAACGAAACACGTTATTCCTTGGATCTCAGGAATGAATTAAAGCCTCAAACACAGCTCTTCTAGGGTCAATTTTCATTAAGTGCACAAGGTGTCCCAAAGGATCCTTTACTCTTCTCTTCTCTGCTCATACTCTCCCGTTTTTATCCATCCACCATAGATTCACTGTGGATAAAAATGGGTGACTATGAACAAAGAAGAGAATAGAAGAGTAAAGGATCATTTGGGACACCTTGTATACTTGATGGAAATTGACCCTAGAAGAGATGTGTTCGAGGCATCGATTCATTTTTGAGATCCTAGGAATAATGTGTTTCGTTTCTCAAACTTTGAAATGACTCCAACTTTAGAGGAAATTGTTGGCTTTATGAGAAAAGGGTCTAATCTTTGGAGCGCGGATCTTCATGACAAATGATCTATAATCCCGAAGAGTGTTGATGACAACAAGTTCCTGGATCTACTTAAAATCAATTAGAGAGAAAGAGAGTCCAAAAAATGGATAAATTTCTTTGAGTTTTCTATATAAGAGGTATGGTAAGAAGGATGAGTTTGAAAAGTGCCAAAGACAACTCAACAATCAAGGGGGTGTGGAAGCCTGGAAAGTAAATGGGCGTTTTGCTTTCATGGTCGCATTTTTGGGGCTTCTTGTTTTTTCAAAACGGGACAAGCATATTGACATTCACCTGGCTAGGGTAGTGAAGGCACTAATTAAAATGGAAAACCCTACCCTCATCCCCATGATTCTTGCAGATATGTTTTGTGCATTGACCAAGTGCAAACAAGGGGTTACCTACTTCAAAGGATGCAATATCTTATTACAAATGTGGTTCTTTGAAAATCTCTATCATCATGATCGTGCACCAAGATTAACTTCTTACCGGTCCAGTTATGTATCCACTCACAAAAAATGTGTCGCGAAATTTGATTTTCCAAAAGGGATCCTAGCCTGTGACAAAAAACTCTTTGTGATGACTTCTGATGAAATTGTCTAGAACTACTACTGGTTCCCAGCAAAAGACGTCATTTGCATGTCCTCCGACATTTCATTTCATATGTTTATTTGACATGTCCAACCTTGTGCCCAACTTCGGATAATACACCAGCTGGTTCGACTCCAAGAAGTCCCTCCAAACGAAGACATGAGTATATTTATTTTGATACTCCCCAAAGTTTTCTCTTTTACAACAGTGATATTCTTAATATTTGGTATGGAAGTATCATTTCAGAGAAAAGAGAAATGGTGGTAGAGCAGGATAGAAGAAAGGTGGTCCCTGCATACTATCATTTTCTTTGTAACCCAATGATATTCAATGACATCCCTAAAGGATCCAATAGGAAGAGAAAGGACCAACATATCATAAGACAATCGAAAGAAGAGTTAGAGCATGCCAAATCAACTATAGCCCAACAACAAATCCAGGTTCAATGGGAAAGGGATTATCATTTGACTTTGCAAGATGTGGAAGGAGAGTTGAGGCAGGCTGAGGAAAAATAATTCGATTGGGCGAGGAACGGGAGGGCAGAATCAATTTAGCTCGACAAATTAATAGGGAACAAAGTTCTGAGATTCTCTGATTAAAAAATGACTTGGTTGCCTATAGCCAGATCATGCACCACCAACGCAACAGAATGAGCAATTTAAGAAAAAAAGGGCCTATAGGGTGTGCTCACATGGTCACTTCAAGCATAGGTGGAAGAACAGAGGAAGAAAACCAGCCAATATGCGAGTAATGAGGCAGAGCAAAGATAGTGGACCATAGAAAGAGCAACACTTCATAATTGCCTTGAGGCGTTGGAGGAGCATGAGGCCATCTCAAGGAACAACCTTGGCAACTATCAGGCTTGGTTGAATAGTTGTCATAAAAGTATGAGACGGGCCCGAAGACAGGTGCACCAGTTGGCCGAGTAGACACCATAGGTTATTAAGGATCTTTGTCGTTTGGATGATATGAGAGTTGACGAGCAAGCACGTGTCATTATCTCTCATTTGTCAAAGGTGTTTGTGAACTTGATGAGACCTTGGGAGGGCAACAAAAGCAAGAGAAAGATCACTAAAGACCAATAAGAGTGAAGTCTAGTGTAGCAGTGTTTTAGCTTTATCATGTCTAGTTGTTTAAGAGTCAGTGTTGTTAGCTTTATCTTGTTTCCTTTGTCAAAGAGACTATGCTAATCCTAGTCTTATTCAAGTACTTTTTTTGTGTCATTTTTAGAGTCTGGTCCAAAAAATTGAAATGAATGAAAGGGATTGGTTTTGCTTTTTTAAATTGATCCGGAAGGGACTCAAATATTTGTTATTTCCTGAACTACGTATTGATCTAATTTGTGAGGTGACATGATACGTAGGCAACCCCCAACAAGTTCGATCGAAACACTTTCACAAAAGAGAAAAATAATTAAAAGGAAGATAATGAACACAACAAAGTTTGGATGAGACAAATGGCCTTTTGAACTCATACTGTTAGATATTTGACATATAATGTGTGAATAATATCTATGAAATACCTACCCCTAACATTTTTGTTGTTTCTGTCACTATAGTAAGCTTTAGGTGGTTGGTTGTGGTAAACTGGCATAACACCTATATTTCACCAGGTCAAAAGGGACGAGCACCAATGACAACCAATACTGAAAAGTGAGCCAGGTAGAAACTCCAGTTGCATTAACAGCAAGAGAGTCGGCCAATGTCTAGTCCGAATCAGATGTAGAGACATGTTATGGTACAATTGTGGCAAGCTTGGGCCAATGGCCAAGAGTTGCCAACGTCCATTTCAGGTTTCCTGAGATCACAAATATTTTATCCTTATCCTCTCAAGTCTCAATATGTGATCCGTTCTTCCTGGTCTTCTATAATTTCTTATCCGGTTTTTTATTTTCGCAGACCAAAAAATAAAGTCATTTCTTTTTATTAGGAATTCATAAGGTGACTTGGAACACCAAGAAAACACAATCAATTATGTAAAATAAGCGGCTAACGCAATATTGCTTTGTCCAAAAATTATTTTTAGCCAAATAAAATTCAATGAAGCAATCGTACTAAAACCATGGGACTCGAGGGTGACTCACACCTTCCCCAATCAACAAAATTACTTACCCGGTCACTAATTTTCGCAAACCAAAAAATAAAAACATCATTTCCTTTTGATTAGGGATTCATAAGGTGACTTTGAACACTGAAAAACTCAATTACAAGTACCGCCTCTAAATAAATAAATAAACCCTTTTTCAAAACCGTCACTTCAAATGAAAAAACCCTCGATCGAATAAAAAGGGGTGTGACAGTATGAATACTAGTACAAGCAACCAACGGTAAGGCATAGTAGTACTAAAGTGGGTTCAAACTTTGGAGACCAAGGTTCAACTCTCAAGAGAGACAAAATATACTAGAAGTATATGGTTTCTTCCTATTTATCTAAGGTTTGGTGGTCAGAGTTACTTGGTACAACATGCTCCCTAAATACCTATGCTGGTGTAAGAGATAGCAGGGTCCTGAAAGAATAATCGAGGTACGCAAAAGTTGGCCCGAACACCACCCTTTTCAAGAAAATAAAGTAAAAAAAAAAATACTAGTACAACCTATAACACCAAGACACATAGATTATAGATAAGCACATGCAGCATGAATGAAGAGACTATGAAAAAGGAAGAGTTGAAGGGGAAGATGCAAGATGCATCGTACTTACAGCTGACGCCATAAGGATTCATCAGAAGCAACACCATTTAGAAACTTACAAACCAATGAACATGCAACAAGATCCTGCACATTGTCATAAAAAAAAACAATTTTTTGTTCAATATGAAATAATCACGGGCACACAAAAGCATAAAAATGGCTCTTATTATCCTTTCTTTTTCAGTCCTTCTCTGTATAGGTTATAATATGATGAGCAAAAAAACTGAAACAACATGAATTACCTCTGAGGAAAGGAACTTGAGAATGTGATGGAGCAACTCAGGAGGGATTTTGCTGAGAATACCAGTTTCTATTGACCTTGGAGCACGTCTTATGTTGTTGGTACTAGCACCATAACACTTACCCATAAGAGTCTCACACATCTTTGCAGGTGAAGATGCACATTCACCTTCATCTTTAAATTCAATTGGTAATGCAGGAGATTGAGATGATAATAATGCATTTACCTTTTTCTCCCCCTGTTTTTCCTCAAATTTCATCTGCTTTGCTCCTCTATTTTCCTCCTCCTCTTGCGCCGCCTCTTTCTCCTCATCCTTCACATCTCTTAATTTCTCTGTCACGTGCTCCTCCTCTACGCCAAACTTATCATTATCGTCCTCAACTTCCAGTTGCTTCCATTCATCCTGAACCATATCAACCTAATTACTAAACTTCAATTAAATCCATCCCCAAATACAGCAAACAGTACCATCTCGTGTACAGTAACACAGTCAGAAATATCAATAACTACTCCGCACACTCATAGAGACACCGATTTTAAGATTATGGGATACAGATTGCAATCATACTAATTCTTGCTCTTTTTTATGTGGCGCCTACTACAATTTGGAGAGCAAAAATAAATTAACAATTATCTTTGATTACAATTCTGTGGAGCATATTTCAATATCACTCTCATCATCCCATTGTTTGTATTTGACTAAACATGGAATTTAATATGTTAATCTTCCTTGTATATTATGGTAGTGATAAAGGAAAAAGATATCAAATTAGTGGTTGAAAAGTCAGTTTGACAGAGAAAACATAACATGTGGTTTATATTTTGAATAGTTCAATGAATTTGAATTCTTGAAAGTTGTAAAAGTTATATAGGAATGGAAATGTATCGAACATTTTGTGTCAGTACAAAAAGAAAAGATTGTCATAAAATTAGGAAGGATGAGGTATTAACTCTAAGAAGAATGTGACTTATAGTAATCTTTTATACTGTATAGAAATATATAAATCTTAGTTCAACAAAAATAAAAGGTCAAAGCTCAAGTCCACAAGCAAAAGTGAATGCATTGATCCTCCTAATTTGATCGAACATTCTTTTAATGAAAGAGAGTAAAAAATATATTGGCACATGATACCCTTTTGCCTTCCCTTCCTTTTATAACCCAGAAATTCCCAAAGACCAGGGGTGTTCAAGGTTCAAAACTCGGTGAATAATGGGCCTGCCGCTCTAAACTTCTCCACTTAGATACCAAACTTTTGTCTAAGGCAGTGGTCAAACACGTAACAATGACCATCTCACACATATCGCATTGCGCTCTTACCACTAGACCATAGCCCCGAGGACAACCTTTCGCCCATTTCTTTTCGTAGAAATGAATCGTACTACCCTCGTAAAAAAAAGAACAATATTCCATAATCCATCACAGTGGCAAGAGAGGAAACAAAATGCAACACTATCTTAAAGCAAAAGAAGGGACACACAAGACACTAGATAAGAGCTGTTTAGACAACTTTCCGAAAGTTTGTTGTGAAAAATAAAATGTGCCAAAAAAATATGCAAAAGATGGTGTTTGAAATAAAAGTATTCAAATTGTTGTATTCTTTTCTTTACTATTCAGTGAAAAAATGGGTGCAAACCACTTCAAAAAGAAAAAGCTTCTTGAAAAATCAATTTTTTGCAAAAAACTTCTTAAGAAAACTTGCACAAAACGTCGGAACACATTTCAAAAAAAATATTTTCATGAAAAGCACCACCTTGAAGTATTGGCAGCGAAAAATTAAGAAAAAGACACAGAAAATTTATGTCTTTAATTTTATTATTCTATTCATTCCAGATATCAACATAACGTACAGTAAATCAATTATAACAGAAAGCAGAAACTTTTATCTGGTTTTGAAAGAACAACAACATACCCCGTGGAGTCCCACAAAGTAGGGTCACCTTACCCCTGCTTAAAGGCAGAGAGGTTGTTTCCGGTTTCCAATACCAAGGAAAAACAGATGGTAGCAACATAAAAACTATAATACTACAATGCGATATGAGGTACAAAGAAGAAAAACATCAACACCAATATTAGCAAAGCATAGCCAATCCAAAATTCAGCTAAAAGAGGAAGTATACTAAATTTGAATTCACCTAATGGATATAGCAGAATAGTTGCATAGTATTCATAAATCTTCCCAAAATCATTGAGATCCCTCGAGCGAGGTAAATATTATAAATTACCTGATCGGAGAAAGCGAGGACTTCGGATTCAAGGAATTGAGCGAGTAATTCATCCTCATCGTCGGAGATTCCCATGACTGTAGCCTAAAAGGTCGAATATACAAGTGTTGGTTTGGCCGGTAACTGAATGCCGGCGACCGGAGAATGACGTCGGCGAATCTAAGCGGTGGATTAAATCGGAGAGTCATTGATAGAAAAGGAGAGAGGAGTGTTCAGTTATTTGGGTAGCGTGAGAGTCTGAGAGAAAGGTATCGGGTCGGGTCGAATTGGGTGGATCTGGGTATACCGACCCGATGAAGAGTGATTTTTAAGGAGAAAATTAATAAAAATGATCCCTAATATATGGAATTTGGTTCAATTTGGTACTTGAATGTATAAACATGATGAAAATGCTCCTACATAAAATTGTGCAGATACAATATAATTGTTTGTGTGTCTGTGTGGCCAAGGTGAGACATCAACCATATATGTGGCGAACTAAATTCAATGCATGTGTTTTCGAACTCTATGAAAGGTATGTGAAGAATATGTAAAGTGTGTGTGAAAATGACGATCTCTGGCTAAGCAACCTCGATTTTTCAACCATCAATTGAAATGCCGTATAAGTGTATTTCTGCTATAAAATTACCTAATCTCATTACATTAACCGTTACCTCATATATTGTTTTCAATTAAAAATCACAAGACATACTTTGCACAAACAAATTTTAATATTTAACTGTGTGAGTGATATATAATTTCACTTTATCATCTAAAACCACTGATAGAATTCACAATGAAACTGTCGACTGTACAAGTGCTCACAAGGGCAGTCTAGAATTTTGTTAAGATAGTGCTAAATTTCACCAAGTATGCAAATGGAACCTAAATACATGTCCTCCGATTGTATCTTCTACATCATCAACCCTAACAATTCATAAATAACCAAATAGGCCAAGAAGTTGTACTGATAATGTATTTGATTCAACAACTACAACTATAACCACGCATCAATCCTGAGAAAGTTAGAATCAGCTATATGAACTGTTGATGTCACTTCATCAAATCCGGCTCAGTCGAAAATACAGCAAGGAACAAAGTGAATAACAGGAAAAAGAAAATGTGGTTGGCAATGGTGGACCATAGCAGGCATAAAATACTGCAAGCTTCCAATTTCAGATCTATGCACCACAACACACAACCAGAGTAGAGGGATACAAAAAGGAGAAGTTACTAACTACAATGTTCAGTACCAAGAAAAGCTCCTAATGTTTACAGGAACTGCACATTGAGAAACTTAAGAAGCCTTTTGAAAATGATTGGATAGCAGCTTTGCAATCTCTAGAAACCCAACTTTGTCCTTGCCAGCAAATATCGTCTTCAACTTGTCATCGCAATTTATCTCCTTCTTGTTTGCAGGGTTCTGCAGATCATGAATTTTACTTGTCAAGAAAAACTAAAGGGTGTATATTTAGATGAGTATACAACCTACTTCATACATTTGTTCAACTGGATTAAACATGAGTCGACTCAGATCAGACAATAACTATTAACTAAAGAAAACTTTTTTTCCCAAACATCAAAAGGGTGTAGATTGTCCTCAACCTGATAAGAAACTAAAAAAATCAATAATTATGATAGTTTGAAGAAATCAATGACAATCATCTCGTTATAAAAACACTCACAATAAATCTATGCCTCAAATAACTAGTAGAAGGAATGCTAAATGATTATAAATCATCATCTCAAAGGCCATAGTGTAATATTCTGCAGAAGTAACAGTCTTTCCTAGAACCCCAAGTGTTGGTGACTGTTGATCAGTCACATGTAACTACATTACTGTATTTTGATGAAACAATACCAAATTTCAATATGAACAAGCACACAAAAACTCTGCCCTAAAAATTGTTGTTGTTCTTTACATCTAACTGTATCTCAAACAAATGAACTAACATGAAAAGGCATCTTTTGCAAGAAAACTTACATAGAAAAATAGTAGGAGGGTAAGCAAATGGGTAATATAGAGAATCATGCTTGGTTGCATTGTGTTTTGCTTTTCCATCAAATACACTTCAAGAAATATCTCATAAATATATCCACAACTAAATTATACTTTTGGGTCTGAACGCTGAATATTGGCATAGGTTGTTAAACATGCTTGACTGCTGGTGTATTATATCAGCAATTATTTACAGCTTGGCCTTATAAAGGATGCCCCAGCTGATCATACAAAGTGTTGACGTAGCTTGAGAATGAAAGCTCATGTATTATTCAGCACATGACAACCAAATCAGACATCATAGTATTCCAGGGCCCCAAGCCATGAGCATCCTACTTCTTCATATAAAGTGCCGCAAAGTCTATACTTGTCAAATTATCATACATTTGAAATAGCAGAAGACAAAAACCTACCCACCAGTTAATTCATTAATCATCTAGCTAATTTCTATTCTGAACCAGCCATTCATCACGCAGAGCTATAATGACCAGCCAAAATTAGCTCAACTCTTAGTTTATGTGCAGCTTTCAGGAAGTCTCGTAGGACAGAAAGTAAAATAACAGAGAGGGGAGAGAGAATTGATCATTTGATATCACATGCCTATCAGTAGCCTAACTCGTTACAGAGATTTTACAACCTCAATGCCAAAATGTCAAGAGCCCTTTGAATCCTCACCCTCTTTTAGTCTACTCTCACAGGGTCCTCTGTTCCATTATCAGCCAGTCTACTAGAGAGGGAAAATAACAATATCTTTAAATCCGGTGCACATCTTCAAATCATTTGTAAGACTTCCTAATCTCGCGGAAACAACTACACTTTCCAAGAATGCTAAAATTTCCATCTAATATGTGATTGAGCAAAAAGGTTCAAGTATCTTATAACCAAAAAAGTTAGTCAAAGGACCAGACAACAGACTGATTGAAAATTGCATCTGACATTCTATGAGCAGTCACTACTATACTGTTAATTGTTGATACATCTTCCAGAAGCACAAGGAAAAACAATCATCCCTGTGAAAATTGTTTCATTAAAAGAACACGCAACATCTTCCCATATCTTCCCGTACCATGTTAACTATACATGTCACTTTTAGCACCTCCAATTGTCATACGGTCACACTTACAAACCTGTGCATTTCGATTTCTGCTAGGATATGGTAAACCATCTTAAATAACTTCTTTTATTCTATCATCTAATGAGCTAGTTACTATACATCTATCCTAACATTTGCATTTTACAACATTGTAGTTGATATAGCTGATACAAACACCAGGCATCCATACTTGACTTAGCTCAGGTTTGACATAGCTCAAGCAAAAACCCTCATTTTAGCAAAAAGACTATTTTCACACCTCGAATCCTTAAACAAGTTTCCAAATTAGCAATTTCATTGCATATCTTAACAACTTCCCCTTTGCATTTCTACAAAAAAAAAGGCTACTCCATAGAGCAATACTATCAACATGCACAGGTTTATTCTCTATCATAAGTAACATAAAGAGGAAATGGAAAATGGACCTGAAGATTATTAGTTTTGATGTAATCCCAGATTTTCTTCACAGCATCAGTACGTGAGATTTCAGAAGTACCGACAAATTTTTGTAGAGCAGGTGAAATCGGTAGAGGCTTCAGTATGCCTTTATAACGACCTTTTCCAGCCGCGGTTGCCGTGGCGGTTGTGGTGGCCGGAGGTGTCTTTGCAGCTGAGGTCTTTGCAGCAGCCATTAGAGTTCGGCAATAGTTTCCGAAAACCCTAGAGGATGACGCCATAGTTTTCCTTAGATTCTGCAAAACCCTAGAGCTACAGTGGCGAAATGGCGAAACTCCAGGTTTTTGGTTCGAGGGAATGGCAAAGTCGTAGTTTATGGTGGAAAATTTTGCTTTTTCGGGTTACTGTTTATATTGAAAAAAAACTTGACCCGTTAGGCTGATGGTGGGCAGAAGGCTTTGGGTCGGGTTACTCAAAATTTAACTGGGCTCCCTGTTACTTTTTGGTAAACTTACGTAGATGTACCCTTCGATCATCTAGTTTATTAATATAGCCAAAATTACATGACTGAAGTATATGTATAATATACTTATATGATAGAGATAATCGTCAAAAACATATTTGACGTGTCAATTTTTTGCAAGTTTTATACCTGAACTACTTGATGTTCGCATTTTTTTACCTAAACTTAGGGCTGACTCGACTATAAGGCCATTAAAGCAATGTCGTTAGGTAATTGTAGTATCCTTTCTTACATGGCTACTTATCCTTTTTCCTCATTTATATCACAACATTTAGCATGAACACTCATTACTATTCCTATATTTACATTTTTTTACTTCTCTTTTCACTATTTTTATTTTCTTATTATTGAATTCTTTGAAGTCTCTTAAACTATTAAACTTTCTGCATAATGCAAAATTTATACTGAAATTTGAATTGCAACAAGTCTAATACTATGTAAATATCATTTTAATGCATAAATCATTTAAATGTTTCATCTTAAAGTGATGCATATTCCATATACTCGAGAGAGGCAAAGATTTATTCTACAAAGCATATCAATTTTCCTTAGTTGTATGCAAAAATATTGCTAGTGCATCAAATTTTTTGTGTTACATGATCAAAATCTAAATCTAACAATTCTTACTTCCTCTGTTGCAGAAAATTGAACTCTTTCAACTTTGCTCATAAATAATGTAATCTTCTCCATCGAATCATCATCGTACACGAGTGAGTGCTAGATAAGCCACAACTCTGTAGCCTATCAACATCACAGCCATGATCGAGACATCGATCCACATATTGTTTAAGCCAACTGATTCAATGGCAGGTAAGTTTGCAACTTGGCAATAGACTCCTTTTGAACATTCATAGTAGTCATTGTCATTGTATTGAACCCCTAGAAGCAACTTGTAGCTATAGTAACTATAACTTAAGTATTTTAACCAAACGATGAACGGGGGAATTTGTTGAATGTAGTATCCTCCAGCAATTAGGAATACTAATGTTGTGACTGATGCTAATGTAGTGGCTTGTTTAACATCCATGAGTAAGGCACCAAAAGCTAGTCCGAGGCTTTGTGAAACGAGGACGTTGTAGAGGACTACTAGGAGAGATAGGATGAAGGTAGTTGGATCAGGTTTGAGCCCTCCCATCCAGTAAAGGATGAGCGTAAATGCTGTTGGTAATGCTAGTTCTAAAGGCAAATCTCCCACAGTTTTGGCTAGAAAGTAGGACGAGAGACGATACATTCCTGATGATCTCTCTTTGATGAGCATTCTTCTTTCTTGTGGAAATGTGAAAACTGCATTGTAGAGTGGATAGAAGCCCCAAAATACCGCGAAAAAGAACAACATTGCAATCTGCAAAACAGGAAATCAAGTTTCACTGTTATTATTAGAACATTGTAACATGTAACAAGGCCTGATTGTTGAAATGGTAAAAGATTAGCTCTGTTTACTTGATCAACCTAGTGTAAACATTATAGAAAATTAGTTGTTTTCATACGTGCAATATGAGATAGGTGGACGGATAATTTCTTACTCGATCTTCAATGTGGGATGTTGGAGTATGCCACCACAATAGTCCTGCAAGAAATGCTACACTTATAACTTGGAAGATCCTAAGCCTGTTGAAGGTCTCATGTCTTCGCTCCCTTAACCCTCTCATAAGTAGTACTTTGAATTGATGCATCCAACTTGTGCACCATTGCTCTAATTTCACACCATTTCCTGCATTGATAGACCCCACGATAGCTATTCTTAGCCAATGAATAAAGGCGATGAACGGTTTGAAAACAGTTTGAAGTTGCTTACTTGTAGAAACATCCTTTGTGTAACGGTAGTTACTGTTATCTGAACTGCATACTTCAGTTTTCAACTTTGTAGAAATGTTCTTCTCATACGCGGAGATGAGAGCTTCTCTCACCAACTTCTTTTCCTGTTCAGTACTGTCACCTTGATCGTTGGCATTCTTGGTATCCGGTCCAATTCCTGAAAAACCAATGAAAGATTTTAAGATGCCAAAAATACCGTAATGAAAGAAACATAAGAGTTTGTCTGTAGGTATTTGACCAAATAGGATCGTCCAGTTCCTGTACAAGTCGTGAGGGTTCAAGTCCCTCTATACTCAAAAAGACTATTTCACTCACCAACTATTTATCCGCGCCCCTGCATATGTCATTTAGATTCAAACAGCTTCTAACTGTTCATACATATTTTGTATAAAATTAGAGGAACTTTAGGGAGAGATGAAACTGAATCCTACCTTAACAATAGCATGCCTGGACACCACGATTACCAAAAAAAATATGAAGAACCATGATCCTTTATGTTAAATTTTGTCAGAATTTGGCATTTATGTGAGACATGTTCCTTTCAAGTGTGTTAAAGTGGAATGTTATAATTACCATTCGCGAGATCGAGCAAGAGATCAGCTGGATTGATAGTGATGGATATGGAAAAACCAATGGAGGAGAAGTATTCCAATGCACTTGATGCAGGACCATAGTAGATAGGACATCCCTCAGAGAGCAACACTACCTTATCAAACATATAATAAAGTCTACTAGACGGCTGATGGATCGTTGTGATCACAGTACGACCACCACTTGCTAGACGTTTAACAGTGTTAAGGATCCAAAGTGCTGTTGTCGAATCAAGTCCTGAAGTTGGTTCGTCTAAAAGTAGTAAACTCGGGTTAATTAGCATTTCTTGACCTATACTAACTCTTTTTTTCTCTCCACCTGATATCCCTCTAAACAATGGCCCTCCAATCATGCTGTTTCTGCACTTGTTTAATCCAAGTTCTGCAATAACATGCTCTACATGTCTCACTTTTTCGTCCCTACCGAGGCTTTGTGGAAGCCTCAGCAGAGCTGTGAATAGAAGTGTTTCTATTACTGTGAGATGAGGATACAGGACATCATCTTGTGACACGAATCCTGTTCTACGTTTGATTGAACCCGAGAATGGCTGGCTGTTGTATGTAATCTTCCCTGATAATTTGCCCGAAAGACGCCCTCCTAGTGCTGTTAGGAGGGTGGTTTTGCCACTACCTGATGGACCTAACATTGCTAGCATCTCTCCTGGATACACAGTGCCTGTCACTCCATTTAGTATAGTCTTCTCTTTTGTGTTTGATGGTCCTCCACAACACATTCCTTTGCTTTCTAGCTTAATCTTGTAAACAATCTCTTCAAACTGCACATTTAAAATGAAGACATAAGCAAAGATTACATTGAACCTATGTTGCTCGGACTTTTCAAAAATACATCAGGGCGTGTGTGTAGGATCCTCCAAAACCTATACATTTTGTGAGGACCTAGCCAGTGACAGTGCCAGGATTTTCACTAAGGTAGTTCAAAATATGAAGAAGTAAACGCTAAAGAAGATGAAGGGGTTCAACATCTACTATATAAAGATAAAAATAATTTAAACCATGTATATACATGGTAATTTTCCATCAAATGGGGTGCCTCCAAACCACCCTCTCAGTCCTACCTGGCTCCGCCCCTAGATCATGCACGGGGCCGACAACACTTTTGGAGGGTTCGAGCAACATAACATTGAACCATTAAAGAATTACGATAAAAGCAGAGTCAGAAAACTTCTATTACTCTATTTATACAGTATAATTGGATCAGAGCACATAACTGACGCAATTTACTTCTTACATGTTAAGCTACAAGTAAGTCTTTTTAAGTACTAAAAGGTGAATAAGAGAAAAAAAATAGACCTTCAAAGTTATAGGGTACATGGCCATTTGTGAAAGAGACTGTTGTGACACCAATATCAATTCTGTGCCACCATTTTCTGGTTTTGGTGCTACACAATGATGGTGCATATTGCCAAATATAGTTAAAACAACTTGGACTATATATATATATATTATTGGTTATTAGTATTTGTGTTTTGGCTGGACAAAAAAATACTAAGGAAGGAGAAGTTAAAGAGTTGGTTTTTTAACTTGAGTTTCTTAAGTTGAATTGGACAGCCATATAAGTATATAAAGAAAGACACACAAAGGAGAATCTTTCTAGTTTGTGTTAAAGTTGTAGGCCTATTTCACTTTCTATTTCTTGTGGGCTCTCACCTCTCTCTTATTACACTAACTAATAATAGTAAAAAACCTTCTTCATGTTAGTTTTCCTGGTGTGTTCGGTACGAAGGAAAATATTTTCAATAAAAAATATTTTGGAAATACTGTTTAGGGAAATAAATGAATTTTTTACTTATTTTTGTGTTTTGTATCATTACTAAAAAAATTGCTATTTTTTAATTGAAATTGTCTACTAAAACATGTTTGGTGACTATTTCTATAAATATTTTGATTGAAACAGTAAAAAAAAAAAAAAAGAAACATTCAGTGGCTATTTTCAGTATTTTAATAAGAATCTGTTTTTCATCATGTGTTTTTTTAGTGAATTAGTTCGGGTGGAAATGGAATGGAAAAATCATTTTTTATAACACAAATTTTTCATTGATTCATGGTGGAAAAATCCTATGTTTCTAGTAGTGTGTAAGCAAAAATTGTTATCCTAAAAATATTTGTATATAATCTAAACAAATACTATGGGAGGTGAAGATGAGGGTAAGAGTGGGGTGGTGGGAATGGAGGCTGCGGGGTTGGAGTGGTGAATGCAGATAACACAATCGATGTGAAATGCCACTTGATGGGGAACTTGTTTTCCCTACTTTCACTAAAAAAGTCATTTTCCTCAATTTTAAGGATATAATTTTCTGACAATAGATATTTAATTGACCCCTTTAAGTGTACACTATAACTTTTTGATAATGGATGTAATTTTTCGATGACAGATGTTCAACTGAACCCCTTGAACCTATGATGTGGCTCCGCACTAGTGATAATGACATCATGGGCGAAATCACCTTCAGCAAAGGGTGATCCATTGCACACCCTTTGCCGAATAATAGTGTTGGTGAATAGAGGTTATAAAATGCTAATCATTATCACTGTATATTTAATTTTACACATCCTTAACAGAATTAAGAAGAAAATTCGCACATTCTTTACCAAATTTCTTGCTCCACCACTAATTATGACACTATGGCAGATTACCTTTAACATAGACTTATCATTAGATATTAATTAGCTATAAACTATAATTATGTGTTTAAAGTTGGATATAAGAAAATGAAAACCAAAATTAATTGGTGGCATTACCCTAGTAATTAGGGATATGTAGGCAATTATTGTCTGGTTTTTTTTTCCAATTGGCATTCATTTATACGGCTACTTTTTAAATTTATTTAAATCATGACTAAAAAAAAAGTTTCTGAAATCTTTCTTTTACTAATAGACAATGATAGTGCTTCCCAACTTTAACTCAATAAAGCCCTCTTTATAATTTTCCCAGATATTGAATTACAGTTATTTTAATTGAATACGTGGTAAAATATTTCTATTAGACATGATTTTTAGCTCAAATTTTGTAAAAAAATTAATGTACGTTGTTTTTAAACGTCCATTATTTAGATAATTAAGTTAACTACATAAGTTATGTCACATTTTATAATTGTATACATCAACCTCTATTGAAATAGGACTGCAATTTTATGGCTTATTGAGATTAATATTTATAATTAGAGGAGATCATGATATATTTTAAATTATTAACTTATTTAATAATAGACGTTTGAAAATATGCGTAAAAACTTTTTATTAAACTTTAAATAAAAAATATTTGATAAAAATATTTTATCCTATGTTCGAAATAGATGACATCTAAAAACTCCTATCGATAAATACACAAATCTAGAAGTAGAAATCCAAAACTCATGAAAGTATATCCAAACCACCCATATATTGTAATTAATAGTAGGATATGTAATTATATTAGTTTTAAAAAATTCTGTGTACATATATTGTTATGCAAAAGAAGAAAAAAGATAAAGTTCTTTTCCTCTTTTTTTTTTTTTTGAAAATTGATTCCAAATATATTCCCCAACCACTACCACCACCCTCCAGTTAATATTCTTCAAACTTAAATATCAACATTTGTATCATCTTGTTGGTATAATTTTTCTAATATTCATTAGAAAGTTGATGAAGTTGAATAGATTCTAAGCAAATTGACTTTAGTCCTGGTTCTCAGGCTAGAAATTATATTCAGAAAGAATTTTTTAGTGAAAAATGGAACCAATTTAAATTTTGGTTATTTAATACTTATAGAAAAGAAGATCTTCATAGTATTTCTCAAGAATTTTATGAAACTTGTGCTTTGCATAATCAAATTATGTATTTTGTACCATGGTTTATAACCATTTATCTTCCATTATATATAAATGTTTTAGAAAGATCTTATAAAGATGGGAGTGAAAATATTAATAAAGCCATTTACCCTCCCCAATCATCTTTTGTTTTATCTAATAATACGGGTATTACTTTTGAGGCTTTTCAAAGATTTATTGATAATGATGTTGCGGTTATAAGTATAGCCGAAATAAATAAAATTATTTCTCAAAACAATTACTTGAGTCTTTATGTTAAAGTTTTGCGAGAACATATAAGTTCTCTTGACAAAAACCTTGATGAATTAACTTCTTTGATAAAAGAAATTAGTGATAGAAAAAAGACGTCTGATGTTGCTTCAACTTCAAAAGGTAGTTCAGATGCTCCAATTGCCCTTACTAATATTCAACGGCCTCCTGAGATTCAGGGTTTTAAATTTAATTCTTTAAATGATCTGGAAGAACTTCTTGATGCAAAGTTTTCAAAACTAAATCAAAAGTTTTCAGGATTAAGTTTAAAACCAATTAATCTTTCTGAAGATTTCGCCGAAAAAATTGAACATACTTTTGATCATAAAAATGAGATTTCATCCGAGTTTAATAAACTCAAAGGATTTTTTAAAGGAAATAATGGGTATGCTAATAAACCCAATATGCAAACTTATTATTATCCTCGACCAACTCCTCAAGATGTTTTAATTGAAGAGCGAGATTGGAATCAGACTAATACATCATACAGCGGGTCTGAAATTTATGAATGGAATCTTGATGGTCTAACGGATAGACAGCTTACTATCCTGGTTCACCGCATGCTCATGTATGCCACCATATGCAGAAGTGTTCAAAACACAGATAGAAATATTTGCAAAATGATTATTGCAGGTTTTACTGGTCAATTAAGAGGCTGGTGGGATAATTATTTATCCATAGAAGAAAAAGCAATGGTGATAAACGCTAGAGCAACTACTGAAGGTGTTGATAACCTTGGAATGGCTCTAGTTGCAAACAGAGAAGGTGCAGTTTATACTCTTGTTCTTATTATTTTAGAACATTTCAATGGGAGATTCACTAACCAGTACGAGGCTATGCGTACACTACTTAATGGTCTTAGATGCAGGACTTTAGGTGAATTTAGATGGTATAAAGACACCTTTATGAGTCGGGTTATGAAATTACCCGAAAATAAGTTGCAATATTGGAAAGACAAATTTATAGATGGCCTTCCTTCTTTATTTGCAGAAAGAGTTCGAAAGGCTTTAAGAGGAGATATGATAGAAATCCCTTATGGTGACTACACTTATGGAAAATTGATAGGAGCATTTACACAAGAAGGATTGAACTTGTGTAATGAGTTAAGACTATCAAAACAGCTGAAGATGGATAAGTTGAAAGAGAAAAATCGATTGGGAGATTTTTGTACCCAGTTTGGATTACCAGAGATTTCTAAAAAGAAGAAAGATAAGTATCACAGATACCCTTCGGATGATAGTCCTTATAAGAAGAAAAGATCTCGAAAAAGGTCTAAAGAAAAACGGGAAGCTAGGAAGAGCTACCGTAAGTCTAAAAGATTTGCCAAAAATCGATCTAAGAAAGATTTGGCAAATATTAAGTGCTACATGTGTGGAAAGTTTGGTCACATAGCATCAAGCTTGCTTGAAAAGCTTAAAGCCCTTGAACTAGAAGGAGATCTTCACGAAAAGATCTATGGTTTGTTATACACCTCTGGTTCTGAATCCGATTATGATTCATTTTCAGAATCAGAAGCTGAAGTTGATTTACTCGATTTTTCTGATGAAGAAAAAGTTTGTGATAATTCATGCCAAATTTGTAAAGGTGATAATTGTGTTTGTGAAAATGATGAATTTTACAATTACAAGCTCAATTTCAAGATTTGAATGTTAATACTATTACATCTGACAATGTGATAGAACTCTTAAAGGAGGTAACTGATAACAAACTTCGGGAAAAGATTATTGATCTAGCAGACAATTCTGGATCAAGTTCTTCAAAGCCTTTTGAAAAACCCAGAAGCTTTGAATATCAGGCACCTTATTCTTTTAAAGAGGTTAATAACCGCTTGAATAACATAAATATTTCGTCAAGAGATTCCTCTTTCGATGATTTAAAATATGAAATTGAGAATCTTAAAAAGGAGATTAAATCCCTTAAGCAAAATCAAAATGATTGGTGATAACAGGATAACTCAGGTTGAGAAAAACAATTCTGTAACTGAGTCTTCTAGTGATAAAGGCAAAGGTGTGGTTTTAGATAAAGAACCACCAAAATTTACTGATAATTTTGATTCTTAAAATAATTCGTTTCTTGGAATGATGCAAGTTATAATTGCTCATAAGTGGTATGTAAAATGCACTATTTTAATTAACAATACTTTTTCAACAACTGATGTCGCTATGATTGATAGTGGAGCTGATGTTAGCTGCATTCAAGAAGGATTAGTTTCCACGAAATATTTTCAAAAAACTACTCATGTGGTTAAATCAGCATCTGGTCATGCTTTAGATATAAAGTATAAACTACCCAATGTGAGTATTTGCCAAAATAAAGTTTGCATTCCGCATTTCTTTTTCTTGGTAAAAAATCAGTTGTACCCTCCAATTATTCTTGGAACCCCTTTTATAAATGTTATTTATCATTTCACTCATATTGATGCAAAAGGTGTTTCTGCAGGTACTGATAATTGAAAATCAGTTACACTTTTATTACTGATCCTATATCGAAAAAAATCAGTGCTTTGATTGATATGAAGCAAAAGCATGTTGATACACTTCAATTGGAGTGTTTTAGTATGAATATATTAGATACTTTAAAATCTACAAAAGTTCAGGAGAAAATTAAATTGATTACTGAACAACTTTCTGTTGATATTTGTGCTGACAATCCAAGTGCTTTTTGGGATAGGAAAAAGCATATTGTCACTCTTCCTTATGAAGAAAGCTTTTCGGAGGATGATATTCCAATTAAGTCTCGACTTTGCCAGATGAATTCTGAACTTGTTGAATTTTGCAAAAAGGAAACTGATAATTTACTTCAAAAATGGTTAATAAAATCTTCCAAAGCTCCTTGGTCTTGTACAACTTTCTATTTAATAATGCTGCTGAGAAGGAGAGGGGTGTATCCAGATTGGTAATAAATTATAAGCCTTTAAATAAATATTTAAAGTGGATCAGATATCCTATTCCCAACAAAAGGGATTTATTATCCAGATTATATGATGCTAATATATTTTCTAAATTTGATTTAAAGTCAGGTTATTGGCAGATTCAAATTTTTAAGGAACATTCTTACAGAACTGCTTTTAATGTTCCATTTGGGCAATACGAATGGAATGTAATGCCATTCGGTTTGAAAAATGCTCCTTCTGAGTTTCAAAAAATTATGAATGATATTTTCAACCCTTATTTGAATTTCGTCATCGTTTATATTTATGATATTTTAGTTTATTCTAAAACTTTTGAAATGCATATTAAGCATTTAGACATCTTCAAAAGAATTGTGATTCAAAATGGTTTAGTTATATCCAAACCAAAAATGTGTTTATTCCAAACTGAGGTGAGATTTCTTGGTCATCTCATCAGTCAAGGCAAGATAACGCCTATTCAAAGATCTATTGAATTTGCTTCAAAATTTCCTGATATTATTTCTGATAGAACGCAATTACAACGGTTTTTAGGAAGCCTAAATTATATCTCCCCTTTTTATAAAAATTTGTCACGAGATTTGGTTCCTCTATATGATCGGTTGAAAAAGGGTTATAAAGAACCTTGGTCTGACAGTCATACTGCTTTGGTAAGAAGTGTTAAACAAAGAGTGAATTCTTTGCCTTGTCTTATTCTTGCCAACCTATCTTGGAAAAAGGTCATTGAGATGGATGCGTCTAGTATCGGTTATGGGAGAATTTTAAAACAAATTAATCCTCATGGTAATAATGAATATCTGATTAGATTTCATTCTGGAAAATGGACCGAAGCCCAGAAAAAATATGCAACTGTGGGTTGGCAAGAGTAAGACAAGAGTTGCATATTTTTTCTGGGCTTCGGTCCATTTTCCAGAATGAAATATAATCAGATATTCATTATTATCATGAGGATTAATTTGTTTTAAAATTCCCCCATAGTCGATACTAAACGCATCCGTCTCAATTACCTTTTTCCAGGATGGGTTGGCAAGAGTAAGACAAAGCCAAGAATTCACTCTTTGTTTAACACTTCTTACCAAAGCAGTATGACTGTCAGACCAAGGTTCTTTATAACCCTTTTTCAACCGATCATATAGAGGAACCAAATCTCGTGACAAATTTTTATAAAAAGGGGAGATATAATTTAGGCTTCCTAAAAACCGTTGTAATTGCGTTCTATCAGAAATAATATCAGGAAATTTTGAAGCAAATTCAATAGATCTTTGAATAGGCGTTATCTTGCCTTGACTAATGAGATGACCAAGAAATCTCACCTCAGTTTGGAATAAACACATTTTTGGTTTGGATATAACCTAAACCAATTTTGAATCACAAATTCTTTTGAAGCATGTCTAATGCTTAATATGCAATTCAAAAGTTTAGAATAAACTAAATATCAAACATATAAACCGATGAACGAAATTCAATAAGGGTTGAAAATATCATTCATAATTTTTTGAAATTCAGAAGGAGCATTTTTCAAACCGAATGGCATTACATTCCATTCGTATTGCCCAAATGGAACATTAAAAGCAGTTCTGTAAGAATGTTCCTTAAAAATTTGAATCTGCCAATAACCTGACTTTAAATCAAATTTAGAAAATATATTAGCATCATATAATCTGGATAATAAATCCCTTTTGTTGGGAATAGGATATCTGATCCACTTTAAATATTTATTTAAAGGCTTATAATTTATTACCAATCTGGATACACCCCTCTCCTTCTCAGCAGCATTATTAAATAGAAAGTTGTACAAGACCAAGGAGCTTTGGAAGATTTTATTAACCATTTTTGAAGTAAATTATCAGTTTCCTTTTTGCAAAATTCAACAAGTTCAGA